>JARWLC010000010.1:40566505-40941505 GCA_033318265.1 Phyllotis vaccarum | reverse complement strand
GGCCAGAGCTTCTCTCCTGACAGCACAGTTATCGATACAGTTGGTAGTTGTGTGCTTTGGTTTTCAGTGAAATCATCGAAGCTATAATTTCTAATGGATCAATTCAATGGCAGCTAGTAAAATGCACAAGTAAGGAAGAGGCATTTGCAAGCAGTACTGCTAAAGTGTCTTAAATGTCTGTCACTTTACATTGTGAAGAGCTTTCTAATCATACCATATTATACCAATTGCAGTCACAGACAGAGAAAAACTAATTAACCCTATGAAAGAGTTCTCGTTGACCCTGACTTTGGGGGTGACTGATAGTCTCAGGCCCTGAGATTAAACAATTGTTCTGAAAAACTCCTTATGTGTTTTCCTAATCACTGGACTTCAGTGGGTCTCCCAGGATTCCCTCTTATCACCCCCACCCCCAGGAGCAGCTCTCTCTTTTCCTCTGTGTAGCTACTGTCAATCAACACGCGGATCAGGAAGAAATGGAGAAGCATTGGGGGTGAGATACTCCTGGAAGAGATCTAAAGTACGCTAGGCCGGGGAAGAAGCCCATCTGCCTAGGCCTTCACCAGTGTTCACAGGGGCCTGCAGTCAGCCAGGCCTTAGAAGCCAGACAGGCAGGTTCTCCCAGTCTCAGGCTGAACCCGAGGTTAGGAGCTGTGGCCCTGGCCATCAGCCAGCATTAGACAGATCCATTTCTTAGAATAGAGAAAAATCCTTTCTTGGGTAGCTCTGGCAGTGTCTGTGAGGGTCACAGTCTCCAGCCTCTGGTATCTGGCAAAAGAAAGAGGCACCCTTACATAACTTTCCCACCTGTCATTCCACATGGAGCAAGCACCCAGGCCCCTTGGAGAATCTATCACCAACAGGACTCTAAACTAACCTTAAGATATGGGACAAAGGAGAAGCCAGAACCTTCTGGGCCAGTTAGTGAGTTCCAGGGCATATTTTTAGGTACATTTTAAAAAACAGAAAATGAAATAGACCAGTCTTATGATCATTTAATAAAACATAATGAAACTTTTAAAGGCTAAAGCTCAGCCAGGGAGATTAGGACTAATTGTTAGAATTAGTGAGAGCATCTATTCACTTTCTAATGGGAAGCAAATTGCAAGGGGGGGGGGATATCTAGCAGGCTTTGATGATGACATAAAAAAGCACAATAAAATATATTTTGTGACTACAAAGTGAAACTATGAGATAAAACCATGTTCAGTCTCCTTACAGCTCACTTGTCTTATATTATTGACATAAAAAAATATTTGAACCATAAAAAATCAAGACCAACATTATATACAGTAAGGGTAACTGGGTCAAGTGGTCAATTAGTGCTCTTGAGTTTTAATTATTATCAGGCATGGTGAAGAGAGCCTGTTCAAATCAATTACAATCCTTTTTTGGCTTTTTTTTTTGCGTATGATTATTATTATTTTTTTTTCATTCCAGGGTATGAGGAGACAGCCTGGCCTTGGATGCTGCTGTTTCCCTTTGGGGGGTTCTTGCACACTCAAGTGCACGCTGGCATGGGTCAGGTAGCAGAACGCAAAAATAGTCCACACCTTGGGGAAACACTCCGCCGTTCCTCAGGTAAACACCAGCACCTATTAGTCACCCACTCAAAACAGAAATGGCCAAAGAGAGATGGGGGCCAGCCATGAACACCACTAAAGTAAGCTTGCTGCTTTCAAAACTCTATTCTTCATCATTCACATACTGTGACAACTGTCAGAAAGCCACAATGCAACTCCCTAATGGAAAATGTCACTGGAATGGACTGGACCATTACATAGTCTTCAAAACTTCCAAAGACCCACCTAGATGCCTATGAGTATAATCACACTTTCTCTGGCAACCAAGTGACACCCAGCTAGCCATTCCTAAAAGTGGCAGTTCCTAAGAACTGATTAAGTTCATTGTTAGCCAGGTGGGGGCCTGGCTGTGGGGTCATTGCTTCTTCCTGGCTTCCCACCCACTCCGCCAGCAACTCATCTGAACCCTTTACAATGTTTTCTAAACACATGCCTCTGAACCATAATGTGAATTCCATTTACTGAAAGACAGAGTTTCAATAACAAGTGAACCCACTTACCGGACATGGGTTCTCACGGCATCACTCAGGCTTTCAATAAATGGATAGACTTTTCTTTGAATCACCCTATTTATTAGCATAGTAATAGGAATATGAACACATATTTTCAATTATATTATGTTTTTTAAAAAATTTTCTCCAGCTGTGATTTCATGATGAGAATGCCCTGAGCTTGTAGGCTAACAGGTACAATAGCCCAGACACACATCTACTTATTCTCTCCACTCTCCCACTAATAACAGATTTTCTAGGGTTTCTGAATGCCTTTCTACACAAGAATGATGACTCCTTTCTGCATTTTACCAATCTGCTTGTTTTGCTATGGTTACTTTGTTCTGGTGATTAAGCAGAGGGCCATGCATATGCTAGGCAAGTGCTCTACTACTGAACTACAGACATCACTAACCCCCTTCCTATCTCTCTTCCAATACAAGAACTATTATTGTTATTTAGACATGTATCCTGACTTCTTTATTAAGCTAGATGTACCTTGATGGCCAAGCTTATTCAATTCTACATTACAAAAGTGAAACTTTAAACCAGCTCCCCTTGCTCTTAAATTTTCACTGCTTGCTGATGTTTGTAAAATATGATTTAGATCCTAGAAACAAAGAGAAAATAGAATTCTTGAGAGGTAACTGGAAGTAGAGGAGTCTTCAGTGAAACAAGATTCCTCTTTCTGCTCCAGTACTTTGATAGCTGGCTAAGGTGAAGTACAATAAGACTGCATGTCCACCTGAGCTAAGGCAATGGCTTCTTTGAATAATCTGGTGTCTAACAGGATTCGCATCTAAATGTTAAGTGAGGCCCACTTCTCCCCCAAGATTGTAATCAGCTTCAAGAAGAATACATCATGAAGGTCATGTTGCTCTCAGTTGTACTAATATGATTCCATTTTTATCCCAGAAATGTAAGCTTACTTAAAAACATATTATATGATATAAGGATTCCCCATAATTATTGACATGACCAGTTGAAACCCGTTGCTTGCTGTATAAAGCCCAGGTAGCATAGGCTACAGGCTTGCTGTTCGGATTGCACAGTGAACACTCACTGCATGATCTTAGTTCTCATTGTGGAGAAGTTCACGTTTCTTGTTTTTAGAAAAATTTCAAGTGTTATATCGAAATTCACAGTTCAAGTCCCACAGTGGTGCTGCGTGCCTTTAATCCCAGCACTCAGAAGACAGAGGCAGGTGGATGGATCTCTGAGTTCCAGTCCAGCCTGGTCTGTAGGGTCATTTCAGGACAGCAAAGGCTACAGAAAAATCTTACCTTGGAAAGCAAAACAACAAACAAGCAAACAAAATAGTATTGTGTTCCAAGCCAGTTTTCAGCCAATTTAGTCATCAAGCATGATAATATAAAATTAGATTCTTACGGAAGTCTTAAATTTCAAATAAATATTACACTCAAGTTTGATGCGGCATCTTGATAAGAAACTGCTACCAATTGCAAAACCTGGGTTTGCATTTCAAGTTCATTCACGACAGATACTTACCTCGACCACTCCGACCGACAAACCTAAGGTCATTGAATCTTGCCACTTGGTTCTTCATGGCTGCTGTAGCATTTCTCAGCTCTGCTGAGTAGTTTTCATCATTGCCTGCCATTACAGTGACCAGCGTGCCATCCGGAACGTCCCCTAGTGCTACCACCTAGACATCAGTCAAGGGAGAAATGCAGACATCAGAACTGTCATAGGTATACTTCTATGTCATGTTCGTGGCAATTGTTCTAAAATTAAGAAGACTCATCATAACTTGAGCATCATAACAGAAAGGCTCGCTGTTAATTCCATAATGCGTACATGGATATAGATTTTCAAATGAGGAAGGCACTGATGAAATTAGATGAATAAAGTCACGTAAGGTCACACAGAACAGTGGGAAGGGGACCAAAGAGGACAAGGACTTAACTTTGAACGCTACTGATTCTCATCAATATAGTCATCTCTTAAGACATCTTTGAAAGACAGAAAGTCTTATAATCTAATCCACCTTAAATAAAAATTTATTTCATTACTTTGAATTAGGTGTATGTGAGTGTTTGTATGCATATGAATGCAAGTGCCACTGGAGACCAGAAGCATCGGAACACCCCCCCCCCCCGGAACTGTAGGCAGAAGTGAGCCACCTGCCACAGGTACTGGGCCTCATCCTACTTGCTTGGTCCTCCATTGAGCTCCTAACAGGATCTGGACATAGGAACTTAGTTCTGCTAAGCTTACATTTAATTTCTGCTACCGATAGTTTTTTCCTTTTTCTTTTGAGACAAGGTCTCATGTAGCCCAGGATGGCCTCAAGCTTATTGTCCAACAGATGACCTTGAACCTCTGATTTTCCTGTCCCCACTCTGACAGCGCTGGGGTTACAGGTATGTGTGCTACCATGTGCACAGCAACCAATGAGTCTCAAGGAACTTAAACTGCCCATTTGCAGCTAATCTGCAATTCTTTTGGCATCTCTTTTTGCCTCTATTATTTAGTGTTTATATATGTATATGTGTATTATTGATAATATACATTATATAGTGATAACAATATCTAGGGATTCTCACTAGCCGTGAGCTCTGGCATGCAAGGAGAAAGAACAGAAATACGCTCTCTATGATTATAATTACAGAAATGATGACCTTGGAACAAAGAAAGTTCCAGTTTAATCATTCTCTTCAAATCAAAGGTGAAACCAGGCTGCATTTTCACATCTGTGAGCCCCAAGCATATATCATCTGCGTTCTGAGGTATTCTTTTATTGTTATTGAAAAGGTAAGGGCTTATTATATTTTGAAGACAATTGGGAAATAAAACATATCTCATAGCCAGAAAACCAAAAAGAAAGCAGTAAATTATTTAAATTAAAATACTTTGAAGTATATGCCTTGAAAATGTTTCACAAAGTACTACCCATCACTTGGTTGCTATTTGATTCTTTTTATTTTGTTTTAGAGCCAGGGTCTCACTAGAGCACTTGTCCTCGCCTGTGAGGTCAGGGTTTACAGGCTTACACCACCGAGCCTGGCACCCTTTGACTTCAGCAGCGATTCTGAGTTTTGACTTGATTATGGCTTACATTCGCTTTGTTCCAGTTTCAAAGTGGTCATGGAATTCAAATAAAAAAAGCCTCAAGTTCAGGTCCCCCCCCCCCCAATTATTTCTGACATATGTCGTCAGCCTGTAGTGAACCTTTCCTTATTTATCCCGATTCTTAGGTCATTCTTAGGTGGGTGTTCTCAAGTTGGTAGCAGCAAACATTTCTCAACATATTGTTACTTCGTTTTCATTTTTTTTGCATACTAGCTGCTGCATAACTTATTGGAGGAATATTTCTCTGTCTATATGTATGTAAATAAGGATGGCATGGATTCACTAATCTGATATCAATATCCAGTCCCTCTGCTAGCCTTCCTCACTGTGTGCCTAGTCAAGCCCCCTTTGGCTGTCGCTATCCTGCAGATGACTATCCAGGTGATATTTATTCACTGTGGCCGCTCTATTTCTTGGGTTCTAAAGAACATGCCAAAAAATGACCCCAGCTGCTCTGAGAAGTAAACAGATAGGACCCCAGGACATCCCCAGACACTCCACTCTGGATACTAAGTATCCTGCCAGTTCTTTAATTTTATCTCTTTAACCATCTTGCTTCGTGAGGCAAGGACAGAGCATCTTGCCTCTTTTTAACCTTTCATTCCAATTGTTGGACATGTTTTCTACAAAGGAGATTTTAAAACACTTATTCTCTAAGCAGTCTGTAATTAGATGTTTATATCCCACCACAAGTGTGTGATGGCCTTTAATTAAGATCCGTAATATGACAACTCTTTTGTTTCAAAGAACATCATTGCAATAAATTCCCCTGATCAGTTAACTGATCATTATTAACCTTTCTACTACTCATACAAAATTCCACTCCTATAAATTTCTAACTCCTGCCGTTTCTAAATCTAGTTTTTTTCTCCTGTTCCTTCTTTTCACTGACTCCATCCTCCCCCCCCCCCCCCCGACTCCCCCGCACATTTAGCTCACAGTGTTGAAATGTCCTCCGTGAAAAGCCTTCACATCCTCCCTCTCAGCTCACTATAGAGAGCTGGCTTTTCTAGATCACCTCAACCTCCACCGGGCACCCAGGGAACCTCATCTACAACCTACCACTCTACCACCAGCCTTACCACTGGGCCCACATCTCCTGAGAGATTAAAATAAATACATCCTGTTCCATAAGTGCCTAAAGGCATGCTGAATCACGGTCCTCCTCCCGCTGTGTCTCAGTGTGCCTTGGTTTACCACTATCCTTCCAGTGCTACTACCTCATTAGTGGGGGGGCCAACACAGGAGGTCCTCATGGCTAGATGCAGACAGAAGGAAAGGACCATGGTGGCTAACTGAGAAAACATGGCTGCTGTTGGAATTCAAAAGTCTAAAAATTAGGAGTTTAAATTTTATCACTCCCACTTTTAAAGGAAGTGGGAATGGGCATCTCGGGGCTCAATGATCACTTCTTTGGCTTTTTATTTATCTCCCAAGTGTTTTGGTGGGAAAGAGAAGGAGACGAATGAGATCCAGGGACATTAAGCACCATGTACTTCATCCAGTGGCAAGCAGAGCTAGGCTAGGTTAATTATTTTTAGATTGAAAACTAAGATGTCTTTCAATTTTATACAGACTTTTGTCATTGAGAGGTAATATGAAAAGAATGAGAAAAAAAATCTAACTTCAAACAGAAATAAAAGGCAGCCTCTGCAATCAAAAGCTATAAACAAGAGGTAAGGAAAAGACAAACATTTACATTTAGCACAGACCAAACAGACAAGAAGGGACTTGCTGGCCAAAGATAGCTCATATTTTGTTGAACTTCTCTGTTCTCCAAGTATCAGGAAGTTGGGCAAAATATCAGCTTTCCTCTGTGCTATAAGGACTTCCCAGTACTGGTCTTGGCTAGCCTGTTCATAATCTGAAACTGGCATTTTCCAACAATTATATAGGTTGAAATTATAGTTACAATTTATTTACTGTAAATTTCTTAATCTTTCAGAGTTTCAAAGAAGGCTGTAAAGTAGAACATGGAATTTACCTGAGATAGCATTTAATGCACGGCTAGGGACCATGATCTTCCTGCCAGGATCTTTATTTATCCCTTTTTGGTTTTTTTGGTTTTTTGAAATAAAAGAACTTATTCCACCAGGACCCAAAGTCTTTGAACTCCACTTTGAAGGCATGCTCATGCTCTGTGTACCAGGGTCTAAACAAACTGCACTATTACAGTATTACAAAATCTATCTGTAATTGCAAGTCACCTAAACAACTTCGCTGGCTGCTTCTGCAAATATTATGCAGCAGACTTCACAATTTTTCATCTGTGAAATTAAGTGTTTCTCCTGTGCTAAGATAAACAGTCTGTAGGAGGAGAGAGGGGCCAAGTATAGGTGGGAGAACCAATTAGAATAATTTAAGTCTATTTTCAAGAGAATTTGTGAATTGAAATCTCTTGATAATTCTGAAGATTGAAGCGGAGACTTAACAAAATCCCATAAGATTCTTGAAGATGCTCTTCCACTAGGGATGGACTCCATCACCTCTTCACATCATCTGTTTTTTTGTTTTGTTTTGTTTTTGTTTTTAAATCATGGGGAATAAAATAATTTCTGCAAGATTAGCCTTTAAAAAGATTTCTGAGCCTTAATTCAAAACCTAAATGCAGAGAAACATTTTTGGTAGGAACTGTTTCAGGGCGTTTGGTAGGGGCCAGTACAGACAGGGGCCAGGGATTCAGAGAAAACGTAGCTAGGATGCTGGTCTGTTTTGAAGTACAGTTTCCACTTAAACCAGACCTTTAAATTTCCTCTCCCTCTGAGAATCCTATCTACTATCTCAGTTCAGCAGGGTGCTGAGCTCCTGGAAATGGCCTCTCTCTGTGGGATGGAGTGGTGACAGGTATTAATGGAGTGGTCTGATTTTTCTGCTTCCCTGTCCTTTCCCCAAACACTCTCAAGAGACCCACTTGAACCTTTTGAACCTGCTGTATACACCTTGACCTTTGTTGTAGCTACCGGCTGTCACTCAAGAAAACAAACCAAGATGCTTTTAGAAGTGGGTTTTTGCAAAAATCATTTATAAAAGGAAACCTCTATGGCTGTGATTATTTTTGCTAAAAGGAATTTTCCGAGGTTTGTAAAAGCAGTGTGCACGGTCTTTCATCCCTTTAAAAGAAAATAAAACATTTCCATGTGGTAGCTCAGAACTTTGCATTGCTTCAACTCCTGAAGACAATTTTTTAAAAAAATCAATTATTTAGTGTTATTAACTGGGGTTCCCTCACAGTAAAACAACTGATCAATCAGTCAATCAAATAAACAAACAAAAACCATCCAGAAAGCAAGGCAAGCTCTCCCCCAAGGAAGGCTCAAGTACCTTTAGCCCTGCTCTTCAGGGAAACCTACCTTAGATGGTACTTTTGTTGATTACAAAAAGTCTGATTTCCCTCTGCTGACAGTAACCTTGGGGATGAGCCCAGTCAGGATCCCTCTCGGGCTGAGCAGAAGATACCACCAGCATTTATTTTTATTTTATTTTAAGGAATTGAGATGGCTTTCCAAATAACGGAAAGGGAGGAGTGCCTCCCTGCCTGGCTGCCCTGACCCTCAATCCCACAACAACCTTTAAAACGCTGCTTTCAAACCTGGGAGAATAATTCTATCCATAGGGTCGATTGCAAATTCTATTTCTGCTATTTTTAAACTATGAACGGTGTTTTTAGCATTAAAAGGAAAACCACCTCAGACAGCCCCTCTTTTTAAAAAAAAGTGAGCGATATTCGTTGTAATTAGATCAAGGTCCAGCTGAGGCCTGGAACTATGAAAAGCTTATATTAAATTAATCTCCCTCCTAAAGGGGACAGTTATTCATCTTAAAAAAAAAAGAAAAATAAAAGGCAGCTTTGCTTTACAGCTTGGACCTTTCTCCTTCATCAGCTTTAAAAAACAAACCAACAAAAAACCAGGACCTGACACCATTGAGCTTTTCAGCTGCACCTTAAAAAACCCACCAGCAATGAAGACCAAAGAAGAGAATTTAAGTTCCTGAAGCTCCCCGCCAGAGTAGTAGGGTAGTTGTTTTAAAAATGCCCGGGGGTTGTTTATATATACCTTCTGAAGGCCAAGGTTTAGAGGCAACTCAAAGCCAAGGGGTGAAAACTGACCCCACCGAAGTGAGCTGTCCATCTGAAGTTGCCGCGTCTACACTGCCCCCTCCTCTAACAGAAAAGCTACCGGATTGGACCTTCCCAGGTGTCAGGAGACACCTCAGCACCTTTCTTGCCCGCGGCTTAACTTTCTGGAGTGTTCCAGAAAAAGCAACAGGATTTGCTACTTGCGGCTTCTGGCAGGAACAAGCTACAGGCTCGAAAAACTCCTCGGAACTTCGGCAAACTTAACCAAGCCTGCAGTGGACTTTGGACATTCTGATGCCTATAGGGCGGTTTAAGTGTTATTTATTTTAAAAAGGCGGGCGAGCGGGGTGTGTGTGTGTGTGTGTGTGTGTGTGTGTGTGTGTGTCCCCTTGACCTTTCCTTTCTCTTGTCGATTTTTACTGACCAGAAGGTATTAGAGCACCTCTCTCCCTCTCTCTCTTTTTATTTCCTGATGCCTTCATTTGAGAGACACAAAATGGTCTGGGTGTTCATCCGGAGGTCCCGGAAGCCTGCGAATGAAGATGGATTTGTCTGCTCCAAGGTTTTAACTTTTCCTAGTTTGAGGCAAAGGTAAGGTCCTACGTAGATGTTTTGCAATTATCCTGACTTTCCAAAAAAAAAAAAAAAAAAAAAAAAATCGCTCTTCGATATCTCTGGGGCTGACTAAGTGGAGTCCCTTCCGAGGGTCGCCACGGCAACGCAGCATCCCCCACCCCCCCCCCCATCCCAAACTCAGAGGACCAGAGTCTTGGGCAGGCTGCGCTCCTCTCTAGATGCTTGGCCTCTGCCCTCTAGGCTCACTGGGGGCATCGGCCGGCCTTTCCCCATACTCCCACCCACCACCCTCTCCAGGCCGGAGTACCTTGAAAGCGATGGGCAGGGTCTTATTGCAGCGCCAGTGAGTGGGCAGCACGGAACAGAGGAAGTTGGGGCTGTCGGTGCGCACCAGTTCTCCGGGATGGTCAGCTAGTACCTCCACCATGCTGCGGTCGCCGCTCCTCAGTTTGCTGGCCAGGGCGGCGCCGCTGTCCGGGGCGCCCAGAGGCAGCGCCTCGCTCATCTTGCCGGGGCTCAGCGCGGTGGAAGGCGGCGTGAAGCGGCGGCTCGTGCTGGCATCTACGGGGATACGCATCACAACAAGCCGATTGAATAAGGACCCTGAAAACAGCTCCTACTAGACGGCAACACGGGCTCAGATCTTCTGCAAGCAGCACCCGGGAGACCAACATACAAGTTCAGGAGCCTTTATTACTACCCGAGGGTTGTGGGGGAGGAGGGAGGCTAAATTATCAATAGTCCCAGACTGAGTTCTAGTTACTCGGATCGGCCTTACACCCAAGCAGGGCTAACGACTGGCCGATTAGTGCATTAAGGAGTGGGCAACCAGAATCCAAAGTCAAATGCCCAAAGGAGCCTCTCTTTCAGAGTTGAAGTTCAGTCTTTGGCTATTACAAACGGTCCCGGAGGCAAAATTCCCGTATGCGTCCTAAAATATTTATGCGCAGAACAAAAAAAATGACCAGCAAAAACTAGATTTGCAAGTTTCAGCAGTTACTTGTCAGTTTGCTTTTCTTTCTTGCGGGTCAGTTTTGTTTAAAGTCCCAAAATACAAAATGTAGGAGTGTCTTCCGTACAGGACGCCCCTCTTATGAAAAACTCAATTCGGTTCTCAAAAGCAAGAGCTGCAACTTTAGAAGATTGTGCTAGTAATGTATGTGCTCATATATATAAATATATACATATGATCTACTTCATAAAATATTTACAATACAATCTGTAGAGAATTTAAACACAAAAGAAATCCATTAATGTTAGCTGAAGTTTTTTTTTTTTTAAGTAGCTTTGAAAATCAGCTTCAGTAGTTGACAGGCTGGGGTAGAATCACTTGTCATTATTCTCTCAATAAATTCTGGACAAATGGTGCAGAAAATTCAGTTTTACAAAGACCTCTATCTAATTGGGGGGAAAAGAAACTCGATGACGCTCAGGCTAGAGCTTCCCACATCTGAGGGCTCGGGTTTGGGAACGCTGGTTAAGTTTGTGGCTGATCCTGTGGTTTGGTGGGAGTTGAGCCGAAGTTGGGTCACACAGGCAGGCGCACTCTTCGGAAGCCAGCCACTGTCTACATTGGTTGAGTGAGTCAGCCCAGACACTCTGGCAATAGCAAGACGCTCTTCCTCCAACGTCGCCCGGCGCTGGCTGGCTGGTTTTTCTGCTGGGGCGCACAAATACCCACGAGCGAGCGAGCACCGTGTAACCGCAGCAGGTGGAGCGGGTCTGGGAGGAAGCGTCGCAGACCCGGAGGCTCGAGTTACTAGCGCTGGAGCTCACTCCCACGCACCCTGCCACGCACACGCAAACTTCACAGCTCTCCTGGAACCCCAGAACACTTTCTCCCGCAGTTGTCAAAAGAAACGATCGGAGAAAAGTTCAAAACCAGGAAAGAAGTTGAAAACATCCAAGGCCAGTTCATTCAAAAGTGAGAAAGAAAAAAAAAGAAAAAAGAAAAAGAAAGGAAAACAAGGAGGTCCAACGCAGATCGAGGAGGAGCTGCAAAGGGGGTGGCTTTCTTGCTTCCCCGGGAGCTCAGGATGGAGGTGGCAGCCGCAGGGCCGGGCAGCGTGGTGCCTTGGCTGGGTCCGGCCGCGGGGCGCCCGTCCTGCCCGCGCCCGCTGGCTCTATGAATGAGAGTGCCTGGAAATGAACGTGCTTTTACTGTAAGCCCGGCCGGAGGAATTCCATTCCCTCAGCTCGTTTGCATAGGGGCGAGCGGTGGCCAATCACAGGCCTTTCCGGTATCAGCCTGGGCGCGGCCCGCCGCCGCGCTCCTGGAATTGGCCCGCGCGCCCCCGCGCGCTACTGTACGAAGCCTTGGCCGGGACTCGGTGGCAGCCCCTATCTCCCCTTGCTCCGGCACCCACGCCGACCCACGCACACCCATGCACATGCTGCCACTCTTGTTCGAAGCCCGGCTCGGGTGCAGACCCCCTACGCCCAGCAGCTACGCGTGGGGTGGTATTACCGCACTTGCTCTGGGTGGGTTTGCCGGGTGCAGCGGCGCCACCGGCGGCCAAAGTCCCGGAGACTCTGAAACAGGAATCGAAAGGCCGGCCGGTCGGACTTGGGAACCGGGAGCTGTGCCCGGAGAAACCCGAGGCCTGGAGGCCAGCGGGAAGGAGACGCCCTGCCAGTCCTGCACTCATAGCTACCGTCCCGAGGCTCTGGGGGACCGGGACTGTCTTCCCGGAACGGTCCCCAGCCGGCGGTGAACTGTAGTCCACGGGCCAAGCCTCCACGTCCCGGGAGGACAGGGTGGGATTCAGCCGCAAGAGGGCCAGAGGGCTGATGGCCGGGTGGGAGAGGCTCTGAGCGCCTCCGCTGGCCTGGCTGGCAGTTGAGGCGAAGTGTCACCAAGCCATTTAAATAGACCAGTCGCTGAACCGCCGCAGGAGTTTGGGGTTTTAAGCATCCTCCCCTTGGTAAAGATGCTTTATTTAGTGTCTTTTCTCTGAGGCTGGGCTGCGGCTTCATTACGCAGTGCGCCCGGTTCTGAGTGTGCGCAGCGGCTAAAGAGGAGTTAGTTTTCTAACCAAGGCCTCAAAGAACCCCAGATTGCAAAGAAAGTTGAAAGCATCCGGAGTGGTGGCGGTGGGCAGGCCACCCCATCGCCCGAGCCCCCACCCACCCTCTAGGTCCCGGGAAAGGCTGGAGCTTTCCTCCAGGCTCTGAAGCCACAGCTTGCGCACTGTGGGGGCTCTTCGCCCCCGTGTCTGTCCCCGTGATGCCGAGGGCATTTTTGCAGAGCTTTGGGGGTCTTGGTCCTGCCTGGCGCGCGGCCTACTGCTGTCCCCAGCCCGAGCAGAGGGCCTGTGCCTTCCATGGGTCCCTTAGTTCTCCAAGGCCTTGCTTCCTCCGGACTTTCTCGCCACCCAGTCCATGGAGCCACTACTCTTCACATCTGAACGAACCGAACCCCTTCACTTGCATTCTGTGCTGGGGTCCCTGGCTGGTCCCTGAGTGTGTCCCTCCTCCTCATGCATCCGCGCGGCCTGGGCTCAGTGGAGAAGGAGGAGCGGTGGAGGTCCTGGCACGGAGGCCTTTAGGGCTGTTTCTCTTGCCCTAGGCGGGTAGAAGCTGGCGGCTTGGAACTCTGGGCAGGCCTTTCCGGAACACGGCGGGGCTCAGGGCGGACGCCAGGGGGCAGCAGCGGCCCTTGTTCGGCGGCCTGGGAAGCTGAACTGGGCACACTGGGCACTCCCAGGCGGGCCGGAGGGCGGCGCGGGGATATGTCCCACCTGGAGGACCTTGGGGAGGACGGGGGGGGGGGGCGGTGTCTTGTGAGTTTGGGAACATGCTTTAGCAGATGGCCACCAGTACACACCTGGTCGTCTCCATCGCTAAGAGGTGGTAGCCGGGCCAATCTGCTTGGGACTCCTCCCCACCCCCAGGACTGTCCCTTTTAAACTTTTTTGCCTGAGCTCCAAGTAGCTCAGGACCATGAGCTCTCCAGGTGTGTAGCGAGAACACAGGCAAAAGAGCAAGTGGACTCTTATTCCACAGCCTTCTGCTTTTTTCCCTAGTGTGGGCCTTTCCTTTTTTAGTACTAGGATCGTGCCAGCACGGACAAGCTCAGTATTTCCTATGTGTTTAGGGGGTCCGGAGCTTTGGGAAGACAAAAATTGCCTGTGCTTTTCTTTAAGACTACTTTTCAAGAAGTCCCACATCAGATATCAACTCCCTGAATGTTTTCTAACACTCCACCTTGTCTGAGTGATGCTACATGTTGCAGTCGGTCACCCACCGCCCCGTAGCCTATGTTCACCTGCCGGGTTACCACTTCCCTGTGCACAGGCTAGGAGTTGCTGGTTCTACTGGTGAGTTTGTGACCACTGGAAGATAGACCCCCTCAAATGCGTCCTCTAAGAAGCAACTTCCGATCAAGTGCTCCTGGGGCCACAGGCAAGCGCAGCCCCAGGGAGCCACAGATACAGGGAGTATGCAGGGGCAGCAGTGGACCTTGACTCAAGGGAAAGAGTTGACTCTGGGCAGTTAATCTGCCTTTTGAAGGGTTAAAGGAAAAGCCTCAGGTCGAGCCTCCTGCTTAAAACCCCTAAACCTCCATAGGGTTTCTAGTTGTCTCCCTAGCAAAAGCCAAGGCTAGGTAGTTAGAACAACGTACGCACCGAATTTAGTTTTCAAGTCCAGCACAACTGAGTTAACTAAATTCGAATCCAGAAGACAATACACCAACGAAAGCTTCAAAACCGGACCTGGGTCGGGTTGTCACTGCGTCACCCCGTGCGCACGTGAAAACCAGAAACAAACAAAATCAGCGGCCCCTCCTTACAGAGGAACAGCAGCGACCTGCCAGCGCGCGGCTGGGACTCAGTCTCCAGTCCCTTGTAAGCTTAGCCCTCAGGGCTCTGAACAAAGTTCTGGATCCCTGCGGCGGGAGAGAGGAATTCCTTCCCATCCAAGGCTCTCATTTCAGCGACAATGAACACTTTCCCTAGCTTGTCTCACCAAGGGCTAAAGGAAAGGTTTACAGCTTTCAAGTCCAGGCTTCTCCTAAAGTGACTCTAAAATTTACATATAAAACAAAAGCAGCAAGAGAATGATTTATTTAAACTGCTACTGTGTGACAGTCTAAGAACTTTGTTGCTTGGGGAAGGGGGGAGATTTAAAAGTGTCCATAACAGGATTGGAAGTTTCTACAGTGAATTTCAAAAGTAGTATTTGATTTAGTGGTAAGCAACTATTTCAATGAAGAGCAGAGCGGGTTATCAACTTATTTTTTCCCCCACATCTTTGAGTGATTTGCTAAATGTAAGAGGTCGAAGAAAACCAAAGATTTTGCGTGTTTGTTCTATGAAATCATCTCCAAGATAAGATCTACTTAACAATTCTCTTAAATCAAACTTACCCCTCCATTGTAATACTCTATTGTTCAAATCAGATTCTAAACCTTAATAGTTCTAAAAAGATTCTTTCTTTCCTTCCTTCCTTCCTTCCTTCCTTCCTTCCTTCCTTCCTTCCTCCCTCCCTCCCTCCCTCCCTCCCTCCCTTCCTTCCTTCTTTCCTTCCTTGCTTTTAACATTAGAAAGTGTATTCCATTGTTAGTTCTGCGCTCCTGCAGAATTGCAGCTATGATACTTACACGGGCGTGGAGTGGATCTGATCACTAGCAATCAAGATAAAGGAGTGAGCTGCTGTCTACACTGCCTGGCTTCCAACGCTGGAACTTAAATCACACTTTTCTCTTCCTGAAGCACCTGTGTGATTGTCTCACTTTTCATGTTTGTTTACAAATCCCTGAATTCTTGCACTCTGGACGTTCCTATGGTGTGCTGTGGAGAGTGTGGGATCCCTTAACTCTAGCCTCCTCGCAAACCTTTTATGAACTTTACAAGAAGCAAACAGAAAATCTCTCTCTCTTTTTCCCCCACAAAATTCAGGGTGCTTAACATCTTACTCTCATAAAACATTTTTCATCACACCACTGCTCTAACAAATGTAATAAACTCTGTCATAGCTGATAGAAGCCAAGCCATATTTTTTCAGAGAGTCATATAGTTATTTAATAACAGCAGAATGTGTAAATGGTGAACGCCATAGAGCTAAAGGTATCATTTAAGATTTCATTGGGGTATTTTATGTAGTATGACAGCTACAGTATGGATAACTCCTTTTAAGTATATTTGAACCAGCTAGAAAGCTTTAATTATTTGGCAAAATGATATCATAAATTATATATAGAAACACATCAATAAAAAGTCATATATACACATATGAATGTATAGTTCATTTAAAAGCATAATTTGAAACCTAACATATCATGAGCCTCTCTAGAGGGAACAACTCCATGTATGCACTGTGAAATAATAGAAAATAAAATAAAATAACCCCATGAAGAAATGAAAGTTACTGATGAGTTTTCATTCCAATTGCAATAAAATGCCAAGCTTAGAAGACAGAATCTCTGCTGAATTATTTTTCCTATTTAATTGCTTGCCATATTTCTTAGCATTGGGGGTTTTATATCATGGTCCAAATAAATCCATTATATTTTGCCACAAAAATAGCATAGTAAATTACTGGATAAGTGAACTGTGATCTGTCTAGTATATACTCCTATGTGCTTTCTCCATGCTGGATTCAGAAGGCTGCATCTCCATGTCTTAGATGTTCCTTGTCTTAGCTTTATGCATGAACACATGTGAATTATTTACTAAAGCTTTGGGAATGACTCAGACCTCAGATGAGATTAAAACCAAATCCCGGCTTAATAAGAAAATGTTTTAAAGTCAGTAACATGGTAGAGGCTAAGCATAAGAGGTAAAAATCCATTGGAAGCAGTTTATTTCCTTAAAGCAAGCATTTGTCCAAATAAACAATTTGGAAAACATTTTTAAAAAACAACAAGCTGGTGCTTCCATGAACCAATTGCTTCCCTCCAGTGATAGGATATTCCAGAATCATTCTCCCCTCGCTGGCTTCTCTGCCTGTTCTGTTAGAGCAGCTTGTTTACATTTAAATCACTCATTCTTGAAATGTCATAACCTTAAATATTGCCGGGAATCTTCACCATATACTAATCTCCCAGGAGGACACAATTTCTGCATTCTGTTGCATTCAAGGTACAGGGGAGCCCACTGAGAAAGTCCTATGAATCCAGTCTTTTTCCTTGCATATGTACACATATTGTGGGTTGGAGATCACCCCTCAGCCCTGTTCACTGACAGTGGTCAATGCCAAGTGACAGGAGAGGGTATATGGATTCACAGCCTTCCAATCTGAGAAGCCCCACTCTGCAACAGTGTAAAATGGCTTTAAAACGATGTTGCAAAGAACAGAGAGAGTTACTCCAGATTTCCACACATTGTTTAAATAGGCAGAAGGACAAGGTTTGCAACTCTCTAGTCATATATTTTTGCCAAAGCAAAAAAGGAGCAAATAAAATAATAAAGGCTTCCATAGGACTGTCCTCTAATAAAAGATTGAATGGCTTAAATATGTATGGCCTCCAAGAAGCACCCTTAAACTAATTTTAAAAGATCATAGTTTACAAGTATGTAAAATAGCTCAGTAAAAGTGTGTGTGTGTTTTTAAACAGAGTAAGGCCACAATAATTTGTACTATTTATTTATAATAAGGTAAAAAAATAACAAATAAAGCCTGAAGTAAAGCTAGCTTGGTCCTAACAGGCAAGGGTTGGGCCTAAGACATCCACACAGCAAGACTGAGCAGCCCAGGTAGATTTAGTACAGATACTTAGGGCAGCCAAACTCCTGGATATGCTCATGAACCGGGAGACACTTTCTCACGTTAGGCTGAGAAACTGGAAAGTCGTAATAGAAAGCAGGTATTAATGTATCTAGACTTAAAACTTCAAAATTCTTAGAGAAAAGCCTTAAATCTTTTCATTCTAAAAAACCACGGCAAAAGTGACTTTGCTTTGAGAGGTTTGTGTGTTACAATTAAGAACTTTCTTAGCTCCTATAACATCAGCCTTGAGAACACAGGAAAGTCAACTGATGTCAGGGAGGTCAGGGAAGCAATGAGCACATGCGCACTGGTAAAGTCAGACAGGAAGAACCGTGAAGGGGTCTCCAACTCTAGAAGCTTCAGTGCAAGGAGATTGCAGAGGCTGTGTGCTGGCTCTCGAGCTGAGAGAGAGCAGAGTTAAGCGCTTACAAGTGGGAGCTGGATATGGCCGCTTTGCCCGTCTAGCATTCTCTTTCTTTCCCATATGCCAGGCAGTGATTACACAGGTGTCCAGGTTAATCTTTGGAAACTTGCTTGTTGACACAAACATACATGCTCTCCACACACACACACACATGCACACACTCACACACATACTCACACGCACACTCACACACGCATGCATATACAAGCATATACCTCATGCACACATGTTCAGAGGCACACGCACATTCATACTCACACACATGCATGCACATACATACACACATGTGAATGAATGAGCTCACATGTATGTTCACATGTGCACACAAATATACACATGTTCACGGGCATGAGTCAGCTATGTTGTCTTCGTAGGTCCAATTGTTAGAGTTAGGAAAATTTAATCTTTGCCACCTCATCTTTGTTCCTCTCTTTTTATGTCACATGAGAAAACATCTCAGAAATTCTTCACTGTATACATCTCACATATGTGTAATTCCTATCTGGGAGTCATTCCTTGTCATCCAGAGTCTGGACAGGCAGGGACTATTTGATTGAGAGGTTTTAACATCCACAATGGATTTAGCTTTTTCTGACCTCTAGTCTTTCCAAATGGTGACTCTGTGATTCCTCCAGAGTATGGAGCCTTTGACTTTCCTCCTTCCAGCCTTCCTGTAATGGCCTCTACGTGTCAGCCAAGGGTCTAGGCTCAGTGGTGACGGAGAGTAAGAGCCAGCGGGTATCCTGCCTACTGATAAGCACATTTGCGAGGTCCAGAGAGCAAGGCTGGTGGGGCTTGGGAAGGAGGAAGGGGCCAGCACCTCCAGGGGCTCACAAGACTTGACTTCTTATTCAGGTGATATGTGACTGACTCTTAGAAGATGGGCGGAATCTTAGACTTTCCAAACCCTAGGGAGGTGGGAATGAGTTGAGAGATGGCACTCTAGGGAGGAGGGTCATAGGGAGCAGAGGTAGGAGTTTGTGGATCAGGTCTTTGTGCTGGTAGAGACAGGGTGTGAGTTTGAGGTCAGCTCCTGGAGGGTGGGACGTGGCAGTCCACACAACCTGAAATGACTGAACCTCAACATGAAGGCTATGGGTTCTAGTAGAACCATGGAAGCTCAGGGAACAATCTAATGGGTGTTTTAGAAAACTAAATCTACTGAAAGTGTATAGATGACCGGGAGCAGACATATATAGAGTCAGGAGCGACCTCAGCTATAAGATATGGAATCCTGAAGCTAGGAATTGACATGTGAGCAATGGAGATGGAGTAAGGGATGAAATGAGGAGAGAGGGAGGGCAGATTTGCCCCAGTTTCTGAGCATTAGTAGCAGGGGAGGATGCTGTTGGCAGTGGGTGTCAGGGTTTAGCTTTGTATACTTGAGTTGTGATTGTCCGAGCAGTAGTTCAATGTCTGTGGTAGCTTCCGAGTGCACAGAGCACATGCTAGTGAGGAGAGAGCCCCGTGGATGGACAGATCACGTAAGCGGAGGGTGGGGCTAGACCAAGAGACGGAGTTAGCTAGAGAAAGATCCAGGAAGAGCAAGCAACATCCCCCAAAGGTCTCAGAGTAGCCATGGGGATGAGCCCCAAAAGACAGCATTGAGTTTTATCTCCAGGAAGAAGCCAGAGATCATGACTGACCAGGAGAGATTAATTTTAGCAGGAGCAGCAGAGAGAATAGAGTGAGTGTGTCAGGGGAGGAAGGGAGGACCTTACTTTGGGTTTCATTCTTTGGTTGTGAAATCCTCCTCTGTGTTGTTTTGTTTTGCTTATTGTATTTTCCTTCCCCCACCCCTATCTCAGCTGCTCCCACCCCAGAGCGCATTCTCTGACCTCTTGGTCAGATTTCTTGCAAATATTCCCTAACAAGGGATTGCCATAGCCTTTCCAGACGAGTCCTCCTCACAGGCTTCTGCTAACCTCATTTCTCTACACACCCTGAACCCAGTGTGAGCTCCTTAGCTCAATGTCCTCATCATGGTCAGGTCTATTCTTTCATCATGGTCTTCATGACTCCCAGCTGACTATCCTTGTGGTAGAATGGTGGAGGGCTGGGTTGCTAAGAGGCCACCTTCCCCTGGTTTCAGGTTTCTATGTGGAACAGCGTTCCTCAGTACGCAATTGTTGGCCCCTTTCCACACTCACATTCATCCTTTACCATGAAAGATTCAATTGCCTAGCCAGCAACTCAGGAAGCAGACGCGAGGTATATGAGGAAGCACCCTAAAACAGAACCCCAAGACTGTCTATTCCAATAACCGGGACCGTGAGTGAGACAAGCTGGTGCCAGCTGCCTGTGGTACATGGAACAGAGGGATTTCCACATGTGGTCAAGGCTGCTAACCAGCTGGTGTTGAGTCAGTCAGCAGAGATTATCCTAGCTGGTGTGATGGAGATAACACTGAGGAAGGCTTGTGCCTGGAGCAGGAGTGAAGCTAGCCTTTGCTCTGAGCTGGAGTTGAAGAAGGCCGTGTTTAAGAGAGCAGGCTTGAAGTCTTTGGCCCCACTCTGGCAGCCAGCCAGCACAGAACCAGGGCCTGCTATTCTCTAAGTTTGTGAAACAGCATTCTATCTGCCACCTGTGTGACTTTGGAGGGACGTTGTCCCCTAATGCTCAAGGTAAGCCTTCGTTTGGCCAACCTTTTGATGGAGAACCCAGGGAGACAAGCCTGCTGACTTACAGTACTGTGAGCTAATAACTGGGTGTTCATCAAACAGGGGCTTTTAAGCTTGTGGTTGGACAGCAATGGATGACTAGCCACACTTCAGTCTTCTGAATAGGCTGGGAGACCTTGCCTGTTCCTGGCCGAGCACGTGTGCCCCTTCTGGTCACCAGCAATAGGAAGTCACACACTGAGCTACATTTTCCAAAAAGTTCTGCTTGCGCTAAGCTTGATGCTTTGATTCTCTATGCTTTGTCTACCATACAGGTGGCTCAAGGGCCCTGGGAGCAGAAGCCTTTTTTACTGAGTCCCTATAAAGCTACTGTATAATAACCTTATTCACTTCTCTGTTATCATCAGTTCCCCCATACACTTTTGCATGCACACATGACCCTTGGATGTTTGGACACCTTGCCAGAGAGGACATCTAGCTCATATTTTAATTTTTTGACACCACTGCACAAACTGAGCGTGCTGGGAAGCCTACTGGCCCTCATCGACTAGAGATTCTGATGCAGCAGATTTGGAGAGACACCCAAGACTTCATATTTAATTTCCAACAAGCTTCCAGTGATGTCACTGTCGCTGCTGGTCTACGACCCACACACCCAGAGTTGTTGACAAGGTCCTTGGAAGCTACTGGGTCTCTAAAAAATTGTGTCCAGCACAGCCCTTTGGACAGATTACTGAAGTGTTTTTTACAGATAACATTACAAAATATAAATTCATAACAAGTCATCTCGGATCTGGCATTTTAATCTACTATGCTACTATCAATGGGCTGAATATTTGTGTCTGCTTCAGAATCCCTCTCTTAGAGCCCTAATCCCCAGGGGGATGGTAAGGAGTGGGGCCTTGGGATGGTGCCTAGGTGACGACTGGGTCATGAAGGTAGAACTCCTGCCCTTTATATCTTTCTCTTGCTGGGTGTGGTGGTGCAGACCTTTAATCTCAGCATTGGGAAGGCAGGAGTAGGTATATCTTTGTAAAGTTGAGGCTAGCCTAGTCTACATGTTTCACGCTAGACAGGACTTCAAAGTGAGAGACTATCTCCAAAATAATTCTCCTCTCTTTCTCTCCTACTCTATCTGTCTTTCTCTCTGCCCCTTTTTCCCTTCCTCCCTCTCTACATCACATAAAGACACCTAAGCCATGAAGAGACCCTCCCCCAATTCTAATCCTGCTGGTACCCCACTCCAATTTGCTAGCTTCCAGAACTGTCAGAAATGACCCTTCTTTGTCTTGGTCCCAGGGCTCTGGAGTTTTGTTACAGCAGCCTGAACTTACTTCAATAGCTGTGACTATACACATTAGCATCTCCCCTGTTTTTAAAAGCCACAAAGCCACACTGCTCTGTCTGGCCCACACCAAGTATGTGCTTTGCCACAGTCACCCATTCGCCCTTCAAATGAGGGAACTCAGATACAGTAACAGGCCAGCCCTGAACTCATGCACTTTGGAGGGGTGCTGTTGTAACCAGAGACCGAGCTGCACGGTGGCCCGTATGGTAATATTATCAAGCACATTTCTTAATAAAATCCTAACAAACTGTATGTTCTCCTTCCTCCTTTATTCCTTCTGCTCCATCTTTCCCCCTCCTCTCCTCCTTCTCTTCTTCACCTCCCTTCTTTTCTGAATCTTTTAGACAGGGTCTCATGTAGCCTCAGCTCACTGCATATATGCTCCAAAAAATGAAGTGGGGGATGTACATATAAGTGATGTCATTACTCACTGGTAGGACTTTCAGAAGCTGCCTCTAGGACACAGCTGCAGCCCTGACCTGATCATCTGGGTTGTGGAGACTAGTGGGCATGCACCATTGTGTCCCATGGCAGCTGCATATAAACAGGTGGAATTACTTCTCATCCTGCAGAAATATAATGCATCATGAGATAGAGAATTTTCCAGTATCTTTTACTTTTGTAAGCAAACAGATGGCATCAACTAAAACACCTTTAGTTACATCATTGATTTGTGTGTGTGTGTGTGTGTGTGTGTGTGTGTGTGTGTGTGTGTATGTGTGTGTGTGTGTATGTGTGTGTCCGTGCATGCGTGCGTGTGCATATGGATATGCACTACAGCTTGTGTGGAGGTCAGAGAGCAAAGTGTGGGAGTTGTTTCTTCTCCTCTTCTGCCACTTGGGGCCTGGAGTTCAAACCCAAGTCACCAGGCCTTCAGTCTTGGCAGCAAACTCCTTTGCCTGCTGAAGCATCTTGCCCACCCAACATTAACATTAATAATGGTTTATTTAACCCAGCCTATTCAAAACATTGAATAAACCTGTTGTCAATACAGAATGAGGTATTTTCCATCTTTTAAAAAATATTACATCTTCAAGAGTTTATGTAACTTTTGTGCCTACAGCCACCTCAGTCTGGTTCATCTGCCTGTCAGTGTCCAGCAGCTGCTTGTGACAGGTGACAACCATATTGGTTGGTACAATACTGTAGTGGCCACTTAAC
Organism: Phyllotis vaccarum; assembly: GCA_033318265.1. Classification (NCBI taxonomy): domain Eukaryota; kingdom Metazoa; phylum Chordata; class Mammalia; order Rodentia; family Cricetidae; genus Phyllotis; species Phyllotis vaccarum. The sequence goes on along the minus strand of JARWLC010000010.1, from coordinate 40,918,420 downwards.
AATCAGTGCTGACACTGTTGCAGCTCAAAGGAGCCCATTTCTTCCTCTGTAAGTGAAGATTGCGGGGCTCCCTTGACTTAGGGTTTCCCTCTGAAAATACAGTTTTACTCTTTTGTTTTATATATTAATACTTTTCTGAAATAGTCCTACACTGTAGCCCAAGCTAGCCTCAGACTCCTGGCAGTTTTGCCCCAGCCTCCTAAGTGCTGAACGTCAAATCTTCTTTACAGTAGCACAGGCTTGCATCAAAGGCAGAAGAACACATGTGCACAGCTACGTCTGCCCACGAGCTTTGTTCCTACTGTCAGCATCCTCATGCATCTCACAGCCCTGGCGAGATAAATGCTTACATTCTTCATTGTTCCCTAACACCCACTGGCCATGATGGCTGAGTCTGTAAGACAAAGCTTTGGCTCCTTAGCACTCTGAATCAACATCACAGGAAGCATGAAGCTAGTTCTCAATAACATTTGTGGCTGGGTTATTATTAGTTTAGTTTTTTTTTTTTTTGATTGATTGATTTTATTTTTTAACTTTATTATTTTTTTATTTAAAAGTTTTTTTCTTTAACACCCCTACCACTGGGAACTAGGCCCTTTGAATGTGGATGGCAGTCGAATGGCGTGGGCAGTTTGTGGGGCCTCTAACTATGGCATCAGAATTTATTCTTGGTGCATGAATTGGCTTCTTGGAGCTCATTCCCTACAAAGGAAGACCTTGTTCAGCCTTGATACTGGGGGGAGTGGTTTGATCCTACCTCAGCTGGATATGCCAGACTTTATTGACTCACCCTGGGACTCCTTACCCTCTGAGGAATGGACAGGGTGGGTGGGGGGTATGGGGGAGAAAGCCAGGGTAACTGTATTATTTTTTAAAATAAAAAATATTCTATGTGTATGGGTATTTTTTCTGCATGTATATCTGTGCACCATGTGCATGCAGTGCATACAGAAGCCGAGAAGGATGTTGGATCCTTTGGAATTGGCGCTACAGATGATTGAGAGCTGCTATGTGGATGCTGGAACCAAGTCTGGGTCCTCTCTTGCCACTGAGCCATTATTCAGTGCCTGGGGGCTACATTCTTAAGCACCAGATAAGACTGGACGTTCTGCTTTTCATATGACACAATTTTAAAGTTGCTGGTGCTCCCTTCAGAGTAGAAATTCCTACAAGTGTGCTTCTTGGGAATATAGCATGAAAAGATTTCGAACTGCCACTGTGTTCAGAAGCACCAGTTGACACCCATTTGATAGTGTGTGGGGGAGGCTTTTAGCACCATGGTGCCTGCATTCTACCTTACTTGTATGTCCTGGACTTTCCTCCAGTGCTCTGTCCATTCCATGAAACCTAGCAGCAAGCAATCTCACGTTTTTCTGGAAAACTGGCTTCTCCCTCCCTCCCTCCCTCCCTCCCTCCCTCCCTCCCTCCCTCCCTCCCTCCCTCCCTCCCTCCCTCCCTTTCTACCTTCCCTTTTTCCTTCCCTCCTCCTCCTGCTCCTCTTCCCCCTTCTTCCTCTCTCTCTCCCTCTCCACCCTCACAAACTTTCCTGCCAGGGTATGAAGACCAGAGTTAGAATTTCCAGTACAAACTTAAATGTTTGGAGGGTTTGGTGGCCTAACTGTAATTCCAATATTTTGTAGGCCAAGGCAAGGAGTCCACAGGGCAAACCACCTAGCTAGACTAAGAAATTGGTGAATTCTGGGCTCAACTGAGAGACCCTGCCTCAGTGAATAGAGATGTGTAATAGTCAAGGAGGACACCTGATGTCACCCCCTTCCACATACACTCATGGATACATACAAACATGCTCACGTACACCATATGTACATGCACACACACACACACACACACACACACACACACACACACACACACACACAACCACAGTGACAAACAAGTCACACTGATGTTCTGTATCTTTTGGAGGATGACACAAATACTTTGTTCTGTTCTATAGGTTGGGGTTACAGGGGACTGAGTCATAGCCAAGTGTTACCATAATAATTTATCAGTGACTAACATGTTAAACATATTCTAACTTAGTATACTAAAAGAGCCTTTTCACTAATTCTTTTTTTTCAATGTCAATCGATATAGTAAGGTTTCACTACACATCATATTCAAAAAATAACTAAATAGCAATAGTAATATTGAAGCAGAGAAGATGATTCTCCCTGTGGTGGGTAAAGGCAACTAACTGCTAGCAAGTTTGACAGCCTAAGTTTGATCCATGGGACCCACAGAGTATAGGGAGGGAATCAATGCCCCCCACAAGCTGTTCTCTGATCTCTACAAGTACATGGTGTCATGTGCATGCCCCCAGATAAGTAAATAAACACATAAACAAGGGATTAATAGCATGGTTTGTATCTCTAGAATAAGCATCTGTGAACTGTCTTGCTATTTACCACCACCATTAAAGCCTACGATTGGTCCTCTTTTAACTGAAGTAAAGTTTTCTACTTCTGGAACTTCCCACGAATAGTAGAGGTCATTAGGAAGGGCATTGGGCAGCTAAGACAGTGTCAGAAGTGGGGTCCCTATGTGCTCAAGAGGAAAGAGAGAAAGGGAGGCCTGTGGAGTGGCTGCAGAGCTGCTGCTCAGCTAAGTACTGCTTCCAGGTGTCTGCCTTAGAATATTCTCTGAGCCTTCATGACCACTCTTTTGCTCTACAACCAGAAAACAGATATTTGGATTTTTATTTTTACTTTTTTTATATGTATGCGGATGTGTCCGTGTGTGAGCATGTGCATGTGAATACAGTTCCTCCAGAGGCTAGAAGATGTTACTGGGCCCCCTGGAACTGGGTGGTGGTGAACTGTCTATCTGATGTGGGTGCTGGGACTTGAGGTCTCTGCAGGAGCAGCCATCGCTGTTAACCAAGTCATCTCTCCCATCTAAAAGCAGAGATTTATAGGAAATAGAAGCTAAAGCTTTCCCTGTTCAGTTGTCATACGCTGAATAAACTTTAATTTTATAACTATGAAGCCGAAGACATCATCAGTGGTGGAAGTGACAATTCTCAGATCTAATCTAAATGCATATTCAGCTTCATTTTAAAATTTCATAAAATAACCATATTTCAAACAGTATTTTCATATTTCAGATAATAAATACTTAATGTTAAGGAAATAATTGCACCCTTGTAGCTCACGAATCTTACCCTGGAGTGATTAAATGTTTCCGGAAACAGTTCATATAAAACACAGTCGTCTATCAGTAAAACGATAGTTAAGTCAGAATTACACTCAGAAAAGGATTGCTTCAGATGTGCCTAAAACAATGCTCCCCTGTAAACTTATGTTGCAGAACAGAAAGTGTATTTTACTGTTTTCCTGGGTGAGCGCACAGCAGGGAAGCTATGGAGCTTGGCTTCTCCAGAGAAAACTGAAGGGAGAGGAAGAACCGCCAAGGAAGGCAACATTGCCGATATTATCTGATGCTCGCTCACACTACAGGCGAGACAAAAGGATCCGCAGGAAGGAGCATAAAGCGATTTAAAATGGTGAAGACCAAAAATAACACTTGAAGAATTTTGCACTTTTTTTTTTTTTCCAGAGGAGGTAGGTCTTTAAAAATAGCCACAGCCAAGCAACAGATGTTTGCTCACACATAACCACAGATGACCCCAAACTGAATTCAAGCTCACTTCTTCTGTGACCACTGGCCAAGCAGAACCCAGCTGTTTCACTGCTGTCTCACGCCCCCCCCCCCATTCGTTATTTTAGCAATTTAAATGCATATGAAGACATCTACTTTGAAGGGTAGTCATCCGAGAGTACCACTGCTTAGCACAGCACTTTTGAATAAGTTTTAAGAGGGATTTGAAACAAGATAGTTATAGAAATGTGATTTTAAGTATTAATTTTAACTTTTTTAGCATTCTGTTCTGAATGGTGCTGTAATTGTCAAGCTCTTGATTTCTCATACACTAGAGAAAAACATTCCAGATTAAATACCTCCACCCTCCCCCCCAGCAGAGGATGGATCTGGAGTCCTGATCTTCTGGCCTCTGCCTCCAAATCTCTTTTCTTAGGGTGGAAATGGTATAGTCTACAAAACGGAAATAGGGAAACGGTCTTGTTTAGTCAAAACTCCCTTTTAGTGGAAGTCACCAGAGTCCTCTTGGAGGCAAATAAGAGAAGGCTCTTTATTACACATGGGACTCCACATCAGGCCCTGAGCTGTGGCTGAGGGCTGGTCCCCTTCTTAGCTAAGCAGCAGAACTGAACAATGGCTTGGAGTGAAAGGCTGCGAGCAGATCCCCTCCCTCCACTAACAAGGGCTCACTGGGGAGTTCACTTTTGCCTCGGGCATATACAGGATGGCAATTTTCATCCCACACGACTGAAAATGTGCCCCTTCTTCCACCTTGCCAAGTCAGACTGGGAAGGGAGAAAGAGTCTGGGTTAAACCCACTTCTTTCTAAGAAGGAAATAATAAACTTGCTTATGTGTGACCAATTTTTCTGACCTGATGCCCACTGGTCTGATTGATCCCATTCCTCTGTCTGTCTTCAGTGAAGACAGATCCAAAGGTGAGGATAAATCCCCCATGAATCAGGATGTTACCCTCTGCTATTGTCTTTCTATGTACAGACTCTGGGAATCCCAACACTTGGGAGGATGAGGTCAGAGGATGTCGTAGAGAGTTTTAGGCCAACCCTAGTTACAAAGGGGGACCTCCCCATCTTACCAAACCAAACAACAAGAGAATTTTCCAGACTATTTATGAGTAACACTAAGAATTCAGATACAAGCTAGGGGGTTGTACCTAAGGAACATCAAAAATCTTACGGACTCCCCATTGTTTAGAGAATGTGGATTTCTTGCTTCCCCCCTGAGTTTGCAATGGTGGATTAGGAGAACAGAGAACATTGGTAGATGTCTACAAAGTGCTGGGTCACCTGAAGCTCATCAAGGAAAAGATCCACCCCCTCACAGAAACTAAAAATAAAAGTTCTATAGCAAAAACATCCTGTCATTATTGATTTCTTTTTTAAGATTTTGGAACATTCAGGTCCTAAGTACGTGTACCATAAATGACGCCATCGCAGCGGTCCAAGAGCAAAGCCCCTCTCTTCATTCCAAGAATGTTCATTTTGTTGTAAATAAGTAAGAAGGGGGTTCAACATCCCCTCCCAAGAAACCAAATTCTATTCTGATATGAATGTTTAGATACTCAAAAGTAACCATGGTTATTTTCTGTATTTTCAAGAGTACCTATACTATTACTTTAGCAGCCAAGGAAATAATTTATCTTTCCCACCACAGAGAGCCTGGCTGACAGGACAGTGGGTCCTACTTGCATTGACAGCTGACGCTGGCGTGTGATTGGTTAGGGTCCACGAAGAAAAGACTAGGTCATTTGACCTTAACCTTGGGAACCCATCTAGTGTTCTAAGTCTACGAAGACAGAAAGTCCTGGAATCTCATAAAAGCCTTGTTTGTGTTGATGGGGTTTTGGCAGCCAAGCAAATTTCAGAGATCAAACACCGGAGGTTTTCAGTATTTTCTGAGCTATTCTGAGCCTCAGACCTGTGAGTGACAAAGACTTTTGTCAAATCATTTAATCTTCCTGCTAAAGTTGATAAGTTAGAAACCATTATCCCTTAGGCCAAAAGAGGTTAAACAACTTGCCCAAGGCCAACAGAGAATGATGCTCATCTTTCATGTGTGTATACAATGTTCACGTGTGCGCACATGTACACTGTACATTTGTGTGGAAGCCAGAGGATAACCCTAGGCGTCACTCCTCAGGTTATAACTTTATTGTTATCAAGACAGGTTTCAGACTGGCCTAGAACTCATGGTGAGCCCCAGGCACCTTCATGCCTCCACCTCCTCAGAAGGGGCCACAGCACACACCTGTTTCACGAGGTTCTGGGATTGGACTCAGGCCCTCATCTTTAACAGAGCAGATGATCTTCGAATTGTGTGCATTTAAAAAATAAAAATTTCAAATTTCCTATTCTGGAAGTTTCTTAGAGATGACCTTCTTCAAGAATTGCTTTGCTTCTTGGAGAAAGCCTTCCTCAGGTGCAGGGGCTGTGCAAACAGAGCCCCTCTGGCTGTGTGGCTAAGGAAATGAGCTGTTTAACAGCACAGAACCCAGTGAGCTGGATAAATATTTCAATGACTTTTCCAGAATGGTACTTAAGGAGCAGAGCCCATCTCCACTTGGGTTTGAGCCCATGACCTTATGGTTTAAATATAAAATGCATTACAGCTCTTTATTTAGAGAGCTATATGCCATTTTTAGGGAGCAGCCCCAAATCTCCTTCTGACTTTAGGGGGAGGACAATGCAGATAGGTGTCTCGGTACTGTCATTAGTATTCATTATTTATTAGGTTTTGATGGTGGATTCAAAACCAGCCAGGAGGGATAGGTGCCCCTCCAGTGAAAACCTCAAGTCTAAGGACAGACTTCCTAGTGTGTGACCTTTGGAGGCTCCTGATTGGGTAAGGAGCCCAGGATAGGTCAGGCCTCCAGAGCTTCAGGGCAGGGAGAGGAGGGAGACTTCCATTTTTAAAATCAGCCCAATTGTGAACTTTTTTAGTAAAGAAGGGAAAGTGGAGAAAGTGTGTGAATCTGTGTGCAAGGACCAAATGCTCCACAGGGAGTCAATGGCCAGTTGTGCTTGTGGGGATATATTGCATATTTAATAAAAAGAAACCAGTCTGGAATAGCAGAGGACAGAGCCACCCACAGAGCCAAGCCATGAAGGTCAGGGAGTGGTGACCCACACTTTTAATGAGGAAACAGAGATCTGTCCGAATCTCTGTGAGTGTAAGGCCTAACAGCCAGGCAGTGGTAGTGTATGCCATTAGTCCCAGCCCTTGGGAGGCAGAGGCAGGAGAATCTCTGTGAGTTCGAGGCCAGCCTGATCTACAAAAGGAGTTCCAGGACAGCCAGGACTGTTACACAGAAAGCTTTGTCTAAAAAACAAACAAGCAAACAAAATCAACATAACAAAAGGCTGGAGAGATGGCTCTGTCCTCTGATATTCCAGACTATTTTATTAAATAGACAATATATCACCACAGAGCTTCCCCAAAGATCTCTCTTTGATGTTGGGAATCATGGCAAATGACGTTTGGCTGCTGCTCACTATTTAAAGAAGTCTGAAACCCTCTGACCCAGAGGGAAGTTTGTCTGAGAAGCCACTCTGCCACATGACTTCCATGACTACCTGTGTGGTAACGTTGCTGTGTGACTCTCCACAGTTTCCCTAGTGCCCCCCCCCCCCCCCCCCCCCCCCCCGCAGCCAAGTCTGAAATCATGCCACAGTCAACACATTCTAAAGACCACACTGAGTTGTCTGAGTTTTAACCGCGGGGGCATTTGCAAAGGCTAAAGCTGGTCACTTAAAGTAAAGCATGCTTATGAGATAAGACAGAACAGAGTTGCTCCAATGGCCACCTTTCTGTGGACGGCACTGCTCACCATTTTCTTTGACGCAGACACTTGGTATAATTTCTGCATGTTTTAGAGAGCAAGGGAGGCTCCAGCTAATGAGTTGACCTTTTCTAGCTCCCTTACATTGCAGACCCAGGACCTTCCTTCTGTGGAGGGGTGTTTCACCCCTCCTCTGTAGCCTGCGTCTCCTCCATCAGCCATTTTGCAACTTCCCTAAAATCCGGAGGGTCTTGTGAAATTTTATTTAGAAGAGTTTTAGAAGTTATTCCTGAAAAGCTCAAGAGGACATCTCTTTCAAAGTAGTTTTCTTATAGCAATCCCATAGATTTACTTTCATCCCAAGAAGTCTCCGGTCTCCGGAAGAACACATATGAAGAATATTTTGAAATTCATGAGATGTAATATAATATGATGACAAAAGGAATTGACATTGACCTTCTTAGGATCTCAACTGAATTTTTTCTCCTCCTCTTCCTCCTTCTTTTAATTGAAATAGTTAAAAGCAGAGAGAGGAGACTTTACTCAGTGAGGCCACATTGGACCGAGGAGCAAAGAGACGTCCATCTTCCTGGACCTTTTAAAAGTAGCATTGGAGGCAAGGGGGGGAAGGACATTCTTTCTTTCTTTTTTTCCAACCTAAGCTGAAATAAAGGAAAGAAAGACACCCAAAATATCTTTGTCTTTCCCCAGGAGAAGTGTCTTAGTACAGAACGGGCTGCTCCAGTAAGGGTGTTGCTCAATGTTATGTTACAACACAATTCTAACTGTCACAGAGGGCCTGGATGCAGCCTTGCATCAACTCCCCTGCAAGGTGTTTCCTGGACTTTGCAGACAGGGCCTGGGGGAGGTGCAGCAATTCTTCTAAAGGCAGATAAAGCCTTCTGCTCCCTAGGCTATCTCTTCGTGTTCACCCTGTAGATAACACGGTTTCACTGCCCAAGCCTCACTTTCCCAATTTGTAGATCTATATTGATGAAGCTTTTTTTTTGTGTTTTATCAGACACAATTTTATCACTCCTCTCCAAATGCCCTCTGTCAGAGTCAGCCTTTGAACTTTTGCATATTTATCAACTGGGACTAATGATTGTAAAGATGTAAAGGCTTATCTTTAATTCTAAAGAAAGAGGAACCAAGCCCTGGATCTTTCTACTAGAACAGATCTTTTGGGGGCTGGTGTGTGTGTGTGTGTGTGTGTGTGTGTGTGGTTTTGTTACTTATTTGGGGGACAATAGAGTGACCTATACAGATATCTCATGCATTTTGTCTCAGATTGTTCTCAAGGCCCTGGACAGGTGACTGAGTTCACCCCAGACTTCCTGTGCATGATCAGGAGTTCTGCGTAGGCCCACTTCTCCCTCATTAGATTGGAGAATCACTTCAGTCCTCGAATGAAGAACTACCTCACTTGTGTGACTTATACATTCTTAATGTGGGAGAAACTGAACTTTTCAGGGGGACCCTCTCTCTCTCTCTCTCTCTCTCTCTCTCTCTCTTTCTCTCTCTCTCTCTCATTTTTCTATCAGCTCTACTCTGCAACTGTGGAAAGAAAATTATCAATCTAGAAAGGAGGTGCTGTGGGGACAGATTAGAAAGGTAGGGCCCTCCCTACGCCAGGCACCAGGCTCCTGGGATGGAATCCATATCACTGGGGGGTGGGGGGGTTGAGGGCAGGGGTAGGGGTAAGAAAAAGTGCCACTTTGCCGACCTGGAGGGAGTCACAGAAGAAAATCACTACTCAGAATCCCAGAGTCCAAGTTTATCCAGTCTCTGGCTCCAGCAGGGTGCTCTACTGAGCAGAGGCTGATGGCAGCTCTGGGAAAGGTGCCCCGCCCCCATCTAAGACTGAGATTATAGACCTTTGAGTCCTGTGTCCTGTCCGCGAGTGGTCTCTGTTATCCAGTCTCCCCTCTTCCTCCCTCCTCTATTCTCTCCTTTCCTACCCATGCTCCCCTCCACTCTTTTCCTTTTATTCATAATTACCTGGAAGTGAAGCCCCTGCAGCTTGGGGGAGAGGCTGTAGGCCAGCCTGGTCACTAAAACAAGCCAATACATTAATTCTTAATCAAATCAAGACTTTCAGAAGCTGCTCCGAGTTCCCTTTTCCCATTCAGCCATGTTCGTGGCTCAGTTCTTCCCTCTGCTGCCCTTGGTCTGCTGTCTTAGGGTCACCCTACTCTTGGTCACATAGTGACCCCTGTTATGTGGTCTGGAGCACATTGATGTCTTCACCTTTTCCAGCACTGTGGGGACTCTCAAGACCCCCAGACCTAAGTTTTCTTATTATGATAATTTCCAGATCAAATCTGTATCAATGGAGATAATTTCAAAACTCAATGATAATTATTTTTCTCTCAGGGAATTCGCTTAGGCTTCTGGGGACCAGGAACAAATGAAGTGACCTTCTGAAGTCAAGGACTGTATAGTGATTTATAAACGCAGAAGTTAAAGCTACTGCTGCTCTGGGTCCTCTTTGTCACCAGCCCCAGATGTGTGTGTGTGCGGGGGGGGGGGGGGGGGGGGGGGGAGGTTAAGGTGATAATACCTGCTCTTCACTACATTGATAACGATAATGTGTGTGTGTGTGTGTGTGTGTGTGAGAGAGAGAGAGAGAGAGAGAGAGAGAGAGAGAGAGAGAGAGAGAGAGAGAGAGAGAGAGGGAGAGAGAGGGGGGAGGGAGCGAGTGTGGGGGAGGTAGGGAGGGAGAGAGAAAGAGAAAGAGAGAGAAAGATTATAGATTACTTCCCTCCCTTATAGTCCTGTAGTTATCCGAGAATGCCTGTAAACCTGCTGCAACACCACATAGAGTCTGGAGTCCGGCACTGCTGCTGAGTGGCCATCACACCCAGCCTTTGCTCTTTAGATAGCACTGGGCCCTGGGATGCCCCTTCATCACATTGCCATTGACTCCTAATGCTCATATTGATGTTTTACGTAGAGATAGCACGGTTTTTCAGCACAAGATCTTTCAAGAGGACACAAAAAGCTTTTATCAGAACCCTTTGTGGACAACAGAAACTGTCAGGGGATCAGGTCACGTCTAGATCTAGGCTCATGAGCTCTCACGGTGGACCAGGACCTGTGGATGCTGGCTGGCTAACGTTTATAACAAGCATCTGAATGCATTTGTGGGGTCTTGTAAGAAACAGAGATATTAATGAGAATAGCTTACAGTGTCTGTTTGGAGAAACCTGGAGCAGACCCCTCACCCCTGACAGGTCTAGGAATCCTGCATCCATAAGTCAGAGAAAGAAGGGATTGTCAAGGCTAATCCCCTAACATTTTTGGACCTGTGTGTGGAGGGAGGAATGGCCTGCCCATTGGCTCATACTGGAGGTTGTGGTTAAAAGGAAGGAGATGGGGCTGCTGTCTTCTCAACCTCATTTGGGAATGGCTGCCTGATCATCCTGACAGATTCTGCCCCAACCTCACTGAAGTCACATGATCAGAGTAAAGGAAACTGGACATGTCTCTTTTCAAGCCAGATCTCCAGACTTTTCTGGGCATAGAGATTTCCAAGCCTTCTAGAAAGCTGGTCCAGCTACCACTTGACATAAATATCACTGTTTTCTCAGCCTCCTCTGTCATGGCCCTCATTCTGCCCTCAGGTACACTAATCTTGTCCTGCCCCAGGACCTCTTTATATCTTTCCTATGCCAAAGCCACTTCCCTCAGCCTCCCAGTCCTTGTCATGTCTGTTCAATTGTCATCTAGTGAAGTATGAGCTGAAGTAATCTCACTTCTTAGGCCTAGTATCTAATCACTGGACTCATTCCCACCGTATGGCATTTGTCTTATGCAATTATGATTTGCTGCCTGATCCAGACCTTGGACTGAAGGAATGGCTGTCTCTAGGCAGTTAGTCATTACAGGGGAAAAATACAAGCCGCTCTGTCTCTGCTCCTAGTTCCGTTGCTACTGAGTGACATTGGATCCCCCAGCTCTCTGTGTCTTGCCTCTTTTGGGGCCTTCGGGGCTTTGGAACTTGAAGAGGTCCACAATATAAGGAACAGCCCGAGACCACATCTCTGTTTCAAGCACTGTGGTTACCACTAGTGGCCAGTGGTGGCCTCTTCCTCACACTGATGCCTTGTTTATGAAAATGTGTGAGTTTTCTCTTTAGCAAAAATTTCTGGCAAAACCCAAAGCGAAGGAATGGAGCAAGGGTGCTATCTCATGTTCATTGTTCTGCTTCTCTTTGGGGCAGAGGTGGAGCTGGGGAGGGATGGCTTCTGCATATTTGGTGAAGCCCTGTCTAAGGCAGGTCCTGAAACTTTGGGCAGTATCAGAATTCTTTCTAGATATATAAGATACATGTAGAGACTGGAGCTCAGCCAAGAAGCAGTCCACAGTAATACAAACCAGGCTGTAGAGGGTGGTACTTCTTTCCTCCCGGTGGGGCTTCATCCTGAGTCCTCTCTATCATCGGTTCTAACAGAGCGAAGCTCGATTTCCCACAAGGCTCTGTTAATCATCTAAGGATTCCTGCAGAGCATGCTGTAACACTTGGGCAAACTCTGAACACTGCACACTGAGTGGCCGCCACCTCAGCCCTCATCTCCCTGGCTAATCATGGGCCCTGGATGGGCTTGTCTTTGACTCCTTGATTCCTAATGTTCATACTGCAGCAGTGAGTCTTTGCCAGAACTTTTCTCTGAGACAAGCTTTACCCTGGAGAGGAGCAGACCTGCAGGACTCTGAGGATACTGAACTGGGAATGAAGGAAAGCATTGCCTTGGGAGCAGATGGATTGCTGTGCCACTTACAACCTCAAGACATGAGCAGCCTATCTGGGGACAGTAGAGTTGGGTGACTCCTGGTCCTACCAGACACATGCTTCCCAAACTATGTTACGTCTCTGCTATTGTTATTATTACTACTGTTTTTACTTTATTCATTCAAATTTATACCATGTTTTCTATGAGGTCCATGACAGCCTGGGCATTTTGTACAACCCTCCAACATTGAGTTTCAGTTGGGGGCAGGTGTGGGGACCCTTTATATCATTTCTTTTAATAATTCAAGTGGCAGCATTGTAGGGCGACTCTTAACTGCTTCTTAAAAGTAATTAATTGATTTTCTGACATATCAGTTAACAATGTATTACTCTGACACAAAGTTGTGTTTCAGCTCTTGATTGGAATAGAGTGCTGTATGGATTAAATTCAGCTCAGAGTTTAGCTTGGGAGAGACTAAAAATATGCCTCTATAAAAAGAAAGGCTTTTTACATGGAGTGTTGTCTAAAAAATCTAAACCATACGTTCTTTCCAGGGCTGTCAATGGTGTGATGTATAGGTTCAAGTCTTTGTGGCTGTGCAGGCTCGAAGCATTTGAGAGGCATGGGATGACATACTGTGATTCAATATGCTCTGTGGTCTAGAGGAAAAATCACCCAGGCTGGGCTGAGGGCAATAGGCATCTTCCTATCTAGACACAGCTTACTAAGGGTAAGGAGGTGACGATGTTTCTGCCCTAGGTGTGGTTGTCTACCAGCAGCTTTCTTTCTGTAGCTGAGATATCTGTTTACCTTGGTCTGTGTTGGTAATCTCACCCACAGGGAAGATTCCCCTCCATTGTGCAGATACCCTGAACTGGAATATTCAGACCAATGTTTTAAGTGGCTTGTTGTAAAACATTGTGGGACAGAATGTGGGCATTAAAGATGTCATGATATCTTGGCCTCTACATAGGCCAAATTAATCAGTGAGGGAGATCACCTGTCCACTTGGAACTCACCATGTTTATACACACTGAAACTTCTTGATAGATCCATTTTGGTAGAGTGGCATTTCTTCCTCACTGTGGACACTGGAGAGCCCATGTATGACTCAGGCTCTGATACACTGACCATAACCACTCTTCATTTGGTGTGTGGTTAAAATGGGTGAAGAAAAGGATGGCACAGGAAACTCAACTCCCTCGTTGTCCCCATTTTGGTGATAGGACTTGGTGTGGTGTTCAGGATCCAGTCTTTGTCTCCCTGTAGTATGTTTTACAGGCTCAGCACTGGTTCAGCCATGTCTGAGACAAGGGAGTGAGCTTAGCATGAAGCAGTTGATGCTCCTGAATGTGTAAGCCTCAAGTCCCAGCAGGTAATGCAGCTGTGAGACTGATGTTTTGACTTGTATGTACCCCACTTCTTTCTGACTATGTCTAAATTGGTCCTCTACTCAAGAAGGCAATTCTTCATTGAATGTCCTTCAAATGTTAGCAGGTCTAAAGGGACCTGGTCTAAGGCCACAGGCCATGGATGGCAAAACAAACCTGTTGGACGGGGACACCAGAGGGGGTGGAGATCTTGCTTGTTCCATGTTTCCCACTGGCTGCCATTTCGCCTGTTTCTTCAGTTCCAGGATGAGGACAGTGATTTCTAACTCACAGCACTAAGGACCAAATGACACAGCCGTGGGGTAGCATTTAGAACACATTTATTCTTGCTCAATTAATGTGAGCTATTATATTTTTCTTGTGAAAGTACCAGAAGAATAATGAAGAAGATTGATGAAAATATTCTCATATTTTCATAATATATTGGTTTGCTTTTTCAATATTTGAGAACATTTTAAGTTCTAAGACTTATTAGGGAAGCACATTAGTGGAAAGGGCAATGAGTGGGTGTGGAGGAAAGAGTGACTTTAGGGGTAATGGGAAGGGTCTGAGAAGTGAGGACAGAATCAGAGCAGGGTCCCTCTGAGGCTGGTCCTTGCCTTTCCTTGGATGGATGTGTCTTTTTTACATCTTGCCTACTCTGAGCCTATGAGGGTAGAGAAGACTCCTGGCCCTCAAGATGGCTGCTTAAGATGAGCCTCCAGGGAGGAGAGCATTTGGAGAGCAATCAAAGGAGTATCCCATGCAATACGAACTGTTCTCACTGCTATTAATATGACTGTTCTGATCCTGTCCGCTGTAATGTCTGTGCTTCCTTGACAAAACAAATGGACAGTGTCACTAGACTGGAGAAATGAACGTGAGCCATCAATGATATTCTTAGTGACTCGTTTCAGAATTTCTCCAGAATATAAACCCATGTGGATTCTATTTCTCTAGGCCAGCTTTTTTTTTTTTTTTTTGAAACAGAAAACAAAAGTTAACATTATAAGAGTCTGTAAAAAATAAACAAGACATCCTTGGGGTCTGAGTATGGGATGTTGGCAACCCTTTCCCATCTTAATGTTTTGGGATGAACAAGCTTCTATCCTGAAAAAAGGTTGTCTTTATTCATTACAAATACAATGACAGGAGATCTGGGGCAGAGGAGTCAAGAGTATAGACTCTGAAACTTATTCAAGAATAAAGGAGGATCTCCACCCCCCCGCCATAGGGGTGTAGGGAAGAGACATGAATTATTTACCATGACTCTAGAGATGGGAGAAAAGCTTTAAGATTGTGCCGAAGTCTCTGATTGATTTTCTGACACAAGAAGTGAGCTGAAACCAGAGGGCCGAGTGGCATGCCAGACATCTGATCTGCAGTTAAATGCAGAGTTGCAGCTCAGTGGCAGGGCGTTTGCATGTCTGCAATAGGAAAGCAGTTGATTGCTGCTGCTGTATAATTAACACACTCGATAAAGTGAAGAAATCAGCATAGGAACTGTACACTCAATTAACATAGAACAAGCACTCTTTATACGCTAAGTCCTATTCTGGGCATCTTGGGAAGTGAGAGCGGCAGAATTTGACGAAGGCACCCTGCCCTTTAACAGTTGTATAGTCCAAGGAGGTATGGGGATGGCAGACTGATTTCTAAGAGATTCAACAACGCGATCGTAAGTTGTAAACTGCAGGTGACGAGAGCCTGAGGTAGAAGAGTAATGGTTGTCATCTAGAAAGGCTGGGAAAGCTTAGAGGAGGAGATGATGAGTGGATTGAGTTTGGAAGGAGCATAGGGTTTGGATATTGGAAAAAATAAAAGGCGTCAAGGACAGGTCACATGGTACAGCCAGTCAAGGAAGAGGGATAGTTCAGGGAAGTCACTGAATGGTGCCCTTGGGAGCTGGCTGCAGCATAAACTGGCCCAAGGAAGAGAAGACCCATGCAGTGTGGAGACTGGAGGAGGCACTGACTTAAGGAGAGAGCAGAATTTTGAAGTTGTCAGAACCTGAGTGAGTTCTGAATGAGTTTTATCTCCTTAGATGTGTGTCACAACCACTGGAGAAAGGCACTATATACCGTCTCATCTCATACAGATACACATGGTCAGACAGTAAGACTCAAAACACCAGCCAGCAAAGCAGAAGAAGCAAGCTTTTGGATGCTGTGGACCCAGGTCACTTCTGTTTCCTGTATGCTAGAAGCACTGTAGCTCAGCCTGTATAACGAAGGGGTTTGGTGACCTGTTTCCTAAGGACACGTGGACATCTTTCAGGTGCTTCAGGAAGAGCCTAGGACAGCAGTGAGAATTATGAGGGGTAGAGCTAAAAGGCCCTAAGCCAACCGGGAGGTTTGAGAATGGCAGGGTGAGAAACTATAGTATCTATGGGAACAAGAGGCAAATGGAGAAGACAAGGTAGAAATTTAATCCTCAGAGCCTTGAAACTGGACATAAAGATGGGGTTAACATATATGGGAAGACATTCTGGGGCTTAGCCTGGGTGACTGGGGAACTGAGATAGTAAGCCCACATTAGAAACCATGCCAGCTTTTAGCTCAATTACAAGAATGGAAATTTTACATTAACACTCTACATCTTTGTTCCAAATGTAAGGCTACTTGATTATTAGCCCATCAAAGAGATGTGAGATAGAGTTGGAATCCTCAATCAAGTCAGGGATGTTCCTGCTGGAGGGGAAGTTTAATGAAGTGACATCATCTCCAGATTACTCTCACTTTTTGCAGGGATACTGCCGAGGAGATAGATGGATAAAAAGCAGAGAAAATGAGAGAGGTGTAGCATTAACTAGCTTGCCTGGATTCCCAGTCTCCACACAACTACCTCAACGCAAGTAGAGTTTGGTGGCTACCCAAGACCGGCCAATTATCATCCCTGGAACTTGGTGTCAATTTGTAAGATGGCTCACCTTGACCCCAGATGCATCAACAGACATACAAGGCACGATTTTAAAGCTGTTGGCTTCTACCCAAGCCACGAGTCTATGTGAAGGCCAGTCTTGTCAGAGGCATCACTATTTTAATTCAAGTTCTTTCCCCGACGCTCATGGTGTGGAGATGCTGATAGCATGATGATACTTCTCATTTAAAAAATGTCTTGAGGACACTTGTTAACATATGCTCACAACAACTGTCTTCTGACCTTTGTATCTAAACGAGCCAGCTGATTCCAGCTTTGCCAAGTTCACATTGGCTGTATGCGAAGCAATCACTCTCAGTTGTGAGGTGCATGTGAAAGGCTCTGTGCTTAAGAGATCACTGAAAAAATTACCTCAACCTATACACTGGGCTCTCATTAGGGACCTTGACTTCATTCTTTGTTGAGATGTGTTGACTTTCTAATTATGAGGGCTGTACTGTAAATCTTTTACAAACTTCTAAACTACACTAAATAAAATGCATAAAATGCAGAATGAAATTGAGATAGAATATAATGCTTAGTATAATAGTATAATGCTAGACACTATCATAATTTAATCAAGTAATTACAAATTAATACACATTTCTTTCACTTTCTAACGATTGCTGGGATGTGAGTTTTGTTATTATGCACATTTAGTAGATGAGGAAACTGAGGTGCACAGGTGTCCATGACTTGCCCAATGACAGGCACCACAGGAAGAGCCAGGATTAGAACCCAGGAAGTTTGGTTCCTGAATGTGTGCTCCTCATTGATCTCCTAAACTGCTTTCCTTAATAGCAAAACCTAAGCAACCCTTGGCAAGGGATTGCGCGTACAATTGTGCAAAGTGCTGATGGTGGAGAGAAAGAAATTCTGGGAGGAAAAGTGGGAGGAAATGTTCTATCCAATGAAAACCCAGGCAAGAAACTCACTATGTTTACAGCTACTGTTGAGCAAGACTGCTGGGGAACAGATAAAGAACCCATCCAGCTTTTTGACTTCCTGGCAGACGCTATATGACATTACTTATGGAGTTTTGCAGGGACCCCTCTTCTCTGCTCACCAGGCATTATTGGCCTATCTTTTGCTTCAGTATGTTGGGTGGGCTACACCCCCTTCTTAGAGGCCTGGTTCTCCACTGCACATCCGGCTCATTCTCCACGGAGACTCTGTCTTCAGGGAGCAGTGATGGTTGACCAGATTAGTATGGAGATAAAAATACTTCCCTATTCCATTGAGTGGTTCCCTTATAGAATGGAAACAGAATTAAATCTAGGAAGTGGCAGGTATTTTGGTAACTGATGCTTCATAATTGAGCATATGAGATTCAGGTCTATGACCAAACAAAGCCAGTTTTAGAAAATATTAGAAGAAGATAATATCAGATGGACATTTTAGGTCTGAGTTCAATTGAGAAGGAAGTATGTGCATGTTAGCATATGTGAGGCACACCAGTAAATAGATATTAAAATTTATGTCATTTATTCATCAAATCATTCATTCATACACACACTCATTCAGTGGCTAATTGTTGAACAGCGAACCTTAGAAGACCCTGTTTTGGCTCTTTGGCTAGCATACTGGGAAAACAGAACAAAGCAAAAACCTTCCATGAATTCCCATTTGCAAATAAGATGGAGAAATCAGAATGAATTCAAGCCCATATTTCATGACCAGATGTTACAAAAATAATCACTATCAAAGAAAAAAAATGTTCTTTTCATCTTCAACATTTTAGTTCATACTGTTTTCCCTCTAGTACCGGGGATTCTCAACTTCTCAACTATTTTCTTTCAAAGCTGTATTTTAGCAACGAAGTCACTTTTACAGTCTCACTCCCTTTAGCAAACATTTATTTTGATGTTTTCTTATTCTACAACAAAGCCCTTCCCAAGACCACAGGCTGTCTTTCACCTGATAGCGAATTGTGGACAAGTCTCTAGGAACAAGGGTGACTCTGTCCTGTTCCTGGATGATGAGATGAAGCAACCAGGGAAACCCTGAGGCTCCTGGCACCACCCATGAGAAGCAGCTTCCCACCAGACACATCAAGTTGTTTGCCAAATTTCTGGCCACATTTGAACAGCCAGAAAAACAAAACCCTTTGTAAGGATTTTCCTCTTTGTACCTCATATTTTAGTGGAGGCATCACCTTCCTGGGGACACCTGGATGTGTGCTTCAGGTGACTTTTTGCATAAACTCTTAACACTTGGAATTCTTATGGCTCTTTCAGCTTCTAACCCAAAGCCTAGGGTAAAAAATATAGCCTCCAAGGCCCCTGTGTTCTTCTGTGACACTGTGTTCACATATGCACTACGAAATCCTTTGTGTGAAGAGTAGGACCTCCATAAATATTACTTCTGCTTCCTCTCACTTTGATAATGGCAAGCCATATCTAACATTGAAACCTCCATCTTAACCATTGTTACCTACACAGCTCCACGAGGTAGGTTCTATGACCGTGTTATTCTGTGACCATTGCCACCATCTATCTCCAGAATGCTCTTATTTTAGCTAAAACAGTACAATATTTGAACAACTCCAAACTTCTTTCTCCTGTCCATTCTTGGTAATCCACATACTCTGTCTCTGTGGCTTCATTACCTTCTGCATTTTTATGAAGTGGAATCATATAGTGTTGTCTTTTTGAGGCTGCCTTCTTCTGGGTCCATATGTGCTGTGGAGTATATCTGAATTTACCTCCTTTTATGTATATGGCATGTGTACAAGTGTACTTATGATGATGTGTGTGCATGTTAGTGTATGGGAATATGTACACGTATGCATGTATAAGAAGATAGAGTTTACATTCATATGTGTTTGAGCATATGAGTGTAGGGGTCAGAGGTTAACCTCTGATGTCATTCCTCTGGAGTCATCCATCTTTTTAAAAATTCCATTTTATAGACATGAATTCCAGATAAGATGCACAATTTGTTGTTTATGACTAACAGTTGGTAATTGGCAAGGTGGTGATGTGAAGTATATGCTGGCCTGCAGGTTCAGATGGCCAGTGTACCATCCCTTTATGTTTGACTTTCTCTTCTTAATAGATACACCAAGGTGCTCAGTGTCCCTAACAGATAGGGTGCCCCTGGCTGTTATGACAGGTGGCTGTGTCGCTTATACCCGGAAGGAAAAGACAAGAGTATCAGGCACTGTGGGCTGGTGATTCTCTTTCATCTTGTGTAACAGGAGAGATGCAATATCTATATTTAAGCTGTACTCTTCAAGAGGTGGGCTGTCATCGTCCGTTAGCCTTGTGGTTTTCATTTCTTTCCAGTTTGCATTTGAACTTGTGAAGACATTACAAAAGAGACTGCTCTGCTTCTTCCTGATGACAGTTATGTACATTTTAAAGTTGTGATGTCATGAAAATGGGAGGTACGTTTCCAGAGTCAGGACTTGATCTCAAGTAAAACTCTAATTATAGCACACACACACACACACACACACACACACACACACACACACACACACACACACACACATCCCAACCCTCAAACCCGGACCCCAAACCCTAGTTTTAATTCTGTGAAGCTGAGACATCTCATGGGAAAGCAAAATGCTTTAATGTGAAAGCAAACTGAAGGCCAGATCCCAAGCCCCTGCACATCCCTATCTATGCTTCCAAGTGAAGTCACAAGTCATTCTCCCTCACTGCGGCCCCATGGGATTTTGTCTTTTCTTTGGGTCCTTATCCTTCACCCTCTCTCTACAGGTAGCGTGTCCAGTTTACTTAGTATAGTCTCTGGGTCTGTCTGCTTCTGGATCTTCCATTTCTTGTCTTCAATACTCCTGTTCAGCCATGCCTTTCCTCTTCAAATCCTATTTTTTTTTTTTTCTACCTGGGACTTTCAGTAAGTGCCACTCCCTGGATGTAGATGCTGTGTTTGGAGCTCCATCATGCTCCCTGCTCCCAACTCTCTAATGGCCTTGTTGATTCTTAGGTGATTTTTGTAGTATCAGCATCACCTTACAAATCAGGGCTCTTTTTTATCAGGAACTTTAAATGGCAGGCCGTGTCCCTTCTTCTGTGGCAGCTCACCAGAGACGACACGAGCTCGGCCATAAGCCTATCTCTAGATACTGTCCCTCTGTAAGGCTTTTGCTGGGTCTGTCACCTCATTTCCTTTCCATAAGAATTCAGATAAATTAAATTTACAGAAATCTTCAGTGACTGGTTGTTAAGAACTAGGCTCTGTGCTCTTGTTTGGAATTCAGAAAGGGTACTGTCTCTGTCTTACAGAACTTCAGACTAACAGGCAGGTGCCAATGAGGATAATGGTGGAAGCCCAGGTGTGAGAGAAGACAGTGTGTGGGAGATTCATCACCTAGGAGTACTCCTGGGATGTGAGGCAAGAGAAGGAACAGAGGATCTGATGAAGAAGCTCCCCTATTTAGGAATCTCCACTGTCCCTCTTCCCCAGGAATGCCTTCCATCCTTGCCTTAGCCCAGGCTATCCAGACTGAGTAACTTTAATAACATTTGTTTTTCATAGTTCTTCAGTTGCAAAGTCCAATGTCAAGGGGCCATGGGATTTGATTCTGCTTCCTGGTTTGTACTTGGTGACTTTGTCATTGTAAGATGGAGAGGCAGCAAGCCCCTGATCTGGCATGTCTGGTGGTTTTATATATTGTGTGGCTCTCTCCTCCAGTTTAAAGCATTCCTTTGCGGTTGGCGGGGAAAGGCTCAGCATATTCATGAAACTTACAAGGTTCTTGAGGCCCCTCTATGAGGTTATACAGGCAGGGAATGGTCACTAGCAAGGAAAGGAGGGTCTCTTCAGAGGTGCAGACACCTCCAAACTTCAAAGGGGACTTGAGTAGCACAATTTTCATAAATTGTCACCAATGATGGCATAAGCTTTGCTGTGATAGAGCTTCCCAGGTCACCTGTGAGATAACCCCCGTGTCACTGGCCCCTCTCCTGATTCCTTAGCAACCTACCAAACACATCAATCCATCAAACTCTACGTAAGACGGCATGTTTTCTTTGGGCAGTTGTTGTTCTACCTGAGTAAAGAGAAATAGTCCCAAGAAAAGAGACATTATAGAAGGAACAGATCATTGTGGGAAGAGGAAGACACATAAGGAGATGGCCCTATGATGTCAACGGCAGAGACCAGAATGATGCGGTTACATGTTAAACAATGGGAAAGACAAGGATGATTTCCCAGTGGATGGCTCAGATCACACATCAGTAAAAGACTTTTAACCCCTGGAGCCATGACAATACATTTCTGGTGTTTTAATGTGGTTCTTTGTGGCTCTTTCTTAACAATAGCCTGAGAAAGTCCAATATATGAGACTACTATCACCCATCTGTTCCTTACAGGTACCAAGTAGATAGAGTGTTTTAGTGTTATTGAAGCACAGCTGAGGAAGGCACCTACAAAATATTTACCGAGTGTTGAATGTGTGTGTGTGTGTGTGTGTGTGTGTGTGTGTGTGCAGGGGTAGGAATTCAGAAATGAAAGTAAGCCATATAGAGAATCAGAGTTTTCATACTGTAGATCCAGGGAAGCAGTCAGACTGTGAAGCCCTACTGAAGAACTGACTAATTGATGGGTGGAGGCCTTGTCTCTTTCCTTGTCAAGGCCCTTGAAATAGCTAAACCACAGGCCACTAGGCGATGTGTAGATTTTTTGACAGCAACAGGCAACCTGTTATTTGTATATTAGACAGAATTAGTGCCTCTTCTTAAGATAAAATTTGTTTTCCAGT
This sequence comes from Phyllotis vaccarum, assembly GCA_033318265.1. Taxonomy (NCBI): domain Eukaryota; kingdom Metazoa; phylum Chordata; class Mammalia; order Rodentia; family Cricetidae; genus Phyllotis; species Phyllotis vaccarum. Next base: position 40,896,266 of record JARWLC010000010.1, on the reverse strand, counting down.
CATGATATTTTCCCTTAGGTAGAAGGTATGTGAGTGTGAATGTGTGTGTGTGTGTGCGTGCGTGTGCGTGCGTGTGTGTGTGTGTGTGTGTGTGTGTGTGTGTGTGTGTGTGTGTGTGTGACAGGCAAGGGCCCTAGGCTAAAGATGGCTTTTCTCCTGTTCTGTGCTTTGGATGTTGATCAGAGAGCAGCTCATTTCTCTTGTGGTTTTTCTTTTGACTACAGATGACTTGTATATGCGTATTCAGACTCTGAGATTGTTATTTACTTGATATTGATAGACATTTCAAAAGCATGATATCATACAGGGATAGTTTCAGATGACCGTAAGTGATGTTAGAACGGACTAACTACAATGCCTATCACAGGCTAGATGATAAAACATTTAAACATGTTTCTGAAAAGAACATGTTTCAGAGACAAAAAAATGTGTATTTCATGGAGGATCTTTAGGGATTTTAATCACTATACTAATAAATGGACTAGTTCTGGCAACATCTTTTCTAGAAGAAATGGTTGCTTGGAATGATAACATGATGGTTGGTACTGATTGTCAACTTGACAAGATAAAGAATTTCTCAAGAGACGAGCTTTGGGCATATCTATGAAAGATTATCTCAAGTTAACTAAAATGGAATGACCCATCGTAAAGTGGTTGTCACCATACTCTAGTCTTGAGTCCTATACTGAGCAAAGGGGAGAGAGCCAATGAGAATGGGAATTCATAACTCCTTGCTTCCCAGCTGGGAACTCAGTATGACTAGATGCCTCAATAAAACTTCTATAGCCAAGACTTTCTGTCCTGATGGACTGCACCTCAGAATAGAATTCTCTACCTTATGTTACACTCGTCAGGGTATTTTATAACAGCAACAGGAAAAGCAACTCAGACAAATGACCTGTAGTGTTCTTTAAAATATTACACCTAAAACATTTCTGGAACCAGAAATTAGTCCTTGGTATCAAAACAAATTCTCCAAGAAAAGTCAGCTAAGCAGTCTTATTCGAGAAACATTCAGTGCTTTAGAGTGATAATATATAAATTCATACAATTGAACAAATACATGATGTCACACAATATCAGCATGTAGACAGTGGCTGCTGCAATGAATTACACAGAGTCAGGAAATGGTCTCCTCATTTTAGAAATTTCTGTTGTATTGCCTAGGCCCAGAGTTCTAGATTTTTAACATGGCTTCAATAAACATCAGGTAACCACACTGCTGATAAAAATTTAAGTAAAATGACTTTGTTCTTTTTCTTTTGCCACTATAGTAGTCTCTGAGAGGACAAAGTTAAGTTAATTTATTTAAAGTGTTCTGGTCACAGCCTGATCCTGGATAAATGAAGATGGCATTGATGTCAGAAAAGTCATGTCCTCACTACAGTCCTAGGGGAAGATGGCTCTAATGACTTTCCCATGGTGACTGCTTCTGTCTCATGCCCAAGCCAACTAAAGGAGCAAATGGACCTTTGGTAAATTTAGGGATCAAAAATGACCCCAGAGTCTCATGTTTACTTTTTTGGATCTCTTTGGGATTTCCTGTAAACAAAGCCTCTTTAGAATTCTGTCTTTGGCCTAAGTCCTCAAATCTGTAGGAAGCATCTAGACATGGTCCTTCATCTGAGCAGTCAATCAGTCAGGAGAGATTTGCTATCCAAAAGCAAATGAGAAATTGGCTTCCCCTTAAACTTAGTATAAAGAACTAAATTCAGAGCTGGCCTTTAGACTCTTAGCAGACTGTCTGTCCCAGTGTATTTATATAGGGATTTCTTTGTAAAAATGTGCCCATAGAAATACTATGGGATAATTCATTTTAGGAAAATTCAAAACTGGGCCCAGTGCTTTACCTGAGAGCTTTACTTGGGGACAGCTTTACCCAGATGGTTTGACTCTGTTTGAACGTACAGAAATGTCTCCAGAAACATTTTGGGGGTAGTGAGTACAGAACTAAAGAGAAAGGGGGTCTCAGTGAGAATGATGGTCCCTTCCCTTTACTCCCTGTCCAGAAAATTTTCATGGTGCTCCAGAAGCCTGGATCAATGCTTTGAGAAATACCTTTTTGTGGGATAATGCTCTTGTATGCTGTAAAGTTTGTTACTCATAATGTTTAATAAAATGCTGATTGGTCAGTAGCCAGGCAGTAATTATAGGGGGAGTGACCAGAGTAGGAGAATTCTAGGAAGAAGAAAAGCAGAGCAGGGGACAATAGCTAGACACAGAGGCAGTAAGATGAGAATAATTCATTGAGAAAAGGTACCAAGCCACGTGGCTAGACATAGATAAGAATTATGGGTTAATTTAAGTGTAAAAGCTAGATAGTAATATGCTTGAACTACTGGCCCAGTAGTTACTATAATTTTAAGCATCCAAGTCAATTATTTAATAATCCAGCTGAGGGATGAGATGGGTGGGAAATGGAAACTTCAGTCTACACATTTTCGTTGAACTCTATTACTGCTAGTAGACAGAATGGCACACGTTTTGATAATATACAGTTCAGTAAACAACATTGAAAAGTATTCTCAGGGCAGAAGAGATGGATCAGCAGTTAAGATCCTCCTACAGGGGATCTGAGTTTGGATGTCTGCACCTCCAGCAGGTAGCTCACACCACTCCGGCTCCTGGGGAGCCAGCTCCTCCACAGACAGCACATTTATTTGCACACACTCCCTACCTCCAATATGCACACCTAACTAAAATACAAATCTAAAAATGTGTTCTGCAGATGATCCATTTCAGGAAAATGAGGTACAAAATAACAGTTCTTCAAGAGATGAAGCTAAGAACTGAGATCTCAGGAAAATTCTATTATAAGATTCTTAACTGTATGATCTTCTATTGTCATTTTCTGGAGTCTTCACTAACACACAGACTCTCTCTGTCTCTCTGTCTCTCTGTCTCTCTCTCTCTCACACACACCCTTGGCATATGTTCTTCAGAGCTCTGAGCAGTACCATCTATATATTTGAAATGTTGTCACCCCGAGAAATTCTGAAGCTTCACTATTGCGAAAGGCACAAAACAAACACAAGGCACAGTTCTTTCTGCTTAAGGATAAACGATACCTCCTTAAAAGATAAATAATAATCAGTGTTATCTGTTGTGTGATCCAATTGCTTGGCAGGTTGAGCTTTAAGACGAAAAGATTACAGCTGAACTATATTTAAAAGTACTTGTATAATTTCAAGGCCACATTCATCTTTTCCTTGATTTTGAGAAGGATAGTTCTGCTCCCAACCCTATCCATGAGGTTTCTGAATCTATGAGGCAAGGTTTACTCCCTCTGCTAATAGCTCACTGAGCAGGCTTAGCACCCATGAAGAAACCTGGATAGAATTTGGAAAGCGACCCCATTTCTCTTGACACTTGGACTGGTCAGATGGTGTTGCATTGTAGGGAGATTATTTAATTTACTTCGAGTTGTCTCCTGTGGCTCTTGGTATCCAGGACACTTGGGAGGACATTACAAGAAGTTTCTAGGGCTCTGTAGCTCCTGTCTTCACACACCTGTGCTGAGAGTTGACTCACACTTAAAAATTCCCTTAATAATATTATTATTTTCCTAAGTGTCTGAAAGGCAATGTCTAGGTTTGTTGAGGAGTGTTTACACTTGAAAATGAGTTAATCAAAAAGTCCTTTTCCCCCTCTTAAGCTTAATAGCAACAGTAAACAGATAGTCTAAATCCAAGTTAGATGCTATCTATTTTCTTTTTCCTGACAAGATTCCTGGAGGTGGAATGGCCAATAAGGTTCATCTGGAGCTGAACCTCTGAGTGATTGGTACTGTCTGGGAAGAAGACTCTGAGACCTTGAATTAACACAACAGAAAAGAGAGTATTGGTCAAGTATTAATGTCTGAAGTGGGCATGTGGGGAAGATGCCTCTGTACATACAATGCTCTGGATCTGTAAACTCCTAAGCATTCAGAGAGGAAGGACAGAGGAAGGATGAGGGAAACACAAAATGGCTGAGCTTTTTGAAAGAGATGTTAGAATGTGGTGTTCATATTGAAATATTTGAACAGTGAAACATTCTGGATTAGATGCAAACATGCCAGCCATGCCGACAGACTTAACCCAGCTGGTTGTATGTATTAGAGCTGGAGGAGGGTGGGGGGTCAAGTGAAATGAAGGCAGAGTCAGGGGGGATGTAGGCCTAAGGTGCGTTGGAGGAGGCAGTAAGGGCTACAGACTCTGACACAGCTCACAGGAAGTGAGGGTTTGGAACTATATCAGTAGATTGGCATAGCTTATGACCCTATTCCTTACCTGTCTCTAGATAAAGTGACTATTACAACACAGACATTATGGAAATATTTAATGAGAGATACAGAATGAACAAATACGTTTATGAATTTGAGGAGGAAGGGCCAGCTGGGATAAAAAGGGGACAGGCTCATGCTGATATAGTTTATTTTTAATAAAATCGGTCTGGAATATCAAAGAACAGATCCACCACAGTCAAGCCATAGGGGTCAGACTGTGATAGCTCATGTCTTTAGTACCAGCACAGAAATGACAGTTGATAACTCAAACCTTTAATCCCAACAAGGGAAAGGCAGAATGGTGACCTTCGTCTTTAATCCAGAGACAGAGATCTTTCTGTGTTTCTGTGAGTTCAAGGCCTAACTACCAAACAGTAGTAGCTCAAACCTTTAGTCTTAACTCTAGAATATGATGCAGAGTTGAACCTGGAAGTGAAACTACTGGACAAAAAAGATATTAAAAGAGGCGTAGACAGACATTGTGGGATTCTGTAGAAGCAACGAGCCAGGCTGAGGACTTGGGAAGATAGCTATTACCCTGAGAAGTTGGCTGGGTGAGAATTGACTGTGGTCTGTTTCCTCTCTCTGATATTCCAGCTTTCCCCCAACATCTGGCTCTGAGTTTTCATTAAAAACCAACTAGAATTTGTGTTTCACAGGCTTTTTGTAGACATGAGCTTGGCTTGGCTGTTGACAGAGTCTCCAGGATGTTATCCACTAACACAGGAGCTCTCTGGTCTTCTGCAAACATGGTGTCTGATAACAGTTGGCTCGAGGGTCTTCTCCCCAAAGCACCGACTGGTTGGCTACAGATTTCCATCCTGCACACATGAGATTTAGGAACCCTTCTAACAGTCTCCTCTCATTCAGAAGAGTTACCGTTATTGAGAGCTCTCTTTGGTGGTAATAATTGAATACAGTGTCAGCCAGCCTTTATGATCTTTTATGTTATATATACTCTACCAAGACCACAACTGAAGTTCAAGTTCACAGAAATGACTCCTACCTTGAATAGAAGAGCTGGGGATTCAAAGCTAAGTTTCTATTCTTACAAATCTATTCTTACTTCAATCCTCTCCTCTGCTTCTAACTGCTAAATGCTATAGTATTTAAAAAACACACGTCTTCTGCTTCTGTCTTGAGTCGATTGATTATGCCTAGAGGACCCTTCTCACTCCTCAAATATTCTATACTTCTTTCCCATCATGGCAGTCAGTTTTCCATTACTGTAACAAATCTCTTGGCTAGTCTACTTAGTAAGAGAAGAGGTCTATTCTGCTCCCCAATTTTAGGGGTTTCAGAGTTTATTCTGAGTCTGTGGCAATAAAGTTCATCATGGCAGAGGAAGCTTGTTGTGTTGTGGCCAGGTGCAAAAGGGCAGAGAAGAAGACTAGAGTGCTGCAGTCCCCTTTGAGGGCCTACCCTAAGACTTCCCACCAGACCCCGACTGCTTGAAGGTTTAACCAGTTCCCACTAGCATCATGCTAGAGATGGTGGGTGTCCTCCAAATCCAGACTATGTAGCCTCTGCTCAGTTTTCCTCACTCATGCCTCCCATGCCTACATTTTGTCCCTGCTTCTCAGACCAAGCAGCTTCTACTTATGGTTCTATCTCTCTCCTCATAACATCTATGTCTTCTTTTAGGTTTTCATTTCTATTTCTCCCATGGATACAGGCACGGTCATGTTTACAGCTGTTGCACGCACTTGGAGGGGGCTACTGCACGCACTTGGAGGGGGCTATTGCATGCACTTGGAGGGGGCTATTGCACGCACTTGGAGGGGGCTACTGCACGCACTTGGAGGAGGCTAATGCATGCACTTGGAGATGTTCCAAAAAAATCTGCATAAGAAAATGTAATCAGAGGCCCAGGAATATGGCTTAGTGGGTAGAACACTTGTCATCTGAGGATATGGTATACATCTGTAACCCAAGAGCTAGAGGTGGAGACAAGAAGGTCACTAGAGCACATTGGACAGCCAGTATATCTGAATCAACCAGCTCCAGTTCACTGAGAGATCCTGTCTCTAAAATTAAAGTGGTGGGTGATTCAGGAAGATACTCAGTGTCATCCTCTGGCTTCTACACACATGTGCATATATATGCACTTCACCCATGGGTAAATACACACACACACACACACACACACACACACACACACACACACACACACATACACACACACACACACACACACACACACACACACACACACACACACACACAACTGTGGGCAAATATGCACACACTGTGGCAGATGTCCAACCAAAGCTCTTGACTTCAAGCAGAAACTGATTGTAAAGGAACAGGCCTAAGGTGTGACTGTCTATCTTGGATAATTAGTGGTTGTGAACATCTTAGTGCAGTTGTTGAGAACTGAACAGTTCTTTGGCAGTCTCCACTGCCTTCTACCGAGCTGTCCTTTCCTGTGTTCTGTGAGCTGTGTACTTGGTATATGTACCACCCACAGCTCGGTTAGTAGGAGCCAATGTTTCTGAGCATCTAGGTCAGGTTGCATTTAGAGCTAGGACATGGTGTTCTGAGACCATTTGCATTTCATTTTCTCTGACTCATAGTCTCTAGTGTTTTGGGTCACCACTGCTGAGCCCAGAGCCTAACACATTATGAGTGATGGGTTACTGTCAACCCTTAACCAAGGTTTGATTGTGTGTGTATGTGTTCTCTCTCTCTCTCTGTTTTGTGTGTGTGTTTTATGGTGTCTGGTAAATTTCAGTCGTTAAATTTACTACTAGAAAAGGAACAAATATTTTTGTCTTACTATGTTCATTGTATATCCACTTACAAGTAGAAAAACACTTTAAGACTCATTTTCTTTCTCTCTTTTTTCTCTCTCTTTTTCTTTCTTTCCTTCTTCTCCTTCCTCTTCCTCTTCTTCTTTTTAATGAAGAGCAGTCTTCATTGGAACCCAAGTCTTTGGTATGGCTGGGCATATAGTCCACAGAAGTGAACTTTCTGGCATATTGGACTAACTCATGCATAGCCATCAATTGCTTTTTTTCCCTTCTGGTTCTGGTAGGTCCAAGCAGTGAGACACTGTCATGGAGAAGCTGATATCACCAGTGCACATTCAAGATAGTCCATATGAAGTGAGGACCCGGAAACACTGGTGTGCTCCATCGGCAGGATGCAGAAGTTCTGGCCTTACCCACTGGCTGTCTAGGGGTGCTAAATAGTAGTCTACAGGTATAGGTTGCCCTACTAAGAGCATTTTTAATTCATGACAAATAGGAGATGGTGGGGAAGATCCAGAAATTTACTTTTTTGTAGAAAATACATTAGACTTACACAGCTTTTTAGAATATGTCTTGTGTTCAAAAGTGGTTTTGTTGAAGGTCATGGCTAGCTCAGTCATGACCCTCTTAATGGTTCTTTCTTTTCTTTATTTCCTTGAAATTATTCACCCTACCATCTCACTCCAGCATAGCATTAGCATGGGATCCTTGGTCATAAATTCTGTTATCCACTCATCTTAGGGCAAGACACATTTTTGAACATTCTACTGGACTATAAGCTCCTGGAATACAGAGAATGTGCCCTGCTTATCCCTCTGTTCAAAACATCTATATCTTTATTTCATATTGCTGAATAAAATATCCAATTGGCCAACAGAGAGTGCTTAGCAAAGGGAACCAGAATCTCTCAGTTAAGCTGGCTTTGATGTTCATGACATGCACGGCCTGCCATTAAAATGCTGGTGCAGTCTGCCAGGTCTTGGCAAGTGTTGGGAAACTTTGTTTTCGGAGATGCCTGGTGACCTGAGGGATCTGAGAAATGAGCACACTGGCTTTAGATGGTAGAAAAGCAACACTAGAGAAGCAGACATTGAAAGTGTGGGATCATCTGTGGCCCTGATCTCACAAGTGTGTCAGTAATGGAGCCATGGAGTCAAAGCTCTGATGAACTCTAACTTTGAAGAAAGGAGGCTCCTGGGTGTCCTTTAGGGATGGAGACAGCCTTGATGATTGGGCTGGATGTGGACAGATGGCTGAGCCTTTACAGCAGGAGACTTTCTGCTGCCTATCAAGCAACAGCAGGCAGGCCCTTCATTTCCCACCCATCTTCATTTAGTTGGACATGGCTGGACTCATTCTTTTATTCCTCACCACAGTATTCCTTCTACTTTTCATTCTAAATTTGCTAGCTCAAAATACATTCTCTTTTACAGTTAATAAATTCTTAGCCCAATGACACTAAAAGGAAAGGAATCAAGTTAATAAAGAGGATTAGAGAGGAAACCAGAGTGTGCTTTCATAATGAAAGTAACGTGCTGCCCATATGCTAACTGATCCCTCTGGATGCGCTCTGGATGGAAGACCATGAAAATAATCAAGCAATGGAAGCTGAAGCTCGGGCTGTCCTTTCCAGGAAGGACTTTCTACAACAGAGCTTTGGTGATTCACAACTAGGGTGGGGTAGGACAGAAACCTCAATTGAAAACGTGCTGCTGGGGGCAAAGTGACCGACAGCTCAGTTTGTGAAGTCTTGTCTTGCAAACACCACAACCAGAGTTCAATTCCAAGAACCCATGGAAGATGCACAGCATGTGGCATAAACTTGCAGTCTCAGTACTGGGAGGCAGAGGCAGGAGGACCTCTGGGGCTTTGTGACCAGCTAGCCCAGCCTAAAGGGTGAGCTCCAGGACAATGAAAACACTGTCTCAAAAAACAAAGTGGGTGGCCCCTGAGGAATGAGACCTCAAGTTGTCCTCTGGTCCCTAAACTCTAGTATCTACACGCGCATGCGCGCACAAACACACACCATCTGGTATTCAGTTATCACATAGCCTGAATCCTTGGCTGCTTTTTTTTCTTCTCAGTACTGCTGACATTTGATGCTAGATAACTCAGCATCCAACGGGCATAGAAAGCTTTGCTATGTATTGACTTGACTTCTATATAGACGTCAGTAGCACTTCCTACTTTGATGCCACATCCAAAGATGTCTGTAGATGTTGTCAAACATCCTACTCCTCCTGGATAATGCCATTATTAGACGGAACATGGTGTGACCAGGGGAGCCATAGTGTTCCATTGGTAAGTTAACGCTTTGAAGGAAACTCAGAAGTTAAAGGTGAGGGACACCCCCGTAAATGGTAAGTGCACAATATCAACAGGTCGCCATGACAGCCTTTGCTAGCATACAGCTCGCTGCTACACTTCCAACCACACTAAGAGAATTACATGGGGGTGAGATCTGGGAAACCACCCTTCCATGCCTTCTGGATCATGATACATATGTGAGTAGCAGTGTAAACTGATTTATGACCCAATCATTATTTGTCCACATACATCAAATAAAATTTGAGACTTAAAGCCACAAGCTGCCACGATCATTTTCCCTGCTCCTGTTCCTAAGAGACAACCATCTAGAACTCAGCCACTCTACTTTTTAAACAATAGCCCTCTGTCATTTCCAGAAAAAATGTTTTAAATTAGTATAAAACTTGGCTAAATTTAGCTTTTATAGAAGAAAGAATAAGACATAATTAACTGTTTAAAGAAGCAAACAGAAACCACATGAAGGAATGAGACTCGCTGGCGAGAAATCTAACAGTAGTGCTTGGTAGCTAACCCATGTCCTGCGGAACAGATGTTCTCACATATAAATGGAAACAGGACCAGCATTCCTGTCGGAGGCATTTGTGCTAAGATGCTGCCGACCCTGTGGAGGTGAGCTGTCCAGGTGAAGTCTTAGAATGCGTTAGTGGCTCAGAGATGAAACTCTCCTAACACTGGGCCGTTCAAAGCAACAGCAAACATCTCAGTGTAGCAAGCAATACTGACAGAGTGAAATGCTTTGAGGGTCCATGAAACTTGCTAATGTTTGGCAGGTGGGTATGAGAGTCTGTACTGGATCCTAAGGCTCTGATTTTAGCAAGCATATAATATCTTTAGAATTTTTGTATACATAGTTTTCAGCCTCGAAGATCCCTCCATCCAGACGGCTTATGGTATTTTATTGGGGAAAAAGAGGAGACGGAGGTAAATTTGATTTAAATGCTGAAATGGATTCTATGGCTTTTTTTTTTTTTCTTATTTTAAAAAAGTCTTGCTTAGAGCAGAGACAAAGGATCCTATTGTGTCCTGACTTAGGCGTGCTGTGTCTCAGACAGAGGCCTAGCCTGAAGCATGCTGCATCATACACACATGGATCCAATCTTTGTCACCTAATAAAGACTCATTGAATCAAAGGCCAGGTTATCATTTATTCTGTGGACTGACTAATGTCCCATTCCCTCATGTAGTCTCTTAAGATGCAAACAAATAGGCTTATTGTTGTTGTTGTTGTGACTATGATATTTTAAAAACACAGATGGACCTGGAAAAGTGCCATTGTAACACAGTGGCTGCGGGCCAAAAGAAAGTACAGTAATCCATTGTCGCATTGGAATTCTTCTGAGGGCCATGGGCTCTTGGGCCTTCTCTGAAATCACAGCAACAACTTAATGCACTCACTTCTTGTTCTTCAGTTTCCATATTTCAGCACCTGGGCACACCCCAGAGGAGTGCCCTTCTGCAGCCGCTTTAGGCTTGACGTCAACCTATCAATACACTGAAGGCAGAATTTGCTTAAGTTTGATAAATCTGGAAAATGGGCTCTGTGTGTATTAATTTTTTTATGTCATCCTTGAACAGTAGGTGACAGAAAAAGAAAAAAAAAGATAAAATATACTCTGTACCCTGGATGTAGGAAGAGAAAAAGACCCAGCTAGAGCACCCCAGGTGAAGATTTACTTCTGCAGTTGAACTCTGCTTGGCTCGTGGACTTCACCAAGGTCCCCATGTCTCAGGGAGACTAGGGGTTGGCTTAGCAACTCTCTACTCGCCTTTCCCAGACATATCTGCAGACAGGAGCTCCTGAGAGTTCTCTCCCTGCAGGCAGCCTGTATATCAGATATGCATAGCCCAGTGCTGCTTGGGACATTCAGTTTCCAAAGCCAACGCTTTGATGACTAGAATCAATTAGCAAAGCATGATTTAGAGGCGATGCTCATAGCGAAAAGTCATCACACTATAAGGAAGAGACCTAGTATGTGGCTTTCTTTTGAAATAATCTCACATCAATTGTGTTTCTAGGACAATAAACCCTGGTCTCTTTTTTGTCTCTATCAAAACAGAAAGTCGGCAAATCCTCTCTCAGAACTTAATATTTATCTCAACTATTCCTGTTTCTAATTTAGAGCTAACTTAGTTCTCATTAGAAGGAAAAGTTGGAATCAGCTTTTTTTCCTTCTTCTAAGCTCGAGTTCCCTTAGCTGACATCTTGCTCAGGCTCCAGTGAGACCAGTTTTGTTTATATCTCTCTGCTCCTCATTCAGTCGCCTTTTCTTTGATTCTTGGAAATGAATGCTTTCCTATACACTGGCATCCTTCTGACCCTGCCAAGTACTACATCTGTCAAAATGTTGAACAGACGTTGTTTAAAAGTAAGGGTGGAAACTTAGCCCTTCATTAAAATCTCTAAAGCAAAAGCTACCTTCTTTCCTCTTAACACTTTTATTTGGTGTGCACACTCTATATTAGCATTTAATAATAACATCCCACCAGGTCTTTGCCCACAGAGTGCCAAAAGGAAAAGCTGGCGGGCGATAAGCTTTAATGAGACAGGCAGCTGGGCACCTCGGAAACATGATGCTGGTTGCATTGTTGATCTGGCAAAAAAACTGAGTCTAAAGAAGCCTTACACTCCCCTCTGGCCAGAATCATGCTAAGTTCTTTTTCCTAGATTCAGTTCCTATGAAAATACATTTTATGCTTCAAATGCCATCTTCATGAAAGTTTTACAAATGAGCTTTATAGGCAAACCAGAAGGCTAATTCATGATCAATCATTTGACGCTTTAGATAGACAAGTACATGGTGACTTGATCTATAGAGAAAATCCTAATAGAACACATGGTGGGGTTTCTATAAGGTCATTATTCTCTGTTTCAATGAAAGGGAAATAGTAATAGACTGAGATAGAATAGAATGATAGAACAGAGTAATGTAACAGAACAAATAATTAAATAAGATAACTTATCATTTAGCTTGGTTTTATGTGTTTCTTTGCTTTCAAAGCTGTGTAGTTGAGTAATTGATTTCCAAATATTGTTCTTCTGCCATAGACAGAATATCAATTTGCTTCTAAATTGTTCTTCAGCATATTTATCTATAGCTGTATTGGGTTTTGAATTCCTCCTGTTGGTGAAGAATGTCCTGCCTGCTGTGACACATGCAGCAAGGATACCCCTTTTAGCAGAAAATGTATAAATAGGGTGTACCCCACAAGACTAAAGAACAGCTGTCATGTTGGAGCCGAAAAGACATAGGAGGCTCTCATCTCCATCCTAAGCACCCAACAACGGCATCTGAGCCTCAGAGTTCAGCTTTCTAACAAAGGCATCAAGGGCCATAAGAGGATTGGTTGATGGGGCTCAGCATTTGCCTGACAGAGTCTGAACACATCTGCAAAGAACAAAGTTTTGAAGCAGAGCTACGAAACGGCATAGGGATGCTACAATGGAACCAGATTCTACATGAGTGTGTTGGAAAACTTTATAACATTTTAAGTTCTATAACTTTTCAGATCACTTTATTTCTAGGTTTTATTTTTTAATTTTTAAAATAGGCTTCCTCCAAGAGAAGAGTTTTCAGATTATCTCAGCAACTGTGTAACTTAACCAAGCTATGACTCTCTCTTTAATATTTGCTTTTGTTTTGAGTTTAAAGGAAAAGCAGTCGCAATGAGGAGACCAAAGCATTCAACCTTATTAAGTTCTTTACAGTGTCAAAAAAAGTGTTAACTTATTCTAGCACATGGTTAAGGCCAAATATTGTGCTTTGCATGTCCCAGGAATAGACAGCTAAGTGGAAGGATGCCCAAGGTGGCTATTGAGAAACTTGTGGAATGGGAGCTGTCGATAGAATATAGAAGCAGTAATGATTTATGAGGCAAATTAATAATGGCAGCTTTTATATAAGTTCCAGCCCAGAATTCTTGGACCATCCGTAAAGGACTGCTTGTGGTTTACCAAGTGGCAAGCATTCATTAGATCTTTAGTGTCCCAGTTAAATGTGTTTTACATTCGTCATCAAAATCTAGAATTTCTCAAGCCAAGTCATAAACACACAGAGAAGAGTAAGTGGCACAAAAAGGAATAATTATCCTCATGATTTTCAAAGTCAGGTTTCTTTGATAGCACAATGTCCATATTCTTGTACTTGCAAGGACAATAAATGCCTGCATATGGTAACTGTAAGATGTAGATTGTGGAGAGTTTGCATAGATGCTCAAATGTATCTCTAAGTCCTAAATTAGAGTCAGGGAAGAAGACACGAGGCCTTTTGCTCTGGGGCATGGAGCTTGCCCACTTTTCAAGGGTCACACTGTGTACACCCCACTGAGCCTTGAACAGTTCTGCTCTTGCAAAGAGTAAGTGGAAGGTCTAGCTGGTCGACTTCAGTTTTCATAAGGAGGCAGAGTGATTCTAAGGAGCTTTAAAGAGTGATAATTAGTAGGTGTCTCTTCCACTGGGCTCAGAACCCTTTAATTTGTGTTTCTTGTTTTTCCAAGAGAGATTTACCCTTTTCAACTTAAAATTAAATAAATTCAGTCCATGTCTGTCTCCATGGGGTGATGACCTGATACCATTAAAACATCAGCAGAGAACTGGAAATACCTGATCTTTCTCCCACACAAGGACTATGGGTACTATTGGACCAAAGAGGCTGGAACAGTCTTTCAAGTCCTCGTCTACTGATCATCTGAACATAGAGCCACATTTTCTGTAGCCTCAGTTATGTGATCAGTGTAGCAACAATCAGGGTTTCCTTTAAAAAAGGCTTCACCCTGGATCAGGACATTTGCTATGTTCAGTCATTCTACAGTTTGACAGCCTCTTCCATTTCTTTATCTTCAGGGGGATGCAGACAAAAATGGCAAAGGTGCAAGGATGGACTTAGGCTCATGGGAGTATAGACCATGAGACATTGGCCTAACTGACTATAATACAAAAGGAAGAGAGTTTAGCAGGGGTCGGAGCCTGTTCAGGTGTGCCCCACATCTTGGTGTGATAAGATGTTGTCACCTGCACAGTTCATACTTAAGAAGCAAATAATAAAGGCTGGAAGTGTCACTCCGTGGGTAGAGTGACAGACTAACACATGCAAGAGGTCTGTGTTTTATCGTCAGCCTTCTGGTTTATAAAATAAAACCAGAAGCGGGGATTCCTATAATCCTATAATAATAGGCAAGAGGATCAGAAGTTAACCTCTACTACATAGCAAACTCAAGGATATCCTGAGATACATGAGATCCTATTTCAACACACATACACATACCACAAACAAACAAAAAACCCCAAACAACAACAACAAAAAACCCTAAACCTGAAACACAAAAGTACCCTTATAAAGTTTCAAGCAAATTTACAGTTCTATGGTAAGCCACATACAGAGCCATCCTGGGCTACATGTAGTTCCCTCTTGTAGGTTGGATACTCTTGGCACTATCATTTCTCCTGGCTCTGAGGCTTGGGGCAATTTCCTTTTGCTCCTGTGTTGCCACACCCACCTTCTATCTCTGTCTCCTATGTCTGTTATCATGGAGCCATCCTGAAGCCAAGTAAGGACCTCTATGAATTGAGTCACCTACCAGCCTTATTCTTATTCAACAGGTGCTGTGCAGTTCACCTTTCTGCCTCCACATTCTCCCTCCTGTAAGGTAAGAGGATGAAGTGAAAATAACCACAGTTGCAATGAACGGTGAGGCTGACCTTGGCAGGCACCTGTGCAAGGAGATTTCTACTGCTGAAGACTACATGGAAGACACCAGTCTAAGCGACCCTTTCCCTTCCTTCCTTCCAAAGTATTCGGTCCTCTGCCCCTACAGCACCTCTGTAGAGTGCACCCCACAACACAGAAAGAACAAGACCAAGTTGCTGAGGTATCCACCTACTCTTCCTGAGCCCAAGTCTGACAGTGGGACACAAAGACCTGCAAGGAGGTCCAAGGAAGCAGAGCTCCCTTTATTAGGCATGCCACCTGCCAGACAGTCCTTCATACGTCTTCCTCCTGGATGGAAACTCTCACCGGTGAGCCCTCTCGAATGCCAGCCCATACACTCTGCAGGATTCTATTTACTCACATACTTTTATCAAGGTAGTTTTACTAAAGCCAGATATCTAAAATGAATGTGTGGAATCTAATTTCCTCATAGTGTGCAAGGCTAAAATAGCTTTATTGTTTGATGTTTAGTTATAGATGATGAGTCCTTTCTATTTTTTTTTTTTAAGTCTAGAGGATTATTTAATGAGAGACACATGCAGCGAGTCACAGCCTGAAAGCTTCTTCATCTCAGCAATGCAGAAAAGTCCTTAGATTGTCGGTTTCCTTTTGGAGGGACCAGCCATTCTGAACCATGCGAAATACAGCATGAGTCCTCAAGGAGGAGGAAGATGAAGAGGAGGAGGAGGAGGTGGTGGTCATGGAGAAAGCAGCTGCTGCCACAATGTACAAGGACACTCTTCAGCCATCTTCATATAATCCAGGAAAGAAGGAGATTCAAATTCTGGAGATGTTTCAGTGACAGGATGCTTAGAAGTCATTTCCTGAGGTCCCTGCCCTGCCTGGTGTGAACTTCTATGCTTATAGGACTAGACTATGAGAACAGACTCTAGCAAACACTCCATTGTTAGCTCACATGATTGTCCAGACATTATTGATAGTCAGTTTTCTAAGGCATCACACTGTGTCTCTAGTCTTACGCTAATATGCTCACACAGAAGTAATCTACACATTTATCTACCCATTGATGATTCAGTCCTGTAAGATTGCACATATGGAGTTGTACAAATACATTCACTTAATTGGTCCTCAATGCTGGTTTCATAGTCACCTGACAATCACTCGCCAGCCCTTTCAAGGGGTGCACACCTTCCTCTACTGTACTTCAAGTTCAGGTCCAGGTGTCCATTATCACTAAGAGCCAGTCTGTACTGGGCTTAATTGACATCTCCATTAGTCTGATGAGCACAAATCACAAATGGCACCAAGTGCCAGAATCAGACACAAATTGGAGATGAGAGCTCTCTGCGTCCACATGGGAAGGCAAAGGGGAATTTATAAAACAGGGCACTGAGGACAATTAGCAGGATTAATGGACTCTCCAGGACGGGGATGACAGCAGATGCCTTGTGTGCAAGCCCCATTGGCTTGGGAGCCAGGGCACGGTGTTCAGCAATGGCTCAACCCTGTGTCTCTAATGTGAGCCTGAATGTGGGCTAAAACCTTGGGTCAGGTTGAAGTAAGTTTGGTGCCCTGCCTTCTGTAGCAGAATCCCTAGTGACTGTAAAGCCAGAAGCTCCATGGAGTCATGAGCATGCCTCCCCACTGGCCCACCGAGCAGCCTGGGAGCCATTCTGAATTTTTCGTATGTGTCCCTCTGCCCGTATCAGAACATTGTATATCTCCAAGCAATTGGAATATATGGA
This sequence comes from Phyllotis vaccarum, assembly GCA_033318265.1. Lineage (NCBI taxonomy): Eukaryota > Metazoa > Chordata > Mammalia > Rodentia > Cricetidae > Phyllotis > Phyllotis vaccarum. The sequence continues at coordinate 40,879,507 of JARWLC010000010.1, read as the reverse complement.
AAACATAGATGGAAAGAGTCCATAGGGAACAATCAATCATGTCACCAAGATCCATATCTGAAGAAACAACCACAAATGTGTTAGTGAATAGAAACTAAATCTCACCCTGCCTACTTCACTATTCTCAGTTTATAACTAGGCTTTTTTTTTTTTCACACTGTGTGGAAAAATACAAAGAAGTGCCCAGGAACTAAAAACAGAAACGGATCTGTTTTAAGGAGTATTTCCCCCTTGAATTTTTTTTTTTTTTTTTGTGCTGTATTTACCAGATGTTGCCTACCCAGATGTAACCCAGCCAGCTGCCAACAAGAACCACACCGTGGACCTGAGATCTGTTCCAGCACATGGGAACTGAAGCCAGGAATTTTTCAGCTTAAGAAAGAAAGGACGAAAGAAAGAAAGAAAGATCTTTACAATCTGCTTGGCATAGTACATCACATGAATTTCTAGTTTTCCAGCTGTTACACTGAGAGATGGGGGTGGTGGTCCTAAGTAATCACAAACCATTTTATTTAATACAAGGGACAGACATCACAGAACGGCTGTGGCTTTGGTATTGGCTCAAGGAGACTGGATGGCTGGCCATGTTGCTTATGCCTCACCACATGAAGATCGGGAGTTCACATCAGTATCTTGAGATCTTACTCTACTGTACCTAAGTAAAAGTTGGGTGTCAATTTACAGGGACACTGACAAAAGAGTCTTATAAAGCCATAAACTTTATCAAATCCATCATATACACGTGACTGCCCTAGATATGTTTCATTTCGTAGTCATCAGCAGTGACGGGGTGGTAGCCGCTATAGGAGAATTTGCCAAAATGAAGCAATTACTAGATATCACTCTGTCTTTCTTCAAATGTTTTCTTATTCTTTTATGTGTTAACAGTGTACAATGGAGGAAAGAATTTAGGGGATAATTTCATGTGCTTTTGTGTGTGTGTGTGTGTGTGTGTGTGTGTGTGTGTGTGTGTGTACAAGTGCATTGAGTATGTATGGAGCCAGAGATTGACATCAGATATTCCCTCCCACTCAGTCACTCTCCACCATTTTCTTTTGCAACAGGGTCTCTCCTTGAATCGAGAGCTCAGCAATTTAGTTAGACTGGGTGGTCAGCTCACTACAGACACCTGCTGTCATACCTTCCCTGCTAGGATTAGAGATGATGCTCACTACATGGCCCATGTTTATGTGGGTGCTTGGGATTTGGACTCAGGTCCTTATACATATCAAGCACTTTATTGACTGGGTTATCTCCCTGGTCCTATCAATGACTTTCTTATCCTTTGAGCTTCTCATTCTTATTGAACAATAACGCAAAACAATGATGAATTATATAAGAATTGGAAAAATCTGTGTTGAGATCATGCAATCCTCTTAGAAATAGGTGGAGAGGACATTCACTATTCCCAACTGGTGAGCATCTGTGTCTAAGCACAGGAAGTCTGTGACTTTATTACTTTATTAGCCTACTAGGAATGTTTCTTCTAGCCCAAAGATTATAGTCAGCCTGGCTGGCATATTCCAAATGAAATCTACAGGGTGGGGGACATGGCTCTGTAGTAGAGTGCTTGCCCAGCACATGCAGAGTCCTTGGTTCAACTCCCAGTACTGAAAAAATGAGAACTTTTGGTAGGATAAATATAAGGATTCCTGGCATGTACCAGCCATAGCCACGTGGTAAACCCAACATGGTGCCAGCAGAACACCCTGCGTAGTGAGGGCCCTCTCCTGGCATATCTATGTAAATCAGTGCCAACCTACTCTCTTAAAAGAGCTGCAGTGAGAAAATCTGTCTCTCTTTCTCTTCTGCTTCTCTCCCTTGTACCTGCTCGGCAACTCTCCCGAATAAACTCTAGTGTGGCATCTAATAGTGTGTATCTGATCTTGTGTGCAGAACCAACAATAAGAAGCTGTCGTCTCCTTTCAGGTCTGAAGGCCTATGCTAACATGAATGGTAGAGCCAGGGACAGTTGCATCCGCATGGATGTGTCTGAAGTTCACACCCCATCAAAATCATCTTGTGATGAGTGGGGAGGGGGTGATGTAGAGGGAATTATTTCATTCTCAGTTTCCAGTGAACACTTGAAAACAAATATACAACTCTAATATATTCTTTGGGTGGTATTCAGTAATCAACTATTAAGCATTATAACTTCAAAATACTGCACACTGAAAAAGCACTGACTACCTACCTTCCAGAACTCCATAGCTTAGTTACAAGGCTGACATCAGTGAATTGCTTCCCCTGGGGATGGGAACTGACTGAAGTGGGATACCCAGGCTTATGAATGGGTATTTTATCAAATGTCACTGGTCATAAAAAAGAATGACATCACAAGCATACTTCCTACTGATGTCTTTGCATTCTATTTAAACTGGAACCATATTTATATCAGGACTGTGTTGCGTCTTTTTGTCTGTGTACTCTTTTTTAAAATTATCTTTTGACCTCAAAATTGCTGGGTACTGTTAAGTCATTTTTCTGAGTATAGATATATCAATAGGGATATTTTCAAGACAGGAAATTTGTCAAGAAGTATTTGCTGAGTACCTACCGTGTGTCAGGAGTGGGGTAGTAGATCTTTGTCAATTATTTATGGCTTATGAGTAGAAGATAATCATATGTAAAGTTACAGATGGACTAGAATGTTCCAATTACATAGAATACAGTCAAGGCAGCCTGGAATTCTTCTTGTCAGTAATGAAGCAACCCCAGCACCTCCCTGACATAAGCTAACATGCTCAGGTTGTTACTGGTTATGGAAACCACCTTATCGACTTTGCTATCTCCTTCCTTTAAGAGCGTGTTTACTCCTTTTGTTCTTCCTTGCCGCATGTCCTTACCACAGTGCCCCCGCCCTTCACCACAAAATTCTCACTCCTCAGCCCCAGAACCCAGTCTCTCCTCCCACCCTCTCCTGAAATGTCTTTCTCAAATGTCACCACTGTCGGCTGTTACAAAGTCGATTCTTCCCATCCAGACAGCTCTGTAACAGTCTTGCTGCCTACTCTTGGTCTTGGTTCATCCTTCATGTGGCATGAAGTTTCACCCCATATGAGGATGCTTTCCACCTCGGCTCTTTCCTCCAAAGAAATCAATCTTTATTATGTTCATTTAATTATTTGCTTGATGCCACCATTTTCAGAAGAACTTGGGCATTTCTTGGGCTTCTGTTACCTTATCTATGAAGTGACTGTTGTGTCCCTTCTTCCATACCTGGCTTGTCCTTGGACTCCAGCCCACGTGGTTCTCAACTTCCCAATGCTCTGATACCCTTAGTACAGTTCTTCACATCGTGGCGACCCCCACTGTATTCACTGTGTAACTGTTCTTGTTATTTCTCAGCTGTAATTTTGCTACTGTTAGGAATTTGCAAACATCTGATATTTAGGGCTCTCTGAAAGGGTTATTCACATCCCAAAGGGGTCACAATCCACAGGTTGAAACTACTGCTCAAAGGGACTAAGAAGGAGTTCAGAAGGACAGGGGAGGACATTCAGAGGGGAAGAGGAAAGGACATTGTAGTAAAAATGCCCCAGATCACTGTATTATAAAATTGTCGAACAGTGATGTTGATGATCTAAACAAAAGAAAGATATTCCCAAAGAAGTGCCCAGACACTTGGTGGCTTCCTCAGCTTGGTCATCGCCTTGGATCTGGTCCCTCTTCTTCCTCTCTGTTAGTTTACCAGCTTTGTTCTTTCTGTCCTTATCATCACCTGGGCAATCTTTGGGTTTGTCTGCCACCTCCTCCCTTTAGCCTCTGTCTGCGACTCGGTCTCCCAAAATGGTACACCCTTCCCATGTTCCAAGTTCACCAGGATAAACTTCCTGAAAAAATGATATCACTGGGACATTTCTTCCTTCTCCAACACTGCACTGTGTTCTGACACCCAACCTCATGTCTTCAGGCTTTACTTCTCCCTTTCCTAAGATATGTAAGTAACCACCGTCCTCTAGGCCCCATGGCTGTGGCGGTAGAGTTCAGATCACACGCCCCATTTCCCTCTCCGCCCCCTCTGTCTGTGTCCTTACCGCTGTGTGGGGGCATCTTCCTTCACCCTTCTTGGGCCTGGTGCCTTCTTTAATTCCCAGTCAAATGTCATCGAACCTACTTCCTCTTTTCATGTTTGTCTGGAAAATTACACAAAGTCTTTGCTTTTTCCTCCCCTGACTGGTGCATTGCAGATAAAAAGATGAGTGGCATCTCCTATTGGCACTGTGGCACATGGTTGAAAACATGCTAAGGAAGTGGCTTCTGAGAGGGGAGCTTTGTTTACCATAGCTCTGAAAGCTGAGTGCTTAAGAGCTCCTGAGTCAGGGGGATGGCTGGTGTTGCTCAGGCAGGGCTGGCATCATGAGGAATCTGCACCATGACCATTGTGATTTGTGTTAGGCAGCAGAACTGTGAAGATTGGGCTGCGTGTCATCTCAGCTTCAGAGAGAAGGCTAGCCCTGTCACCTTCCTACTTGGCATATGGGGGACCTAGTTGGTCCCCCATAGTTCTGTATTTAGTGACCTCTCCCCTTGGCCAAGTTAGTACCTCCTTTAGAGACATCCCCTTTGACTCATTTCTTTCCTCCCTGACCATCTGTGACACCATGTCTGGGCCTTATATGACTGCTAACACAGTTTTATATGTGTCATCTCACCGAATGACTTGCCAGAAGCTTCATTCTGTGTTAGCACTTGACACAGCCAGACTCCGGCCCCTTTGCTCATCCAAGTGTATTCTGTGTGGGCTCTTTAACAACTAATTAAATACAGGAGGATGTTGTTTCAGATTCTTTGGTCACCATTTCTCTGGTCTCTTAGTCATGTTGACATCACTATAAGTGTGTATCTTAAAATCATCTATCTGTTTACCAATATGCTTCTCAAATTTACGACTTTCTGAAATTTGTTTTGAGATCATTTTCTTTTATGTCTATGAGTGTTTGCTTGGGCACATGTTCCTGGTGCTCATGAAATTCAGAAGAGAATGTCAGACCCTCTTAAAATTGGAGTCACAGATGGTTGTGAGCCACCATGTGGGTGCTAGGAACCGGGGCCCTGTGCAAGAGTAGTAAGTACTCTTCACTGCTGAATCATCTCTCTAGGCCCCAAATTGTGCCATTTTGTACAGCTTTTAGAAAGGGTGTCTTTGAAAGATGCACACACACTTGCATATACTCACATACATGATAGGTCAGCCCCTCAAATGCTATCTGCACAAGAGTGAGCCAAGGAGAAACTTCATCCCTGAGAGCAGAGTCACAGCTTATAACACACACACACACACACACACACACACACACACACACACACACACACACAATTTTAGTGCCTTTTCCCACTGCTGTGTTTACTGAATGTGCCTCACGTGGGATCCAAACATTACTGGCACTGTATCCATTGTAGCAAGGAATACAAAATGGCTTTTCCTCTCTCAGGTCTTCACTGTCCTTTCCATCACTCTCAGTTTGGCTGTTCACAAATGTGCTCTTCCAAGTCCCAACATTCCAACATTGCCTGGACCGGTAAGACTTTGAGGCACTGTGAGGAAATGGGCACAGGGAACTGAGCCGGGTTCTGAGTATGCATGACTTCAGGCCAAAGTGAGGCCCACCTGCAGTTCCTGGATCTCCTCACAGTGTTTCCCACAGATATGTTGTGAGATACATGGCAGGTTCTGCCCTCAACCTCTCCCTTCTAGGCCAAGACTAAAAGCCCACCCTTTTCTTTCCCTTTGGGTTTCCCTTTAAAAATGAAGGCTGGTATTTTAGAATGGAGATGTTATACATTACATACCTACATATACATGAATATTTAACAAAGCTGCCGAGGAGAGAGATAGCAGATGTGGATACAGTTGGATTTCATATGCCTGGGCCTAAGGTTTCTTTCACAGCTCTACCCAAGTCAAACTGATTTTGTCTACTCTGGGTACTCGTACAGGCTTTAAGTGAAGAATTTCTCAGAAGGCATCCAGTATATAGTGCTCAAATGACATGGGGCCCTGACCTGAGGCAAAGAGTGCTTGGTGTTTCTGGCATCTGCTATGGGGCTGTGAGGACATGGGAGAGTGCTGAGGGCCAGCCAGGACCAGCTGGCTGATCAGAGCAATCTAAATTTGGGAGAGACTGACTGGTAGAAAGAATGGCGACTGGAAAGACTGACACAGAACAGACTGTTAACAGTCTGTCTCAAAGATGCTGAGGCAAGAGAAGAAAGAAAGACTTCCCTGGCTGGAGACATTTGTCCATTTGTGTTGCTTCTGCCTCAACAGTGCACAGACAGAGCTGGAAGGCAGATGTGTGATGGCTCAGTGAAGTCCCCAAAGGAGGACTAAGCTGAATGACACTCCAAAGTTCTTGTTAAACAACCAATATGGATGTGACAATTGGTTTAAATATCCCCAGTAGTCCCTTGGGGAGTGGATTGGGGCATTTCACTAATGACAGTTTAGACCCACTAGCCTCTGCCTTGTTGATTAAGAAGCACCAAGTGCTGAACTGTGAAGTGAACTTTTAATAAAAATCAATTTGATCATTAAAAAAGAAAGAGAAACATAAATTCCTCATTCTAAGAAGAGAAAAGTAACTTTTAGAGGTGGGAAATCTTTCACATGCTTAGGTTAAACACTGTGGTTGGGGACTGGTTTGGGTAGCATTTTGAAAAATGTCATCATGACTCTAGGTGGCCACTTGCTTGGAATAAAGAGAAAAACTGGGAAGGTGACCCCCTCTCCCCCTCCCTGGTAATACCTCCACCATAGCGTAGTCCCACCTACAGGGAAAAGCCAGCAAGGGCATATGGGGCCCTGGTGAAGTACAAAGTGAACATCGCCCCCTCCACACATACATTTAACTCACCAATACCAGATATTTCTTGGCAAGCAAAGAGTTATGCTCTGAGGGCACAGAAATGAATAATACCCTGGGTCTCCTTCTGGGGCTCCATAGCTCCTTCAGACCTAGCGGGATGTTCTTCTGTTGTGGGTGACAACAGCCATCGTATCTTGTGCTTGGAATTGCAGAGTCCCTGTTGAATTGACATTATGGGCTCATAGGATTTTATACTATTTTATACCTTAAAGATTTTTTTACAAACAAAATTAAATTATTGTGATAGGTCCATATAAACTGTCCAGTGCTGTGCAAACATTGTTATTATGTGTTGAGGCCTCTCAGCTTACACAGCAGACAGACTAATTCAAGATTAAAAGATTTCTACAGGTCTTAGGGTTGCATGTTTCAAAGGTGGTTTAATACTTATAATTCTTATTTACCTTTTGTTTAGTATTCATAACTAGTATTTTATATTTCAAATTGTATATTAAATAGTAGATAAAATTATAAAACCATATCAAAGAAGTGCTGGAGAATGATTTTGTTCTGTATATCTAAGAAATAATTAAGAATAGCTTGTAAACAAAATATCTAATTTCTTATAAGGAAGTCCCTAGATGGCAATTAATTATGCATAGAAGTATGGGATTATTGAGGAGGATTTCAGAGAGTATCTGTGATAAACAGTAGTCTCCTAAAGTCCCCCACCCTAATCCTCAGTGTCTGCTTCAGAGCCAGCTTCTGGCATGGCCAGAATTCCCAAGAAGGACATTGAAGGGCCAAGTTGGTCATTGGCATTTATGAAGTCCTCATTGCCAATGATGCTCTGCTCCCAGGAGCTCATCAGGAGGCTCATTAATTAGCAAAGACGTGGGGAGAAATTTGTTGCCAGTCCCTGGAAGCCAGGTGGCAAGGTATGGGCTTACGTGCAGTGCCTGTGGGAGTTTTCTTTATCTTGCTACCAACAGCCATGGTTTCCAGAAGGGGTCCAGAGGTTTTGAAGCCTTTCTGTCAGACTCCCAAAGGCAGTGAAAGAGCATGTGCCATCGAAGTTGCCATGTTGCTGATATTTGAGAAACTGAACAGAATTTCATCTTTCTGACACACTGTACTTTAGTGAATAGGAGGACTTTTAGAGAAAGTTAAGACTTGGCCAGCACCATGTAGGTTCTCTGGGATATCAACTAGGGGGTCACTTGGTACTCTCTCTCTCTGGCTGTCTATCTGTCTATCTGTGTATGTATCTTCTGTCTGTCTATCTGTCTGCCTGTCCATCTGTCCATCCATCCATCTGTCAATCTATCCATCTGTCTGTCAATCTATCCATCCATCCACCCATCCGTCTATCTATCTATCATCTGAGACAGAACCTCACTATGTGGCCTGGTTGGCCCAGTACTCATGATGTAGACCATCTTAGCCACAAACTCACAGAGATCTACCTATTTTTACCTCTGAGGGCTGGAGTTAAAGGGCTTGCCACCATGTTCAGCATACTTTGTATTCATGCCTAGCAATGACTGGTATGGGTTGGAGAGCCAGTTCATACTGGGGTGGATTAATTATTAGCTTACAATTGCTTTATGAATTCTGTAGTTCTTTTGGTTTATTATCTTATTAAATCATAGTAAGTAAAAATAATGTCCTCGTTTTAGATAAAATGAAACTGAACTTAATATGTCTTAAGGGCCATGGCTGGCCTTCTCATGTCTGAGAAATTACTGTTTTCTGAACACTGGGGTCTGGAAGTTGTCAAGTCTTGGACACACAGTGGATCACTGCCTGCCTTCCTCATCAATTACTTTCTCAAACCATGATGCTGGTCTTTCATCTCTAGTTTCATATTGTAGGCTTCAGAAGCCATTCAGTCAGAACCAAGTCATGGAGACTGTGGCTGGTTAGCTGGCCTCTTAGCTGTGTGGCTCTCTACCAAATAGTGCATGCTCTTTCCTCTCAAGCCTGTACCTTGTTCTCACCAAGTCATGAGGCACTTGTCTCTGGCACTCTGGAAAGTGTAGACGGCACAGTCCTGGCTGAAGGCATCATTGAATGGCTGACTCAGGTGGTTGAATGGGTGACTTGTGGCCGAATGGGTGACTTGTGTGGTTGAATGGGTGACTTGTGGCTGAATGTGTGTCTTGTGTGGTTGAATGGGTGACTTGAGGCTGAACAGGTGACTCAGGGGGTTGAATGGGTGACTTGTGGTTGAATGGGTTACTTGGGTGGTTGAATGGGTGACTCAGGTGGTTGAATGGGAGACTCGAATAATGAAGCTGTTCATGCAAGTATTTAAAATGACATCCTACCGCTTTATTATAGTGTTCAATTGAATTTCATTCAATTCCCTGAATTTGAGGAGTGGCTGTTTCATACAAATTCTGTGTGGTGTTTAATGTCCAGCGTTATTCTTTCTTTCTTAAAAAGAACGCTAGTTTTGCTGAGGCCAACAGTGTACTTTGGTAAAAAAAAAAAAAAAAAATACTGTTTTCCATCTTTTCTTGTCACTAGACAATCATGTGACTATGTTCTGGATGGTAGCACTTCTAGAAAAGTCCTATCCTTCTGCCTGAATACACAGACATGATATCTGGAGCTCCAACAGCCATCATGGCCCATGGAAGATCCTTGAGGATGTAAGTGTTAGGATGATGCAATCAGAAGAGAGAAGGCGCCTAGACTCCTGGTGACATGCTAGGGGATTAGCCTTGTGTTCCTTGGCTCTACCCTATAAGATAAATAACATTTGATCCTTATTTCAACTGCTACTTCCTTCTGGGGTCTGAATGCACTTTCTAACCACTGAGGCAGGAAAGCCCATAAGTGGGTCCCTAGAAAAGGCAAATGCACAGCTCATTAGCATGGGTCAGAATATGATTTGATCTACTGGCAAAATAATCTGAGTGGAGAACATTCCAGAAAAAGCTGTAGTTAGTTTTGATAAGAGGAAGTGATCAGGTAGAGAGAGGAAGGGGAAAGGAAAGTCCACTAGGAAAAGCCTGGATAGCAGGAAGTTAAGCACAAAGCAGTCAAGGGATGGTGCACAGAAATGACTCTCTTGGTGTTCTCAGCAAGTACCAAGCCTCCATCAGGCACGGACCTTGCTCTGTGGGCCCTACTCTGAAACACATTGTTAGTATGGGCCATTTGGCATATGGTCTGTCAGCATCCTCAAGTCCTGCTCTCTAAACTTAAGTGGTGATATTTTAAGCTGTAGAAAGCATTGTTTTTCTTTATGACTTTGGCCATAACTGAATATGGCTTTTTATAAGATTCACTTTCCTAGCTTAAAAAGCTTTCTTTGGCTGAGATAGAAGAAAAAAGTGAGAATGAGAAGCCTGTGGAATTCTTCTGGATTACAGTCTAGGTTGGTCCCTCAGAGCAGTGGTTCTCAACCTTCCTGAAGCTGGGACCTTTTAGTACAGCCCCCTCTGCTGTGGGGACCCCCCAACAATAAAATTATTTCATTGCTACTTCATAGCTGTGACTTTGCTACTGTTGGAAACCATAATGTAAATAATGGATATGTAGGATATTTGACACGTGACCCCTGTGAAAGGGTTATTCAACCCCCAAAGGCTCAGGACCCATAGGTTGAGAGTTGATGATTATAGGGACCATGCTGGAACAAGCTCTTAATGCAGTAGAGATAAGCTGGAGGAAGAGGCCAGACTCCCAAGGTCTCTCTATGGCCTGGAGCTCTCTCTATACTAGCTGGCCACTGAGCCCCAGTGACCTGTCTGTGTCTGCCAAACAGGTACTACACAATCAGCTTTGTATGCGGGTGTTAGCCATCCAACTCAGATCCTGATAGTTGTGCTATGGGCGCTTTATTGATGGAATTATTTATTCTTTTACAACTCTGGATTCTTAGACAAGCTCTGCAGGTGACACCCCCCCTCCCCCCCACTCACAAAGGTTTCTGAGAGACCAATTGTAAAGGGTAGTGGGAGTTATGTGGAGTGTCAGGGTTCATGGCCAATAGATGGGACCAATTATTTTTGTTCCTGAAGATGCAGGGATGTTGATGCTAATTTACTCACCAAAGTTGGGAAAAGTGCATGAAAGGCATAAGAGAGGGACATCTTTGCTCTCTTTAGACCTCAGCAGAGGCTGGAGAGAGGCCATACTGAATGGAGCCTGCTTCAATTCCAGGGGAAGGTTTAGGTACATCGCTGAGATGTCTTGTGTATTTAGTGACAAAGTAAGATGAAGACAGATAAGGAGACAGCCCATTTTCCAGCAGCAAAATCCCTCAAGACCTTCAAGGAAGGAAGGTGAATTTTCATGCAGTGATGGTAACTTGTTAATGAACAAGTGAAGGTGTGGCTGGGGGCAAACACGGTGCCTGCAGCTCTGCTGGAAATTATTGACAGCTATATTGCTTATTCCTGTAGCGGTTAGAAAATGAAATGCCTCGATATAATCAAGTAATTGCATTAAGGAGCTACAGGGACATTCAGCAGCTTCTCTGGAAAAGACAAGCAGTCAACTGTACTCTGACCAGGTTATCTGTCAGGAGCAGTTTGGCTCAAATCTCCTTTAGTTCAGCTAACATACTTCCCTGCTCTTGCAGATGTAAGCAAAAGTCTAAAAAAAAAATTAAGTAAGGGTAACCAACAGAACAAAACAGCATGTTTGTAATATGTGGTTTATGCTTCCAGAACAGAATCAGCAAAATTCATATTTATTTACTTTTTTTGAGGAGGGAGGTTAGAGGGTGGGATGTGGGTTTGAGCCGTGTTAAGTCCTAAATAAGCCACACTAGTTGGGATGAGCAAGCTCTTCAAAGGCCTGGGAAAGCAGCTGTGTGTTTCTCCTCTACAGGGAGAGGGTCAAGTACTTCATTCCACACCAGGCAGATGGGCAGTCATAGTTATAATGATGACAATTAGCAGGAGTTAAAAAACATCTAAGAAGGTTCTCATATGAAGAATTAGCCATAGGAAAGTATGGTCCCATAGGCTGGGGATTAAAGTAACAGAAATAGCCAATTTGTGTTAGAGTTCTTCTCATAATGTTTCAAGTTTTGTGGGGTTTTCCAGTGCCCCCTTTAAATCTGTCCATGCAGAAAGACACAGCCACACAGCAGGCAGCTAGTACATCACCTCGTTCTACCCAATGCTAAATTCTTGACCATCTTTTGGCCCCTAGATTTCTCAACAAGCATTGTTGAGACATTGTGACAGACAATGTCATGAGTTTTATCCTCTTGGGTAAGGACAAGTGACCTTTTCCCTCACAAACTGTGGACCCTGAGCATGGTTGGGTGGGTTTCAGAGTGAGCCTTTGAGCTCTCCTCCCCCCTCCCTCTCCTCCCCCTCCCTCTCCCCCTCCCCTCCCCCAGCCTCATATACACAGCGCTATGCACGGTGGATTATGGCACCACACATCTCTGTCCTCAAGGTTTACAAAATGACTTCCACTTGGGAGGGAATCTTGCTCTCAGACTCTCAGCCCTGAACTTGCCCACCAGGCTTGCTGTTCAGAATAAATATAAAAATAAACTATCTCCATGTGGCTGGACCCTGGGATCCAGCACACAGTCTGTACTGCCAGGACAGTCATCATATTGTTCTCTTTTGAAGGCTGGTATTTTATGAAAGGAGTTCATCTGATGCCAAGGAAAGGTGACAGGAGACAGAGGCTTCCTCCCAGCTCTGGGCTTGCTGTCACGATGCCTGTCCTGACCTGTGGCCTGTGTTGTCTCACACGAGTCCCTCACGGTATGCAGATGGAGAGGGAAGTGCTGATGTAGCCAGGGCAGGTGTTACGAGTGTTTGGTAATGTTCGCCGAATGCTTTGAAGATGAAAAGCATTATGGGGCACTAAGTACAATAATTATCAGTATAAAGCCTCACACAACCCCTTGGAAAACTAAGGACAAACAGGCAGGACGTATAAACGCTTGTGACAGGAGAGGCCAGGAGCCAAGATGACTTGTGAAATGTGAGGATGGTGTCATCACGGGGAACAGCCCAGGAGCTCATGGGACTTCAGAAATAAATGCATCCTTGAACTGAAGGGAGAAAACTGAAGACCTGTATTTTTAAACACCAATGGGATTCTGGGGAGTGAGTACGTGACTGATGGAAGAATACAGCCAGAGAATATGCCCCATCGAGCCATGGAGAGAAAGCCCCATATCTGTGTGTCTCGGGATCTTCCATCACCTTCCTCACATAGTAACAGGGTAATAGTGTGCTATTGGAGACTTCTGGACCACTCATATGCTCTTGACACCCCTTCTGGTCACAGACATTCACACCTTGCACAGCTCCTTGAATCAGGTTTATTTTCTATTTAGTGGTGCTTATAAATGCAAGCTTTCTTATCCTGGCAATCTTAACCTTTTCTAGGATTTCTGAGGTAATTGGCTCATGAAGAATGCCTGGCTGATTTTATGGCCTCACTCTAAGAGTTCTGGGCAAAGTGTCCATGCCAGTGTTAAAATTTTTGCCATTGTGGGATAGTGGGAATTGCAAGGGTTAACTCTCCCATCTTTCCAAACTATGATGGAAAAATTAAAAGCCTCCCTCCCTCAAATACATATTTTACTAAAAAAAGGCTCTGAAGACACAGTGTTTTCTGAACTAGGTCTCACTGGCTCTGCCACAGACAAAGGAATGAGTATTAAGTCCTGTATGGGAGATGCTGTCAGTCATATGGCCTATGGAAAGCATTTGACATCCCTGTGACAAAGTTTCCTTTTCCTCCAAGGGGAGCTTAGAGTGCATGGTGGGCACTACATAAACAAGTGACTGCCAAGTACTTAAAACAGTGCCAGGCATAGAACATTTGCCCCATAGGCAAATACAGAATAAACTGAAGGTTCCTTAGCATGCCAGAGGGAAGGGCAAAGAAAGCTCAAGTCCCGCTCACAAGCCAGCTGCAAATGCATCAAACACAGCACCAAAAGAGAGGTGATAAAGTCTTCAATGTGCTCAAGAAGGCAGATGTTTCAGAAAAGTTAGGAAGGGGTGAGAAGTACCAGGGTAAAGATGAGCTATGGTAGAGATTGGGGCATGAGAGTCTATCTTGACAGTCAACACCATAGGGTCTAGAATCATCAAGGAGAGATGTGAGTTGGGGTTTACTAAGGTGGGATGTAACCACACATTACACGGGTGCCACCACTCTGTAAGCCAGGACTTTGGCCTGAATAAAAAGATGAAAGCCAGATGAGGACCAGCATTTCTCTCTGTCTGCTCCCCAACTGCAGATACCTGTCACCAGCTGACACAAGCTGCTGCTGGCATAAGGTCCCAGTCATGATGGACTGTACCCTCAGAACCGTACACCCAAAGAAACCATGTCCTCCTGAAATTTCTTCTGGTCAGGCATTTTCTCACAAGAGGAAAAGTAGCTTATGTACAGTCTGAGGGAGAAAGTTCAGCCCAGAGCTAAAAGCAGAAGCAGGAGAACCAATAGCTTGAGCGATATTCTAGGACAGATCCTGGGTTACAGGGTCAGGACTTCTGGCAAAGTCTGTTTCTTGCTAGGATCCCATCAATGTTGAGCCAGAGCATTGGTGACTGTAAGAGGGAGAGCCATTAAGTGGCAGCTAATGTCAAGCACTGAAGGGGTCACCTGGGACCTGGGCACCAGAGTATAGTGAGGTGACGGAGGACCAGGTGAGTGTCCAGCTGGTTTAAGAGTGGAGGAGGCATCTAGCAGGAAACTGGACCCGTGGATGGTAACATTTACAAGGAGGTAAGCATGAAATATAGAGCAAGAAACACCTAGAAATGGTTCCGAAGCTCATACAGAGACCCAGGAGAGTTTAACTCAACAACACAGCTGAAGTGACCAGTGACAGAATCAGAGTATGAGTCACCAGAAAGGGCTCAAAACAAACTCTGGATATCCATCTCAAGGAGCAGAGCTTTCTCTGTGTGTGACAGAGATGAAATCAATCTACTTCCTGCTTCTCTGACAGGAAGTGATTAGGATTGCTTAATAATTAGAAGCTGAGTTGTAACAGAACCTGGTCATGGATAGGAGCAGAAATGGAGGCATCAGTCCTCAAGCCTTCCCTGTACTTTCTCTCTTTCCACCTAGGTACAGACTAGCACAGGGACCTTTGGATACAGCTGAGCATCAGGATAAATGAACCCCAGGTCTCTGATACAATCAGGAAGACCTGGGAGAGTGCATTGCCATAAAGCGCTTGGATGTGTGAATTTCTTTAGTAAATCAATTTGTGTTACTTAAGTAGCTGGAGTGTAGCTGTGGTGAATAGAGTTAATCTAAGGAGTGATGACACGGTCTTCCTGGTCTTGCATAGCAATGGAAGCCTTCCCACATTTGGTCACTGCCCTGTAAGATGAATGGGTTTCCCGAGAGTGTATTTCTTGGTCAACTGTGTTGAATTCCCTCCCCCACTCCCATTCCTAGAATTTCTTATGGAGATGCTGATGGTCAGACTAGATCATTTAGCATTTAGCATGTTTGTAAACACCATGGAAAGTGCAGGAGATCACACTAAATGAACAGAGGTCTCATCAACATTTTGGGCTTATTTTGTAACAAGTAAGGTTGAAGGGATTTAACCTATCAAGGAGTCCTTCTAGTGAGGAAATATTTCATCAACTAACTCCCTCATGGCTTTAGTTACACTTATAGCATAAGAAGCCATAAGTATCATGGTTCCTGTGACCTGATTTTAGCAAAGTCTAACACTTTCTATGTGTATTTGCATGTATGCTTATGCTCATGTGTGCAGGCTTGGTATGAGACCAGAGATCCATACTGAGTGTCTTCCTAAGTCACTAACTACCTCAGATTTTGAGGTTGGATCTACCATTGAGCCCCACACTTGCTGGTAACCAAGCCCTAGGGATTGTTTTTTCTTTGGACCCAAGAAGTGGAGTTTCAGGCACGCTCTGACGAGCCTGGATTTCTTCAATGTGGACTCCAGAGGATTGAACTCAGGTCCTCATGCTTACATAGCAGACACTTTGTTGCTACAATTCTCTCCCCAAGCCCCTGTAAGCTTTTTGAAACAAGGATATCCATCTTTCCCCCAAATATCTTGGTTCAGCACTCGAGAGCATGATAGATTATGATGTAAGCATGGTCTGGGTTAAGTTTCCACAGAAGATTTTGAAGCCTAGTG
Organism: Phyllotis vaccarum; assembly: GCA_033318265.1. Lineage (NCBI taxonomy): Eukaryota > Metazoa > Chordata > Mammalia > Rodentia > Cricetidae > Phyllotis > Phyllotis vaccarum. Next base: position 40,863,559 of record JARWLC010000010.1, on the reverse strand, counting down.
AGACTCATTCATAGAACATTAGTCCCTGCGAACTTGTAAGGACCTAATGATTCTCACTAAACTATCACATTAACAGGACAGAGGCAAGTGACTCCAAGACAATTAGGTAGAGTTCCTAAGAGTGACGCATCTGACCATGACAGTCTGAGTGAGGCATACGCGAGCCTTCTGTAAGAAGTCAGGGAGACCATGTCTCTTTGGTTTTCAGGGTGAACTCCTTTCTTCTTGAACTACGTCTCTGAGCCACCACACTGTTGCTCTCCATCTCTTTTCCCTTTTAATGGAAGTTCTATTTCTGCTTCCACATTTATAGATTTTTTGATGTCTCAGAGGTCCACTGCAGTTCGGCCTTGGCTTCCACTAAACACTTCCTAAATGCAGAGACTGCATTTAGCCAAAGGCAAGATGGGACCAAGCTCTTTTCTCAACTTAAGAGTTTGCTTAGAACTCAAACGGGACCGTCCATTTGGTCAAAACAAAATGGTTATCTCTACAATTAATTCCACCATTAACCTTTTCCTTTCATTGGGATCCAAAAGCCCAAACCATCAGGCCCTTGGGAAGGAAATGACCTGGAGAAATTTGGAATCATGAGGCAGTTTTCCTGCTGCTTTCTTCTAAATCTTGAGATCTCTTGATAATTGATGCCATCATTATCAAGGTGTGGATGTAGCACTTCACTACAGAATTTTGAATCTACTCTTTTGTCTAAAAGGTCAAGCCAGAAGGACTCAGCTGTGTGGTTCAGCTATGGGCTGCATGATTCCGCACTTCCTCAGGCATAAACCTAAACTCTCACTGCACCATTTTGTAAAAAGTGACTGAGATAGTCAATGTGATATTCCTTTGAAGGCACATGGGTAACTTTATCTACATATATAGTCATCCTGCCTCACCAGGGTCAATCTTAAAAGTACAGCTATAGGAATAAAACATGGATGCAGATTCTTGCACATTGACAGTCAAAAATGAGCCAGCCCTACTGTCCCAGAAGAGAACAAATAGGAAGGGTCTATGACAACCATGTTCAGCAGCACTTTCTCTTGGTGCGATTTAAATACTCTGAGGTCATTCTAATGTGCAGTCAAGGAGTAGATTCCCAGCTACAGAGCCTTTAAGATACTGGGTTCCATGGCTATCTTCCTGTGTCCAGGCCCATGACCTTGTGGCTGTGTCTCTATAACATAGAAGAAGTGCCTGGCATATGTCTTGCATATGCAGGAGCCTTCCCAGGACTTCAAGACACTTCTCTGCGATTATGGTCAACAGTGAACAGACATATCAGCTCAACTGAGTGGCCCCATGACTGATTCCTAAACTAACACACTTGAAGCTGTTTTTCTCAGAAAGTTACAAGGATAGATGATGAGGTGACAAGGTCCTGTGCTCTATGGTGCAGAACGCATTATGTTTGCAAGTGCATGCAGTGCGCGCGTTCTCTCTCTCTCTCTCTCTCTCTCTCTCTCTCTCTCTCTCTCTCTCTCTCTCTCTCTCACACACACACACACACACACACACACCTCATTTACCTGACAACTTATATGTCTATTGCAGATATACATATACATGACTCTTGTCTCATATGTATGCTCTTGCCCACACACGTACTCAACATCTTCTCACACATAAAAATACATATTCCAAGGCCAGCAATTCACACTTCATTTATACACTTTCAGAAGCCAGTAACAGATAAGGCAGGAACAAAGTCATCTCAAGTGTTTTTATGCTGTCTGAGGATCCTCCGGTCCTAGGCTAGTCCCCTCATACGCTCCACAGGGTCTGATACTTTATACAGAGAGCTCGCCCAGGGAAAGAAAGCGTTAGATGGAAAGAAGCTGAAGGAGGAGAGTCCACCCACCACAGAAGAAAAGGATTGGAAAAAGAAAGAGAGAAAAGGCTCCTGTACTCCTGTCTGCAGGAAAAATAAACAGTTTTTAACGGATGCATGGCGTGTCCACAATATTTGTATAAATAACAGCATCCTTTTGTTTACCTTTGGTGGAGACCACATTTCCTTCTTCAGATTCCGGGTGGTCACACTCACGAGTTACAGAGCTCACCAGATGACGATCAGAAATACACAAGAATGAACACACACACACACACACACACACACACACACACTTGCAGAGCATGGGAATCCTAAGTGGGGCTCTGTGCATTCAGAACCATTTCCAGAATAGTCATCCACCTCCTTGGTTCTCATCACCCTTGACCTGGTTCCACAGCTTCAGGGAAAAGCTAATGGAGGCTTGGGTTGGATGGGGGTGGGGGTTGCACAGCATGGTGGATAGCTGGGAAAAGTCTTCCTGATAGCACTCAGTTTTGTTCCTGCTCAGGATAGGGGTGGCTAGGGACTAGCCACAGCCCATGAGGGCCACCACAAAGCTGTCCTTACAGTGTCCCCCTGAAGTGGTCTCCTCTTTTGATTTCATCCGCATCCTTGTATAAATGACAGAGCCTTGTGTAACCAATAAAGAAACTAAGGCTTTGAGGCCCATTTGCCTGAGTTCACCACAGCCAAGAGCGGAACAACAGGAGCCTGACTTACATTGTATATGTCCAAATATAGTTCATCAGCTACAATAGCAAGAAAATAAAAAATTAAACTAAAGGCAATAGGTAATAATAGGTTATAATGGGTGTTTTATAAAATGTCCTGCATCATTGTAGGTAGATTAAATGCATCAGTTTGCCTAATTCTTACCGTCTTACGAGATGGATACTTTTATTACCCCCAGAAAGCAATTGTGGAAATCAAGCCACGCAATTAAATAGCTTGCCAGAAGCCACATTATGAGGAAAGAGAAAAGGAGACATTTTGGTCTAACTGCCCAGCTGTTCCGAGCCTGACCTCCTACCTCTCCCAGTGGAGAGACACGTGAGCATCCCTCCATTGATATCTATATAAGGCTTCTCCCAAGCAATTACCACATTAGGGACAACTATTCAGACAAGTACCCATGTCTTCTGTAACTGGAAAAGCATCTTATAAAAAGAGTTAAAACAAGTAAGCAGTGCTTTGTTTTTCCAGTGAGTTTCTGGTTGGACATACTCACCATACCAATGGGCCATGCACACTGACAGGCATTTGGTCCTTTCCATGAACATAGTGACTTTGGTCCTAAGTCCCCAGAAATTTTCTAGGCATGTCTGAGGTGCTCAGAGTCTTTCCTGCTACTTTAAAGACAGAAAGGGTCTTCTAGCCAACAATGGTGAAAGTAGCAGCGTCAGCTTAGATAGCATGTTGAGGGTTGGCATGCTTTTAATGGCTGGATGAGCGATGGACGTGAGTCCTAAGGGACCCTGAGGTGTCCTAGCAGGCTCCTCTGCCTTGGTTATAAGGAGTGTAAGTAGAAAACTTACAGACGCATACTGCCCTCTAAGAGGACAGTGACTGTCTGTTCCTAAGGCAATTTCATCAATGTCATCACACGGTCACCCATTTTAGAGGGGCAGATGAAAGCTTGTTTTGGGCCATCTGAAATTCACTATAGAAGGAGCAGATGTTTCCCTGTCCCCACTCCCTCTTGCTCCAGAAAAGGACATCCATGCCAAACAATGACAGACATTTGGGGTTGCTTGGTTCACTCCCAGCCTCATACCCTGAATCCAGCCTCCCCCAGCCTCCTCAAGCCTTAGCATGCTCTCAGGATACAGGTTGCCAATGCATGTGACTCTAGGACAACATACAATTTAGACTCCTAGGACCAGATAAGCGATTGGTTCCATGCTCTCTTCAGGTCACCCATGGAGACTTAACTGCTTTGGCCTCAGGATCCCTTCAAATCAACACATCTCAACCTAGAGTACATCAGACCTGCAAAGCACCATGGGATTTGCTGAAAGGAATGCTGGGAAATTTCAGAAATGAAAGTTGTGCTTGGTAAGGTTCTTTGATGTAGATTCTACTGAGGTCAAATGTGGACAGGACTCTCTAAAATTCCATGACTTGGGAAGCCAGTGGTGTGGATTCTTTTATCCAGAGTCAAGGTGACAATACTGATAATGGAATGCATATTAAGAGTGATTTAATGTGCCTCATTCCTAGTCATTCCTTTCCCAATTACCAGAGGCTTCTGGAACATTTTAGCACTGCTGTAGGAGAGTCAGTGAAGCATCTGTCCCAGTGAGCAAGTATCCCAGCTGTGTAGAAAACCTAGTGACTCTGTGGGTGGGGTGGGGGGCTGAGGACTACCACCCTTTGTGATTTGAATAGGTGAGGCTGACAGAGCTGTCTTCTGAGTGCCTGTAGCTTTTGTAAGCCACGTTTGAGTTTACACAAGATCACAGCCATTCAGCAATCACACACACAGTTCTGAAACAGGCCATGGAGTGGAGAAATCAAGAACCAGAAGTCTGTGTCCCTATTTAGCAACTGTTGAGCAGAGAGGCCTAAGTCATGTCTTTCCTATCCCAGGCCCTTCTGTGAGAGGAAGAAGTATAGTTTTCATTTATCTCTGGAGCCCTTTGAAGTACAAGCCCCTCTCAGCTTAATGGCCAGAGCAGAGAGCGAATGGATTCCTTTTACATTAAACAAACCCAAGTCTGAAAAGGCAGCAATATCATTCCTAAACAAGTAAGCCTGTCTCCATCTTGATCTCTGCTTTCTTGAGACTGTCCCCTGGCATTCCTGCTAATGAGACAACACCCATTTCACTACAACCAGGAATGAACAAGGGGAACCACTGAAGGTTCCAGCCAGTTCCTGTTGTATATTCAGAGCATTTTATCAAGAGATAAAAATGTGTGTGTTTGTATGTGTGTGTGAGTGTGTGTGTATGTTGTGTGAGTGTGTGTGTCTATGTGTGTATGTGTGTGTGAGTGTATGTGTATGTGTGTGTGGTATGTGTGTGTATGTGTGTGTATGAGTGTGTGGTATGTGTGTGTGTATGTGTGTGTATGAGTGTGTGGTATGTGTGTGTGTATGTGTGTGTGTATGTGTGTGTATGAGTGTGTTGTATGTGTGTGTGTGTGTGTAGAGAGAAGGAAGAGGGGAGAAAAGGCAGGGAATGAAGGAGATTTTGCCATGCGGTCTCTTCTCCTGCCTGACCCAATTATCAGATTTTGCATTTAAGCTGGAGACAGGAGATCAAACAGCAAGAGGCACTTTGTACTTTTGCCAGGAGACCATATGATATCTCTCAGCGACTCTCCTGCATGCCAGGAATACGGAACCATGCCTCTCAGCTGGGTCTGCATGTGGTGTGATGTGCTTAAAAAAAAAAAAAAAGAAGAAGAAGGAAAGAAAGAAGAAGAAGAGAGGAAAATTTGTCAGCGGCTGCACTCGTGGAGTGCGGCCAGGGTTTTTAGCACTTTATCAATTACAGAAGAAAAGGCAAAAAGGCACAATCTAATTACAACTCTCCACAAATAAGTCAAACGCCGAATGAGGGCTGAGGGAGGACCTGTGTCTCCTTACTTTGCAAAATTGATCATGTTGAGGGCTGTTTTTATGCTATACAGAGCGTGTTACACGGTATGGATCGAATCTGTTCTGGCAGCGTCAATGTTCATTCTTCCATGAATGGGAAGGGCTGCAGGACGAAGCTCAGTTTCTCCCTCTGTGGGTTTCCAGCTTGTCTCCCAAAAGGACTGCTGTTAGAGCACCATGTGTGTGAGAGTGATGGGGTGGGCTTCATGAAGACTTTACAGATAAATGAATGAAAGGAATGTCTTGAGAAAGTCACATCCTAGGGCTGGGGAATCAGGGAATCTGGAGCCACACTGCAAGGCTGGGGATGTGTGAGGTGTGACAAGGAGTCCCACCTACAGTGACAAGGGCAAGAATCACCGTGGAATCCTTCATGACAACAGCAGAATTAGCTTCGGCCCAGAGAGGGCTGATCTTTCCCAATATACCCAATCCTTTGAGGTTTATAGAAATCCACACCCCCTCCCCACTTTGAGAACACAGATGTAGCCAAGCATGCTTTGTCTTGACACTGAATGGCTGGGTGCTTTCAGGTGGACCTCATGACTCCTGTGCCCCAAGGCTCAGCTCCCAGTGCCCTTCACCTGGAGGAGGCTCACTCTGCACTGCTAAGTCATCAGCCTGCTATGTATCCTGTGACTGTCAATACATGGGCCCTGTTTTTGTGTCTGTGAGCTAGATAATCCTCCCACTAAGGGAACAGCCTATTTTCCACCTATTCTGGACCCATAACTGTCACATAAAATAACCTGAGTGTGACAAGACATGGACAGCTGGCCAATCTAAATGGAGATGGTCTCTGCATCATTATTGTAATTTCCCTGTGTTCAAATTATTTGAAACTAGAGAAAAAACTAGAGATTGAAACATAGATAATCTGGGTCTCAGTAGAAGATCAGCCACAGAGTGGCCTTTTGTAAAGTGAGGGGTGTGTGTGTGTGTGTGTGTGCACGTACATGTGCACCATATACATATGCATGCTTACTATCTATGTTATCATACACGTATTCATGTGCCTATTAAATCACTGCATTGTTATACATTTACATAATTATTAAGCATTTATCACAACTGTATACACAAGGACACAGTTTCAGAGAGATTAAGTAATACATGAAAATACAAGAGTTGGGCTTGTATTTGAGGTGGAGGTGGCTCAGTGGCTAAGGCACCTGCCACCATCATGATGACCTGAGTATGATCCCTGCAGAGAGAAACAACTCCTACAAGTTCCCGGCCTCCATCTGTACACCATAGTGCATGTGTCCCTACCCCGAACACATAAATAAAGAAGTGCGATACAAAGTTAAAAAAAAAAATAAAGACATGTTCTTGTGTGCCCTGTGTCGATAACCCACAGTTGGAATGGGCTATTAACACAGTGTTGAGCTGTAAAGAATGCAGCATGGGCTCTGCTCCTCAGAGCAGAGGACATTGTAGTAGAGCACATGATAGTTGCCAATCAAAACCCAGACCTTGCAAGAGGCAGCATAGAATCTGGCACTCCTTAACTTCCTTTAACTGACTTCTAGATAACAAATGATTAAGATACATGTAGGAAAGGCTAAGATTTGGAAGTTAACTTCAGAATACTTATAACTACAATAAAGACTTTTTCAAATTGATCTTAAGATGGGGCTGGAGACATGGCTCAGTGGTTAAGTGCACTTGTTGCTCTTGTAGAGGATGGTGGTTCAATTCCAACAGTATCTGAGCTCCTGTTCTGGCATCTCCAGAGATGTTCACATATAATGTATAGACATACATGCAGGCAAGACACCCATGTACATAAAAGTATATTTTTAGATATTTTAATAAAGTATATTGTCTTAGTTACTATTCTATTGCTGTGAGGAGACCATGCCCAATAGAACTTATGTAAGGAAACATTTAATTGGGGGTTTGCTTATAGATTCAGAGGATGAGTTCATGTTCATCACGGCAGAGAGCATGGTAGTAAAAAGGCAATCATGATGCTGGAGTGGTAACTAAAAGCTTACATCTTGGTCCACAAGTAGCAAGAAGGGGAAGGCATGGGCTTGCCATGGGTTTTTGAATTCTCAAAGTCTACCCCCTACCAGTGATACACCTTCTTCAACAAGGCCACACTTCCTAATATCCACAACATTTATCATTAATCTGATCATTTTAAAGGCACTTTATCATTTTTATTAATTGTCTACCTATCATTTATCCATCCATCATCCATCAGTCTTAGTCTACCCACTTCCTCCCCCTCCTTCTTCCAGCCTTTATGTATATCATATGTCTTGTGTCTGAATAAAGCTTTTGTTGAAAGGGACATGAAATATCTTGTCTTTGCTGGGTTGAGGGAAAAGCTGCATGCATGACTCTATCAGAAGTCAAAGCTTAGTCAGCAAAAGAGCAGGAGACAGGAAGATAAGAACCAGGGAGGGAGGTATACCTCTTACCCGAGGCCCACGATTGCAACAATCAAACCTCAAGTACCACGGATTTTAAAGAACAAGCATAATGACATGTTGTGTGGTTCACCAGCACTTTATGAAGGGTTTCTGTGGCTGCCCAGATGAGACAGTCACTGAGCTGATAGTCTCCTTTGAAAAAGCTACTTCTGGGGCATCATTAATGACCCTTGCATGCTTACAACTGATCACTTATGCACCATAATCTCCTAACAACAGCTTAGAATACCTGAACTCATTAGCAGTCTACCATTGGGTATCATGTGACCCTTTCACATCCCACTGCTCGGTTAGTTCTTTGGTTCCTTCACTTCAATGGTACCTTACCTACATTAGTTCATTTTCACTGGAAAAACTGGAAATTTCACTGTTCCCTGCTTAGACTTTCAGATATTTATAACATACTGACTCTGAGATCCCAATGTTGACCCCATGGGGGTCTGGAATTCACGTGTGTGTGTGTGTGTGTGTGTGTGTGTGTGTGTGTGTGTGTGTGTGTGTGTGTGTGTAGGGAGATGTCCATTTGGTTTTGGACCTCATGTCAATATTTTAGAACAAACATCTTCTAATTCCATCATAATTAAATAAGTAGACGTTCTTACTAGGCTCTTTGCCAAGAGGCCTTAGAGCTGAGATCGATTCTATTTTCTGGCCCCATTTGACCCTCTTTATTCTTGACATAAAGACAGTTGTCACATGCCGGCCACAAATAGCAAACAAATGAAACACCCCAAAGCAAACACATGTTCCTAAAAACTGTTGAAAATGTAACTTTTGTTTGCTTCTTGGTGACATAAACTTTGTATCAGACTTCCAGAGCAAATCTATCATGAAATCAAACATTTCCCTTGATCAATCTTGTGTAAAGCAAATCTTTATGTATTAGGCTTATTTATTATGGACTATAGGCAACAATGGCTAGTTAGGACATGACTCTGTACTTAAGGGAAAAGTGATCTGAGATTTTCTATTGATTATCCCTGCAAAACAATGAGAATTCACCTTCCAATGGGTGGAGAGTGGTCTCCAGGCATTCTTCCTTAACTTTCCACTTGCCATCCCTGTACTTAGAAAGATAAACCCATGGGTCAAAAGAGCCTGGGGCTACCTTTGACACACTTTACCTCAGCAACTTCTGAGTCCTGTCGCTAAACACGACTTTGAGTTAGTGATTAGTCAGTTCTTAAATCCTGACTGAACTCTTTACTCAGATTTTCTGACTTAAATTTCTGGAAGCTCATCAAACCTTACATTTTCCATAAGAGTCCCCCCAATCAGAGTAGCCCAGATTATGCCTGTTGTGTGGACAGATTTACAAGCTCATGGGATGGAAGTCCTTGTAAGGATTTCTCCCTGGGATCCTTTGCATTGGTCTATGCAGAGGGAGGAAGTAGGTGTTGGAGTCTTCTATTAATATCCCGAATCTCCAGAAAGATGTTCCCACCCTGGCACCTGAGAGCTCTGAGTACACAGGCTGGTGGAGGTTTTATCTGTGGGTGGGAAAGGTATACAGATGGCCAAGTATCTGCAATTTACAACCTCCCCCAACCTGGACTGGCCACTTTGTATAATCTCTGTGGGAACTGGACCCAGCAGAATCATATGTGTGGAATGTTTGTGTCTGGATTTTACAGCACCACAGCAGGCTGAGATAGCCAGTCATTTTGCTCTGTAAATTTTCCATGTGATCAATGTCTTATTGCAGAGCCAACCCATTCTTTCCCATGTTTCTGGATAAGAATCCTCTGTAACTCCCCATACACAGTTTAGATATGGCTCAATCCACCAAGAGAATAGTCATGGCCTCTCTTCGTGCCACTGACAATTCACATTAATGTGTGTGAAAGCCTGGCTGTGGTTATCAGCGTTGAACACTGTACATGATTGAGGACCAGCGGTTCTGTCATGGTGGGGGAAGAGCTCACAGGCTGCATTCCTCCTTGAGGATATAGGTAAGGATAACAGTTGCTGTAGGACAGAGAGATTTCCTTTAGTATTACAGCTACTCTAAGTTGCTCACACTCCTGTAAATAACCACAATTAACATTATTGACTCCAAAGTCAGGTAAGGGTGGAATGGTTTCTTTGGTCTCTCACAGATACCCTTTTTGAGGTGGACCAACATTTGTTCATCTTTCCAAGATAAATTCATAAGACCAACCCCATTCCAAATGTTATCACCGCTCAGGGTTAAGTGCTCAATCAGCACTGTTAGCATCCAAGGGCCCTTTTGACCCTTTCCAGTATTGCAAACCTCATGTTTGAGTTATAATAGGTTGGAATATGTCCTGGACACCAGGATATGGAAATAATTGCAGTGAGGGGCTAGGTAGATGTCTCGGTCAGTATATACTGCTTGCTGTGGAAGCCTGAAGCCTTGAATCCAATCCCTAGAACGTACACAAAAAGAGTGCTGGAATCTGAGTACTGTGGAGGTGGAGGCATGTAGTATTTAGGGATGGATTGCTGCCCATCCAGCCTAGTCTTCTTAGTTTCATGTTCTACTGAGGGGCCTTGTCTTAAAAAAACAGAATGTGGTAGCTCTGGAATGGTGACAGCAAAAGTTGACCCCTGCCTTCATGTACACGCACACACAGGCACTTGCATGTAAACCCATTCCTCTGCACACAGAAAAGAAAATATTTCCAGGCAGGGAAACTAGTGCTGTGTTCATCCAGGCTCGCATGGGTTCCTACAGTTCATCTGCACTTACTATCTCAGTGAATCCTAAGGCTTGGGGTCCCAGCCTCGATTAGTCTAGGAATTACTTGATATTTCCTTCTTTGTCTCCTTGTGTATGAAGAACTTTTAGATGGGGCCCTTCTCCTGTTTTGGTTCTTTGTCTTCAATTTTTATTTTTTGTTGATGTTCTTGGTTGGAAAATCCAGGAGCAAAACAATGAACTAATTAATGTTGTTTCTTGTTTTTTATGCTTGATGTTTTTCAGCCCTGTAAATTATTGCATAATCAAGGTTGCTCAAGCCCCAGGCCTTCAGAGGCAGACCCAGAGGCTCCCCAATGCTGGCTGACCATTGGCTGGGGTGCCAGTGAAGTAGAAATCCACATCAGCTCAAGATGTGCCTCAGCCCTGCCAAGGAGCACTTCTGAAACTGGGGCAGACTTTGCATGAAACCTCATTTTCAAACTGAAACCATGAATTTATAAAAAAAGGTGGCTCGGTGTGGTTTTTACTCAAAACCAGGTGAAGCTTTGTGGTTCAGCCAAGTTCTGACGTGAAGACAGCGAAAGCTCACTGTGTGTGGCTGTGTGGCTGGATCTCGCTTTACCTTTCATGTTTCATTTGGTTCTATTTTCCAGACCTGAAATCTGGGAGGCAAATGAGGGGCGCAGGATAAATAATGTGAGCTTCGCATGAATGGGGTGCAAATGAAGATAACCTCAACTTTCTAGGGCCACCATCCTCTGGGTGTCTGTCTGCTTCCTCTTCTCCAATACTCCTTGGAAGGGTCACTCAGACAGAAAGACTTTGTAAATTATTATTAAAGGAAGAGCAGTATTAACACCATACAAAAATAGCAAAGGCGATTGGGCTCTTGTTTATTCTAATAAATCCAGCAATAAATATGTTTTTTGTAACTAAGTTATTGAAACTTTAGAGGAATACATTTGAAAGCAATGGACATACATGGATTCCTGGGTTTTAAGAATTTGCTATGTACCCGCGTTCATGAACTTAGCACATGCTTGGAATTAATCATGTTATTCCACAGACAAGGAAGCTAAGAGAGAAGACAGGCATGTGTAATTCAGGCTGACACCCCTTACCTGAGTTACTTAGAAGCAGAAGTGTTTTGGATTTCAGAACTCTTTGTATTTAGAGGATTTGCATATATATAATAAGATATCTAGGATTGGCCTAAGACCTGAATCCAAATATGAAACATGAATCTCACTGTTTGCCCCTCGTATACATGGGTCATAGTGTAAGGAATTTTGGCACATAGCCCCCACGTGTGCCCCTGGGTGTGGCTACATAAATCGTGCCCACTGGCTCACTTAAAAAGAGCAGCCCCGTGAAAGTTCTCTCTCTTTCTCTTCTGCTTCTCTCCCTTATACCTGCTCAGCAACTGCCCTGAATGAACTCTAGTGTGGCATCTAATAGTGTGTGTCTGGTCTTGTGTGCAGAACCAAAAATGGTGCTTCCATTTTTGTTCTAGTACCATTTCTATTGGCGTGACACATACCTCAACCAAAGGTAACCTTGAGGAGCAAAGGATTCATTCAGTGTACAGCTCCAACTTGCAGTTTGTCATTCTGAGAAGTTCAAGACAGAACCGCAAGCAGAGCATCACAATCAAGAGAAAGTGAGACAACATGTATCCTTGGTGCTTGCACTCATGGAGAGCTCTCTCTCGGACTGGGGCCACCCACCATGTGACATCAATTAGCCATCAAGACAGTCCCCTACAGACATGCTCAGAGCCCGATCCCATCTAGACAATTCCTTAACTGAGGCTCTCTTCTCGGGGATTTTAGGTTGTGGGAAGTTGGCAAAACCTCCATTTCGACTCAGTAAATGTGTGGGGTTTTTACCCAAGACATACAGAGCTCTGAAATATTGAATTGTCAGCATTTCCAGATTTTCAGATCACTGACATCTACATATACTGAGTAGACTACCAGTTGGTCAGTGGTAGAGGAAAATGTCTCCAGGTTTTGCCCTCATTCCTTCTATTTGCCAAATTTCTGTCCCTCAGAAACTTTTCAATTTGTCAAGTATATCACAAGATACAGCTAAAGCCATACATAACACATGGGTAGTAATTGCTGAATACCCTGTGCTCCCCAATGGGCAGCTGTAGGGAGAAAGGGGGTCAGGAAGAAGGGGGAGGGGACAAGAGAGATCATTCCCATTTTTTGAAAAGCAGGTGGGTGGATATGGTAGAGACTGTGACATCATTGTGAGGCAGTGACATTTGTGGCTCTAGAGAGGAAGGAACAGTCCTGGAGTTCAGGAAAGAGGAAAAAAATCTTAGAAGAGACACAGGTGGGTAAAAGCAGAGGCATGGGAGGTGCTGCTGTCTATAGGAAGAAACACAGAAAGTAATTTTTTGTAAGATAGGTTTAGTCTACATAATAGGAAATTTATTGAGTATACCTAATGCATAAATTCCCATGTTTTCTGTTAATATTTATTTTAGCTTTCAAAATGAAGTAAAATATTGAAAATTTTACAGGATCCACATGGTGCTCAATCCATCACTCTTCCCAAAGATCAATCACTCATATTCCCACAAATGGCAATTTGATTGACATGAGGACAATTGATAGGTGTGTTGTTATTTCTAAATAATCTCCAGTTGGTGGACACTTATTTCCTTGAAAAGCTACTGATCTTTTTGTGCCCACTAGAGAATGCCATGAGAGAACCCATCTCTAAGGATAATCTTTGCTCTTGAGCCAAGGATTTATTTAAGTTCTGAGCCAGTGGCCAATTTTATGAAATGTCGATTTGGTCAAATCATTGACACCATCCTATCAGTCAATGTTCTAATTCAATAGTTCATTGTCCGTCGGCTATTGCCCGTTATTTCACTAGGAATAAGGGCTGAGATTCAACCTCTATATAGACATTACATCATCTCATCATCACATCACAGACACTCTAGAGGGGGGTAGTAAGATATTTGCTGTGGGTTTGAGTCTATATAACTTCATTGTTTGGGTGCATGTAACTGCATTAGACACTGCATGTATGAAGATGGAGGGAAAACACATTGGCACCACAGGACCATAAACTTGTTACTGTCTGGATTCAGTGTCTGTCTTTGATCAATATCCACATGTGACCCAAAGTTATGTAAGGGGTGCTGCCAATCCCTCATTTACTCTTTACGTGTGTTGTGAGTCTGTGATGCAACACAGAAAATATTCAATATTTTCATGGGTCTAGGGAATGCTTTACATTCAATGTGTAATCTGTGAACATACTCTTCTAGAGAAATTTACCATCTACCTGGGTACTCCTCTGCTGGTTTTACTATAGAATTAAAAGTCAGTGGTCCATGGGGTGCAAGTGAATAAGAGTGCTACTGTGTAAATGCAAAAAAAATAAAATAAAATAAAATAAAAATGGCATCTCTTTCCTGTTGACAGACCTTATATATACAACAGAAACCTAGTCATGAGCTGTTGTTATTTATACTGCTTCAGGAGGAATACCGCCAAACTTAAGGAATCTTTTAAAAACCAATTAACAAGATAGCTGGGCAAGCATTAGTTTTTTGAAGGAAGATTTATGGATTTCTATTTTATGTGCATTTAGTATGCTTATTGTCTGTGTATCTCATTTGTATAGTGCCCACTGAGGCCAGAAGAAGGTGTTAGATCCCTTACAACTGAAGTGACAGACAATTGGGAGCAGCCATGTAAGCACTAGAAATGGACCTGGATCTTCTGGAAGAGCAGCCATTGCTCCCAGCCCCTGGGCCATCTCTTCAGCCCATGTGCGTTATTTTTATTTTTATTTTCATGGTTGCTTGTCTGCAACAGTTTCATGTCTGTCACAATTGTGTTTCCTGGCTGGAAGGCACTAGATTTTTTTTCCCTAACCTTTGCTGCTCATTTGTGAGCCAGATTCAGGCAACAAAATCCCAGCATTCATGAACAGCCCTAGAAGTGGTTTAATGGATAGATGGGAGATTTTGCCAGCCCTGATAAGTGGTGAGCTATGCTATTATTTAAATCATGGTCTACTCGAAAGCTCATTTTTCTTGTACAGAGACATGCTTTCCTGAGCCACCTGGATTTAAAAAGAAAAGAAAAAGGAAAAAAGTGTTTCAGTGATCTCAGACTCTCCCTTGCCAGGATTCTCAGACAGGACAGGACTTCTGTCTGTGATGGGCCAGGCAGGCTCCCATGTCTTTTAGGAGACAGATTACCTTTCTTTGTATTGAGGAGGGTCAGGATCATGTCCTTCTAGACTGAGCTGGAAGTTCTGAAATCTCTAGCCATAACTGGAGCAGTGAGTGTCAGGACAGTCGCAAATATTCTGAGATGTCTCCTGTGACCCCCGCCCCCCAACTCCAGAGATAACAGAAGATTCCAGAACCTCTACTTCCAGTTATACTTCAAACTTTGTTGACACACTGGAAAACCCTCTAAGTCTTTCCTGTAAGTCATGGCCTTATGGTCAATATGGTTTGTTTGTTTGTTTGTTTGTTTGCATAGGTTGATCACTCAAAGGTCAGTGCCAGAGGCCATTCTGTATGATTACAGTTCCAAACAGTCTTTATTGAGAAAAGTCTGTATTGTGTTGTGTTCAGCCAAGTGCTTTATCAGGGAATGGCATAGTATGCTTGTGGCTTGGAGGTGACTGTTTATTTTAGGCAGACCTGGATAAATAGGTGCTAATATCAAAGCACCAGAGCAACACCCAGGATACCTAGAGGCAGATGTATTTCTAATTATATGACTGCTGTCCTTGACTGTATATTACATATCTGCTCCTTAATATTTTGATTGTCTTTCCTGAAGGTATATATATCACTTAATAACAAGGACCTATTCTGAGATATGTGCAATCTCATTCTTGAGTGTCACTGGAGGTAATTATACAAGCCAAGGCATTTTTGGCATTGGCTGATGATATACAACTTTAAGAGATTACCATTATACACATGGTCTACTGTTGACTGTAACACTGTTAGGTACCACGTAAGCCTTTATCATCTGGTAAGCTTATTTGACATCAACATCTGTTCTGAAGTATTTGATCACAGTCTGGTGATTTGCTTTAATGACGTAAAATGTCAGTTTTGGAAATGTGAACTAAATTGCTATTGATACAATCTTTTCTCCTCTTGTTCCCCAAACAATGATAGATAGTAGTACAAAGGGTGCAAAGGGGATCAGAGAGTGTTGGTCACACCTATGAGAGCTCTGGAGAATCTGGGGCCAGGCTATCTTGTCCTGAGCACAGCTCTGCCTCTGTCAGTACATAGGCTGAGTCTACTTATCCTAAAATGGGATTGTGATACACACTCAGTGAGCTCCAAGATGTACCGAGTCAGTGCACAGAGAATTAGAGTGTACGCTGCTATGGGTGAGGTGTCTAAGGTCTCACCTGCATCATTTCGAACTTAACATTGCTCTTGAGGAGACCCTTTGGACCTCTGCGGGTCTTACTCTTTTTCTATGGATGGAAGACCAAGTACTGAAACTATTTATCAATATTGTTTTGTTTATAGATGAGGACTAATGTAGCCACCTAGGGAAAGTCACACAAAGGAAGAGGCTGAAATGTATCTATCCATGCAAGCCTATGGGAAGGCTAAGATAGAGTGGCAATCTAACATGGTATTGTCGTGAGCCATACATAGACATAGAATGGAGACTCTGCTTGTGAAGACATAAGGAGCCATGCAGCTGGTAAATGTTATAACCACCACACTGAAACAGCACTTGGGTTTAAAAAGCCATTTCAAATCTGTTCATGCTCTTTGGTCCATGCTCTTTGAATGTTTCTCTTTTGTTCTTACTTTCTCACAGACAAGGTCCCCATGAAAGGGATGTGATAGTTAGTCTGCATTTTCTACTTAATGCTATTTAAACATGGAAACACATCTCAAGAGGTCTATGAGAGTGTTTTGAGAAAGGTTTAGCCGGGCAAAGTGAAGCCCAGCCTTCTGGGCAACACCAGCCCATGGGCTGGAGTCCCAGACCAAAGGAAACAGAGCATACCAACAGTCATCTCTCTCTGCTTCTGGACTGTGAACACAATGCCACTAACCGCCTCAGACTCCGGACATCATGACGGAGACACCTTCAAACTGTGCCAAAATCAACCTTTTTTAAATTTGCAGTTATCAGGTGTTTTGTTGCAAGAGCAACAAAGGAAGCTGATGCCTGACTAAAGAATGAGCCCTGAAGTAGGAACTCGGTTGGGCGGGTGTCATTTCTGCCAAGTTTCTCCTGAAAAGCCACCTCTGCTGTCCTGAGAGAAAGTTTCTCCATTGCTGATGTAAAGTTTAGCACCCCCCCCCCCCAGAGGATTTCCTTCCCAGAAACTCTGGACAAGAGAAATGTATCGGGTCTGGCAATTTTGTGTCAACCAGTAGCCTTTTCCAAAGATTGGAATGGAATAATTTGTTTTTCATGGTTTATAGGTAGCAGATAAAACTTACATGGAAAAATGGGCAGGCAGAAATGGAAAATGAGACGCAGAACCTGGAATCGTCAGCTTAAAAAGCAATTTGTTTCATTTCAGCTGAGCCCAGGAATAACTTGAGGTTAACAAGTAAATATTTCTACTGGAAAGATCGGCTACAATTAGGTCACCAACTCAGAAAAGACGTAGGCGGAAATTTAAGCACCAACTCTATCATTATGAAGGTACCTCATCAGCAGAACTGTCAGCTATGGGTATGTTCACTTAAAATGATGATGGAGCTGAAATATCAAAGGAAGGCCTGGGGCGTTCTTAGAAAGGTCCCTTTCAGATCAACAGCCGCCGGGTTCCAAATATGGAGAAGAGACTGAAATAACATCTTGGGGGCCTTGGTTTGAACTCCTTGCCTTCCACGTCAGTCTAAAATGAGAAACATAGATGCTTTCCCTGGGGCCCTGAGTACTGCCGAAGGCTACATAGGCTAAGGTTTAATTCTGGCAGTGGCAAGAGAGTTATTGTTGTGGATACTGAGAAATGCTAATTTTATTTAGTCATCATACAGAGAAATGACTGGACTCAAGAGCCTGTAACAATACTTTTCAAGCTTACCTCAAACAATAGGCATCATACAAATAAGGTCCTGGGACGTGGGGAGATAGCTTTAATGGGTAAAGTCCTTGTAAAAGTATGAGAGCCCAAGTTCAATTCCCCATGCCCGTGTGAAAAGTTAGGTGTGATGCTGTACATTTAAGATCCTAATTCTGGACAGGTGGAAATAAGGGGAGCAAATAGTAGGCCCCAGATCTCTCTGAAAATCCAGTCACAAACAGACAAATAAGATACATTGTTCTCAAGGGATGATACTGGAGGCTGACCTCTGGGCTCCATGAATGCAAGTGTGTGCATTCACACACACACACACACACACACACACACACAGAGAGAGAGAGAGAGAGAGAGAGAGAGAGAGAGAGAGAGAGAGAGAGAGAGAGAGATGAAAAGAAATTTGAGAAGTACAGAATGGACAGTCAGTGTTGCACAGATGAACAAGTTCTTTTCTCTTGGACGTTTATCAGAGAGTCCAAAAATGACTTCATTATTAATGTGATGTATTTTTATCATGTTATTTGAGAGTTTACTAGTGACTAGATTTTGCTAAGATTTAAATCTACCTAAGCCATAGAGTTCAGGAGAAATACTATTTTTTACTTTGCTAGTCACTGATTTCTCATGAGAGACTTGGCTTATTTGGTTTAATAGTCAAGCTACCCATCCACGGGGGTTTCTTCTCTTTTTCAATCTCCTGTCTCCAAAGTAGCCTGGCTTGAATTACACAAGGCCTCTCTTCCTTTAGCAATGAAAAGCTTCTGAGACCTGTGCTTTGGTTTTCATAGCCTCACTGCCTCCAGCATAGTTATGTGCCCTCCCTCAGGTCCCTTCTTTAAAAGGGGTTAAAACTGGGACAAAGACCCTAATGGGTGGGTCTCACCATAGCTATCTAACTGCCATGGCACTGTAAAGTGACACCAAGCTTCCAGGGCAGGTGGTTTGTGCCATGCCAAGCTTTGGAAGGCTGCCACAGAAGGAGGGGCTCACTCCATCCCCCAGTCCTGCTTGGTTCCTTTTGGCACAGGCATACTAAGTGAATGAGTCCTCTGGTGCTGTAACTCCAAATTGCTACATTTTTCTTTCTTTTTTTTTTTTTAAGTCAAAATTGCATTGATCAATTTCTTATTCCTTGGCAGTTTAATACACGGACGTGATGAATTTTAATCCTTCTCACTTCCCCTGACCCTCTCTTTTCACTGAAGACATCATCTTCTCAACAAATCCTCTACTTTCATGTCTTTTCTGTATGTAACCCACTGAGTCTAAAAAACACTTGTCTAATGAGTGCGGCTGGGAGGTTATTACATGGAGCACGACAGCTTATCAGTGTTTCACTGAAGAAAATGACACTCCCTATCCCCAGCCATTGATGATCTGTACACACCCTTCACCCTTCCCTGTTCCATAGTGAAATATCACTAGGGCCCAATCTTATGCAGGTAGCAAAGTTGCCATTCGTTTATGAGCCTTACCTACTGGTCTCTTCCACTACATACTAGGCACGCATTTCTAACATGGACCTTTAAGTCCAACCTCCTTATTTTACTTACACGCTAATTCAAGTAAAGAAGGTTTCTTGTTGAGGAAGGATAGCTCTTACTTGGGTCCTAGGGTCAGTTAGGATTTAATTATGAAGTCATGAGGGGTATATGTGGGGGGGTGTTAGTATGTACACGTGTGCCATTTAGAGTGAATGATCAGCCCTTAAGGACCCTTAGAATCGCATAATTATCCATGTAGTTTACATTCTATTGGTTTCAACTCTAGTGTCTGTGGAAGGAAAACGAAGCTTTCAGAGGTAGGAATAGAAAGGAGACAAGGAAAGTGGAGGTTTAAAGGAACAGCAGAACCAGAGATGAGGTATTTCATGACCAGAACAATATGTAACTGGTGGAGAGAATCCAGGAGGGGGCAGGAGGGGGCAGGAGGGGGCAGGAGGGGGCAGGAGGGGGCAGGAGGGGGCAGGAGGGGGCAGGAGGGAGCAGGAGAAGGCATGAGGAGCTTATGATTCCTTGGAAAGGAAGTAAGAAGTAGGTCTCTGGAAACTAGAGCCTGTGGATTATTGACTGAGAGAAGACTGGGGCTACAGAGGGACTGAGGTGCCAGGGAATGAATAGATGCTCTCCTTGGTCCTTAATACTCTTCTCAAGAAAGGGTCTTCCCAGTGGTTACTCTTCTTGGAGATGGTGGTCAGATACAGGCCAGGGCCATGTTTGAAACATCACCAGAAATAAAGCAGTCAGGAGAGCCATGCATGGAGTGGTGGTATCCAGAGTGCACATGTTACACTGAAAACACAATCCTATCAAAGTTGTTTTGTGATTCCATCAGTACCTAGAAAGTCAAGTCAGACCAGGGAGGGAGGGGTAACATTTGCACAGAAAAGTAGTTTGCAGCTGCCATCCTAAGTGAATCATTCAAGAAGGTAAAGACATGCGCAGACAGACAGGGGTTACTTCAAAGGAACACTCCACAGAAAGACGGACAGGGGTTACTTCGAAGGAACACTTCACAGAAAGGCCATTTGTTTTTTTCACAGGTCCAGCCACTGCTCACGACTCATTCTGGAAGCAGGAAGCTACAAGTTGGGCATCTATGGAAACATTTGTTTTTTGGTCAAGCCTAGGGTTCAGGACCATCATGGCTAACAAAGATGACCAAAGTTGTCCATGCATGAAGACCAGAAGTGACCACATTAGGATGGAGAGTACAGCCAGTGGGAGAGAGGATGGGAGATGGGGAAGAAGTCAAAAGCATGAGTAGAGGAGCATTCTGAAATGTGATATCTTGGAGACAGCACCATATCTGTTCTGGAAGCTCTTAGCCTATGATGAGCACTGAAATTTTCTGAGGTCATCCATAGCCTCAATCCTATCCTGTCTTGGCTTTACATGTTGGAATGGGGGGGGGGTCCTCAGTCTCCTTACAGGACCCCCCCCCCAGTCATCCTCAATGGGTTGTTTTCCCTCCTTATTTCTGTGCTATAAGATGAAGCCATTTTACCCTAACCAGTATTTTCTCCTACAATGAGGTATGGGTGTGATGTGTGGTATTCTAGAAGTGTCTGATGGTCTCTGTTATAGAACTCTACAACCTGACTCTTCGGATCTATCACTTAGGTTCTTAAAATCTGGTTTTATCTTCCAGGAAGCATTGTGCTGACTTCTGCTCTCTCCTTCAACTCCCATCATCCCTCCGGTCCATATATCAAAGTTGGCATAGCCTCATGAAAGGTGAATGGTCGAGATGTGGCACAGAGCACCGTCGTGAAGCTTGTGTAAGAGGTTGAGGATAGTAACTGCCAATGTCGAGAGACAGTGAAGACAGTGCACTAGAGCTTATGGATCATGCAGGAAAGGAGTTGGTGTCCGTGTCATTGCTCCCAATATCCATGTCTTTCCAGGGCTCTTGCCTTAAGACCCCCTTTAGAACAAAGTCTTTAAGGATGTGATGAGTTAGGAGACAGTCTCAGTGAATCGGGGTATGTGCTAAAGCAGTGACCAGTGCCTGTTCCGAAGAGGAGACCCACAGAGGTTCACGGGAAAGGCACATCACAAAGACAGAGGCATGGCCTGGAACCACGCAGACAGCTATAATCCAAAAGGAGTATGAAGAGCTGTCTGGATCCCCAGATCCTAGAAGGCCCAAGGGGGAATTGCTTTCTACTTGAGAAGAGCCGTAGCCAGTGATACCTTGACCCGTGAGAGGACAAGTTCCTGTTATTTTCAGACACCCTATTTTTGTCACCTGTTCCAGAAAGGAACTTGAGGCCCTGGCCACTCAGTTTATCCTGCCTAGTTAGGAGCTTCCACACAGAGGGCCACAGTCCCAATGCTACTAGAATGATTTAAAGACTCAGGAAGTCTCAGCCATGAGGCTCTGTGCCCAGGTAAGTGTATTTCTTGGGCCCACCCTTGTCATTAGGACTTTCTGACTCCCATCTGTGTTCCTTTGAACTTCAATCAATGGCTGAACCCAGAACGTTGTTTTGACTGCTGGTTTCTAAACACTCCTACCGTGTGGTTTTTGGGTCAGACAATCAGGCTTACTTCTGTGAGTCATCACCCAAAGATTCAATTAGCTCTGGCTTCATCCACCTTGTGGCCAGGCCTTTGGGGACTGAGGGAGAACGGGAGCATTTAGGCAAATGCTGAGGAAAGCCAGGCATGCCAGGGGTGCGAGGTGCTGACAAAGGCAGGGGGCAGGCAGATTAGGGTGTCCGGACAGCAGGGAAGAATGAAGTCATCAGAGCTCCGAGCCTGAGCCTGGCCTGGCGCAGGGTCAGCTGCTGATTCCTGACACAGTAATTTGAGGAGAGAGAAAGTGAAAGGGCTTTGTTAAGTGACAGAGGGGAGACAGAGGCCAGAGTCAAGGGGAGGTGAGACACATGTTAGCAACAAGGTCCTTTTACCAGGACAGGAGACCAAATCCCAGGCACAGTCTGCAGGGTATATGAATGGTTGGAAAACTTCCTTTGAAGTCTGACATCATTAAGAAAAATTCACATAAAACCAAAAATGGAAAAGAAAGGGAGAGAAGAAGGGAGAGAGGGAGGTGGGGGAGAGACTGATTTTATCCTGGCAAAGAAGGTAACAAAGAACAAACTAACAGATACTTAAGATTTTTAGCATAAACAGGAATCCAGTTGAATCCACCACAAAGAAAAAGTTGAGTCAAGCAAACAAGCAAACCACACGGTTTCTTGGAGAACCTAGAAGATGCTGCATTGTGGATGGGCCTGGTCCATGGGGCAGACACCTAAGTCACAACACAAGATTCAGGCACAGAAATAGTACCCATCCTGAGTATAGGCCTGAACCTGAAGTTTGGTCTCTTCTTCCCCCCTGCTCTGTTTTCCAATGTGCTCCCAGGAACTTCCAGTTACGAATTGACTCAAGTTCTCTAAGCACGAGCATATAAGCACAGACACGTGCAAATGGGCCCAGCTGCGGCTGATCTCAGGATGCTCTTGAATTCCACTAATGTCTACCCGTCCAAGTCCGCTCTTCCTAGTTCTGTAATAGCTTTCAGCGTGTTTCTGCACCTGGGGCCTCACCTTCCCTTCCTGAGAACCAGGTTTCCTTTAGGCCTGAGTCTTGCTGAGGTACAGCCTGCACCAGAAGGCTGAGATCCGTAGCTCTTGAGTTCTATAGAGTCTCTTTCTACTTCCTCTTTCACTGTAGAGCTAAACACTGAAGATTCATCATCCTGTGATCAGTTTTCAGACACTATTCTCTCACGCACATCATACTGTGCCATGCCTTTGACACTTTGTATGTAACCATCTCTTGAGAATCCAGTTGAGTGTGCCAAGGCACACTGATTTCTCCTACAGCAGCTAGCCATAGTTAGGGAAACTTTGGAACACTGGGTGAGAAGTGAGAACATTTTCCTAATTTGGGAACCCTTAGGTCCTCAAAGGGGATTATGTCAATAGATATGAGTCAGAAGAGAGGGAAGGGCTAGCATGGTATACTCAGAGCTCATGTAATGTCCTTTGTCACTCTATATCCTGTGTGGGACATCCTCTTACTAAGTGTGCAGACTCATAGTTTCACTATTCCTTGTATAAGTGGAAATTCCAGCAAGTTGGAGTAAAAGCCAAGAACCCAGGTCACATCCCTGTGGGTGGAGGTGGCCAACTGGTGTCTTAGTGTCTTCTTAAAACATGAACTCCATAGGTGACCTCGAGTCTGGTGTGGTTCTAAGCACTGGGGATAGGGTAGGCAGAAAGACTGATCATAGGCCACATTATATGTAGATAACACACTGGAAGATAAAGCCATGTGTCAATCAAAAGATGGCTTACAATTTTAGAGAGTAACAATAAAACCAAGTTTCCATTAAAAAAATAATGTGAAAATCAAAGACAAATAGGTGGAGCTAGCACGTTGAGTGGCAATGTCCTCTGGGCACATGGTGGTCACATGCTCAGACACATGTTCTCTGGGCAGTCTTACAGTCCCTGGCTGGTTCATACTCAGCCCGTTTTCAGAAAGTCCAGTTGAGGTTACAGGATAAGCCAACTTGTGGCCAAAGGGGCCTTTGACAGTGGTTTCTCCGTAAGTCCAGCAATAAAAAGGATGACTCTGCAGGCAACCAGTCCTGATCTTGGCAGGAAGAGACACAGAGGCTCCCCAGTGCCCGGACTTAGGGGAGTTGGCAGCCAGACCTAGTGTTCCCCGAAAGGGCCATGCTTTTTTTTTGTTTCTGCCTGGAAGAGTGTCTGGGGCCCAGGGGAAGCGTAGGTTTGGTAGGCACTTGGTTGGGTCCATATTTCTCCCAGATACCCCACCCTGTGTGTACTTCTCAGGTGTTTCTTTGGGGGAAGAAATGAGGCCATTCTAGGGACTGACAAGCCTCCAGGGGGTCCCAGGCAAATAAAAGCTTGTGTTTCAGTGGTTAAACACTCATAAACATAGGAAGGATTAAAACCATGCAAAGGGCTTAGTGAAAAGTCACAGGAATATAAAACATGCATAGCAAACATCATGGCTTTAAAATATCAATTTGGAGATGGTCAGGGATTCTGAAGGCAAACAAAACTGCCCTGAAGAAGGACTACCTGCCTCTCAGAGATTTACCACTGAGTTACCTTCTCAGAGTCAGGACAGAAGCCAGATGCTAGTCTTTACACGTGTGTGTGTGTGGACACACACTTACTTGACTGTAGTAAAGGCATAGAATAAATTCCAAGTTCTTATTTATTCCTAGTCACCTCGTGGGATTCTGTTCTCCTGAATATTCCTAAATGATGACTCTTCTTTGAAGCCAGGCAAGTGGCTTTGGGGAAAGTCACGTTGTCTGGAGTGGTTGCCACAGACTACTTTCCATAGCTCTGTGAGCATACAACACACAAGCTTCTCCCTCCCCATGCAGCACACAAGGCTTTCCCCTCTGAAGGGAAGAGAACCTCAAGGTCATTACCCCAGACGGGAACTCATTTGGACAGTTGTGGGTTTTTCAGGGTTCCAGAACATCCAAGGAAGGGAGATACTTTCTTTACAATGGCAATTTAACATTTAAAACTCAGGATAATTACTGAAAAAATGTTAGTTTGTAAAAAGGATACACATTTACTCTGATTGCCCACTCACTGATTGAAATGGTTGCTTTTTTTTTCTACTAATGAAGACTTTGATGGTGATGCTGATAATGATGATGATTTTGTGCTGGGATCTGAACCTGGTGCCTTGTGCATGCTAGACAAGTGTTCTACCACTACATTCTATCCATGCCCTAAGGTTTTGTAATTTAAACTCCTATGTAGATGCAGACGTTGGCCTGGCTAGCCAATAGCTATAAGCCACCTCAGAAAACCGGAATTATTTCTCACATACTGACTGGTCACCTTTGTCCTCATCCACTCAGAGCCTTCAGCCAAATTCTGGGGCAGTGATTAGTTTCTTGCCTGGGATTGTGATTTGCCCTCCAGACTAGCACATGGACAGGGTACAGGAAGTTTAAGAGGGCATGAGTCAGTACCAGGCTGGTACCAGGAGGCCTTGGGGCTGGAAGAGAAGCCTGAAGTCCACAGAAGGCTCATGGAGCTCACCACAGCAGGCTCAGGGAGAGCAGGGCTGGGTAGCCAAGGAGCTGTGGTTGACTCCAGAGCCTGGCTGTGGACCACAACTTCCCAGGGACCCACACAAACCACGCTCCACCCTTCCCGGCAGACTTTCTGCTTTGCCAGTTGTGACCACAAAGGGTGGATCCGAATGACCTGGGAACCAACTTCTTATTGGTTTTGGTAAATTTAAATGATAGACTGAGTAACACATTAGCATCATTATATGAAGTTATATTACAAATCTGGGAATATAGTTCTGTGGTGGAACGCTTGCCTGGTGTATATAAAGACCTAGGTTCAGCTCTTTACACCACTCAGACATAGACAGACACCCCCCCCCCATACACCAATAGTAAT
Source organism: Phyllotis vaccarum (assembly GCA_033318265.1). Taxonomy (NCBI): domain Eukaryota; kingdom Metazoa; phylum Chordata; class Mammalia; order Rodentia; family Cricetidae; genus Phyllotis; species Phyllotis vaccarum. Next base: position 40,838,012 of record JARWLC010000010.1, on the reverse strand, counting down.
CACAGCTCTCTTTGAGGAGGTGACCCTGTCCTGCTGAAAGATTGGTACTAGTTACTTTCTTGGGTATAATTTAAAATTCAAATGCTGTAATTTTCTTGTACTCTGCTATCATGGTGTTTATAGGATAGGACATTGGGATCTAATGGTTTTTTCCCCAACTTTGTTCCTGTGTCCTCTCTCTGTCTCATGTACATGTTGGGGTAAAGGGGCCCATAGTCTTGTGCTTATCATTCTACCCCCTTAAGACACCCTTACTCACATCCAGGCAGGATTCTTGTTCAGAAGTTTGGACACAGGGAGTGAGGGCAGAATGGCTGTTCGATGCTCCTGTATCCTGCCCACAGAAGGAGTGGCCCTGTCGATGTGGTCTCCCCTGGTCACTGGGCTGCAGTTGTCCCAGGGCAGTGCCATCTTTAGGCTCCTCCAAGAGTCAGACCCCACGAAAGCATGTCTGAGCTCTGATCCTGTCCCTTGGCCCATGGGGCTCAGGCAGGACTGTGTGTACAGGGGAGAGAAAGGGAGTCCACCTGAGGTGACAGACAGAGAGGCCTGTGTGGGACACAGAGAGGCAATGTGGAGGAAAGCGGGGGATCTATCACTGGGGACGAGTATCTCAGTTCCGTCCCGGGTCTGAGACACAGACATCCCTTCTGCAGACCTGCCGTGTCATGTGTCTGACCCTTGGTGACTCTCTTCTTTAAGCACTGTGGACATGTTTATGTAGTAGACCACAAGCTCCTGGGGGCCATGGGGAAGAGGAGGGCGCAATCTTTGGCCTAAAAGCAGAGTTCCTGGAATAGTGTTGACACTTCTCAAATAACAGTTAGCCTGGGGAAAAAAAGAATCCCAAGCTCTTCTCTCTCTGCCTGCTCCGATGACTCTGCCCCATCACAGAGAGCACAGTCTGTGGAAAAAAGTCAATCTCACATAAACCTCAGTATATGAAAAGCATGTAAGAACCCTGGTGTTTCTGAGGCTTATCACTTTTCTTTACACAGTAAAGACAAGAGACGAAAAACAACACCGGGGGCTGTGGGCTAGCCTGGGCAGTAAAAGGTTCACTATAGAAACAGGACGATGTAACTCCCTGGAACACATGGAAAATAGTTTGGATTACAAACAAATACTTGTCATCTCAGGCCTGGGGTGGGGACCAAGAAGTTGACACAGAAAAGTCCCTGGGTTTTACCGACCAGCCTAATTGGGGAGCCCCAGACTAATGAGAGCTCTGGCTCAAAAGACAAGGTGGACAGCACCTGAGGGGTCACCTCTGGCCTTCACATGCACCCACACAAACATGCACACATGCATGTACATGCACACAAATATAAAAATTGAAAAGATACACAAAAGCACACAAATAACCTGTCGAATTCTAAACACACACATACATGCAACATACACACACGCACAGACACACACACACACACAAGGGTTTAGGTCTTAAGCAACAGGATATAGATACCATCATACTACTTTTGCAAAATTCAGAAATATTGCTACATTTCCCACGAGATTAATTTTTGAGATGAAAGAATACTTTTGAACTTAAGATTTCTTTAAAAAAAAATCCCTTAGCCAAAGTGAAGACATTTTCTTGGGAGAAGAAAATGACTAATATGTTGTTTTCACAATGAGAAACACACTCCCAGGCCTCTCCCACCACTTTCTATTCTTACAGGATGGGCTTCAGTTACATTCACTCATGACAGGACACGTTAAAAATGTGAACAAAATCTTGCAAGGAAGAGCCAAAGGGCCAATGAGAAATTACCGCATGGGTGTTGGCACCAAGGTCATCCCCCTCAGCTTGAGAGCCCATATTTAAATTCAGACTGGGAGTCAGTACTTCACAATCTAACATACGCATCCTTCTTGCTACCGTGAGATAGGGCAGAGTAATGGATTTGAGTGGGCCTCTTCCTGCATCGTATCTGGCCGTGAGTTCCTAGAGGCAGCTAACATCAAAGGAAGCAGGAGAAATGGTGTGGGGACCACAGATAACTGGGGTAAGGGATTACTAAAATTAGAGGTGAGGTAGCATAGGCTCCGGCATGGACCTCGCTGATCACCTCCTCAGACAGACCTTCAAAGAGAAAAACTCCATAGACTTGACTGTCTCTGTGGCCGGCAGGCCTGCTTGCTGTGGAGTCGTGCAGTCCTGATGTTGAAAAACCTGCTTCTTGCCCTCAGATGCTCTAAGATGGTTTCCATAATCAGAGAATGTTCTCACACTCCTTCCCTGTCTCTCCGGGAATCCTTACAGAGGAACCTTCTCTGCATTTGGGATGCAACTGTTGAGGGGAGGTTCTACAAACTGGGGTGGGCTGAGGGAGTGGTCCCCTGGGATGTTGTGGTGTGTTTTACCTTCTCCCTTCTCTTTATCCCTCTTCATGTTTCCATGGCTACTGTATCTAAGTGTCTAGGTCTCAGGATTCGTGCTTTGGGGGAATTATCACATCTTGGGTGGGCCCATCAGGAAAGGGTTGAGTTTTTCCTATTAATAGCTTGGCTGCCCTGATTTCCTCTTCAAAAGGCATTTAAGGACACAAGAAAACTTGAGAAGAGGGATGGAAAGAAGAAAGGAAGGAGTTAGAAAAAGTTAGAGTTAAGTGGGAACCACAGAGACCAACCCTGTTTCCCCCAGGGAGTCCTGTGGCTTCATCAGAAACCCCACATGTCCAGAGACCACCATGGGGCAACCATAGATAACAGTGGCAGCTCTTTTGGCCCTGGTTTCCTACTATTCCTCCCTGGTACCCTCACCTACCTCTTCTTAGAAGATCTTTCTTAGGCTTTGAGCACCAGAGGCCTCAAATTTGGAGAGTGAGGAGGGAGCGAGAGAGTCAAATCTATACAGTCAACTCTATTTGCCTTCTGACCTAAACAAAGCACAAACCGTCTCACTCCAGCATACACAATCTAAGAAATAGTGCCCTGAGATGGGTGGCCCTGTCCCACCTCAGCACATAGACAGTAAGCACTTCCCTGGAAGTGGCTGAACCAGAGTAAACCCCTTGCTCTGAAGGAGCTCCTATGGCTCTCTTTCACTAAAGGAGGAAGAACAGACTGGATTTCAGGCAGGTGTCCCTCCTGGTCAGTGGGTGAGTTAGGGACCTGGGAACACAGGCTGGAGGCTGAACAGAGCATGGACAGCTGGGCCCAGTGGGCCTTTATATGCTGCCAGTTGGACCTAGAGCTGGGGCTCTAGGCTGGAGTGCTCTGCCTGCTCCTGGCAGATGTTTTCCAAGCAACTCTAGTGGCTGTGGCTCCAGGCCTGGCCCGAATAACATGTTAACAGTCTGTTTTCTCCACAAAGATCACACAAGCCCTTCCAGTTAGTGTCTGTCTCGCAAGTGTTCCTGTCTATTTTATGGGCAACAAAACCAAGACCCAGGGAAGGTCGGGGAGCACCCACATCTGAGTGGAAATGAGTTAGGAGTTGTCCCTGGGGATCCCTTCTTCCTGACTCGAGAGCGGTCACTCATCACCTGCTCTCCTTACCAGCTCCTTCCACAATGGTGCTCTCTCTAGCTGGCAGATCTCAAGGTCTGGAGGGAGTTAAAAAGAACACGTGTATTCTGAGCTCTCTTAAAGTGGTATTAACACACACACACACACACACACACACACACACACACACACACACACACACACACTGCAATGTTCACCATGTGGTGACAGATGAAAGAGGGGGAGATATTGTTTCAGTATTGGGTTTTGTGACCACACGTGGTTTCCTTCACCCCTGAGGAAACACATGAAATTGAAAATGAGGGCAGAGGCTGTCTATTCCCTCCCTCCAACTGTGTAATCTGGCCAATCCTATTCTTCATCCATTTAAAAATGTGACTCTTTCTGTCTCCTGAACTTTCTTAGTAACTGGCCCCTGGTATTATTACGCAGAAAGAGGAACTGAGATGCTGAGCCTTAGTGGAAATTTCTAGATGGTTTCAGTAGTTCATTCTCAACAAGAAGCGTTCCATCTTGCTGGGGGCCGATGATGAGCTTACAGGCCAGTTGCTGTCCATGGGTGCACTGACAGAGATCCTTAGGCAAATGACTCCTCAACTGCCATTCAGACGGAAGCAAGAGATCCCCAGTCAAAGACTACCAACCAAAGAGGTTGAACATAGAAAGCAAAATTCTTAGGACATTAACAATAGAGCAAAGGATGACAACTCTGGAGACTATAAAATGCAGCCAGGAAATTAAAGATGCAAGTGAAGAGAAAGACAGAGCTTGGCACCGAGCAACGGCATTCCATGTGATTGAGATGACTGTCAGCAATCTATAGATTGAATGTGGTTCCTACTGCAATCCTGATGGAATCTCTCTCTCTCTCTCTCTCTCTCTCTCTCTCTCTCTCTCTCTCTCTCTCTCTCTCTCGTGTGTGTGTGTGTGTGTGTGTGTGTGTGTGTGTGTGTGTGTGTGTGTGTGTGTGTGGTGTGTATGCACATGTTCATGTGCATGTATGCAGGTGTGTGTGTGGAGGTGACAGGTGGGAACACACAGCCTCCACTATTATACCACCTTCCTCTCCCCTTAGACAGGGTCTCTGACTGCCTTGTAACTTGCTCATTAGGCAAGCCTGGTTGGTTAGGAAGCCCTAGGGATCCACCTGAATCCTCCCCAGGGCTGAGATTCCAAATGTGTCCCACTGAGGGACTAGAAGCTAGACTGACCCATGACTAGCAGACAGATAGGGAGAGGGGCCATGGATACATAATAAAGAACTTGGGCTTTCTCTTTATTTCCTGATCTGAGAGAAATGCTAAGCTGGCTTTTGCTCTTATCAGCAGGACCTCCATTTAGGGTGATTAGTCCAGGCTGGTCAGATATTCTCAAGGCCAATATTGATCATGTTTATTTGAGGATGTGGGCCCATCTACTCCATTTTTTAGTCTAAAACCAGGAAATGGGCCTGCCCTACACCATCATAAACATGGTTAGCCAAGTGGAGTGGGACTATGTTCTGTTACATCGTAAATAATTGTCCTGCCTACTGGTTTAATAAAATCGCTGATTGACCAAAGGCAGACAGGAAGTGTGGGCGTGGCTACCAGACTAAGAAGACTCTGGGAACAGGAAGAGCAGAGGAGAGATGCCAGAGAGATGCAGAGGAAAGAAGTTGAAATGCTGCTCTGAGAAAAGGTACTGAGGTGCATACTGAAAAAGGTAAGAATCATGGGTTAGTTTAAGAGTAAAGAGTTAGCAAGTGATATGCCTGGGCCCCAGTTCAATCAGCCTAAAATTAATACAAGCATCTGTGTGTTTCTGTGGGACTGGACCACAGACTGGAAAGGCCAGAAACTTCATACTATACCCAAGATCATGGGATGCCAGCTTCCTTTTCTTTTTTTAAATGGATGAATCTGAGATTCTGGGAGGAGGACCCATCGCAGGTCACCAAAGCCACTTAAAATGGCCAGCCCCAGAACAAAATGGATTTCTATTCCAGGGAGTCCACACTGTTTGCCTTGCTATCTGAGAGTTTCTTCACTGCTAGTTGTGCCAGAGAGTGCTTCCTGCTTTTCACCCCCTTTTAACTGGTGGAGAAAACATAATCGAGATTCTCACTAGACCAGGTATTCTCAATCTGTGGGTCACAACCCCTCTGGAGGTTGAAGAAACCTTCACAGGAGTTGCCTAAGATCATGGAAAGCAAAGCTATATACATTATGATTCATAATACAGTTATTAAGCAGCAACAACAATAATTCTATGGTTGGGGTCACTACAACATGAGGAACTGTATTAAAAGATCACAGCATTAGAAAGGTTGAGAACCGCTGCCCTAGACGGTAACACTGCCATGCCCACATAATTTTCCTTTAATGTGGGTTATAGCAATGGAACTCAGGACCACATTCTTACAAGGCAATCAAGCACCTTACCTAGCACTCTTCCAACACTGGGAAGAAAAACAAAACAGAACAAAACAAAAACACCTTTTAAACCAAAATCCTAAGACCTTTCCTAAAGGGGTGATCTGTTTTCCCACTAACTCCTCTTTGGATCACCTGGTGTCCTCTTGTGCTGGTCACCCCCGTAGCTCCCCATCCTAGTTCTGGTGAGGATGTTCATGACATAGCACCAACTCAGTGGGACCTGCTTTCCATCACCCCTGCACACCCCAGACATGCACCCCTGTCTTCTTCTTTCCTATCGCTCTGTCTCTGCTTTTAACTCACTTGTTTTTCTTTTCTTAATATAACTTTCACCATCAAGGGTTTTTGTCTTTGTTCACTGTTATATGTCCAGGGCAAAATACATACTAAACATATAGACAATATGCAAGATAACTATTTATTAAACACATACAAGACTGGAAAGCCTATCTGAGATAAGTATATCTGCGCCTTTGCTTTGTTTTGCACAATTTAGCATCCCAAAGAAGCACTGTGGTACAAGGACAGTCAGCTGTCACTACACACCAAAGCAGTGTTGACTTCTACTTTCTTCTATTTGAGAGCCAAGCTCATTCATCTTTGGATGTTTACAGACATTCACTTCTTCCAAGGCACTACACCTGGATCAAAATGCACACGAAATCACTTCCCCATCTGAGAAAGTCATCAAGGGATCTTAATTCATCATAATCATCGATGGCAAAGGAGCCCTGTGGGTGGAGATGCACTTATGACTGTGTGGGATGCCAGACTTGGCTTCAGCTGGGTGAGAGGGGGACTCCATAGCAAGGAGCCGTCAGCTGGCAAGAAAATTGCAGCAGCGCTATCTTGAAGTGAGTGAGGAGGGTGAGCTGTAATGCGAGACTCCCGAGGTGAGCCTCTTGGTACTTGTAGACACAGCTACGTCCAAACAAATGTTCAGTTCCATGTTTAACTGATAATTTCCAGTTTGATGATGGTGGCAAAGATGAATGACCAAGGAGAAAAGCTGTCTGTTAAAGGATGACTCACACGCCTCCTCTTTTAAATCAATCTTGGGAACATTGTCCTGAATTACATCACTGACCCCCCCGAAGCTGGGAAATCTCAGAGAGAACATCACAGAGCCAAGAGCTCATGAGATCAGCACCTCATGAGGGCACCTCTCCATTCTCAGGGGCAGCTCTGAGAGGAGACGGAGAAGGCCGAACTGTCCCTGAGGTTAGAAAGGAGATTTCCTCTCCTGAGGCTGAACAGGCTGAGGTGCCCAACCTGAACACATGGTCAGGCTGAACGTCAGGAGTCTTTAAAGCTTTCGCAAGGGGCTGGAAGACTGCAGGTGCTGCCTGGAAAGACTTGGTCTCAAAATAATAAAAAGAGAAAATAACAAACAAAACCAGTCCAGCCCACCAAAAAGAACCAAACAAAGACAAGACAGATAAACAAACAAACAATCAATGATGCATGGGTTGCTTTGCAAGAGTAGCCATTGGCATGGCATGGGCAATGTAGGCTTTATAGTCTTAGAGCACATCTCAAAAGCCCCATCTGTGAGAATTAAGACAAAACAAGGCTAATTAATTTCCAAGTCTAGTGGCAGGCAAAGCTCAGGCTCACTAACTGTACCCTCCGAGCCTGGGCTCACTAATTCTACCCTCATCACATAACTCACTGCTAGTTGACTATTTCACTCTCCTGAGTGGGTCAGTGGTTATGTGGATTGGGAACTCAACTTCCTCTCCCCTACTTCTGCCTCATCCTGTGGCCTCTGTAGCTGCAGATTTCCCTTTGTGATGGGACCATGCCTCTGCAGAGACGGTACATGGACTGTTCAGGCTCACAATGGAGACAGCTCACAGTTCAGCATCCTGCTTGTGGTGTCTTGGGCAAGTGACTGTCCTGTGCTTCCAGCCTGGAAGACACACTAGATCTCTCCTGGCTTTAAGTCCCTGCCAGGTCTCTGTAACTGCCTGACTTTTCTCTGAGTATTCCCAAGACATTTAAGCTTTCAGTTTCAGTAAGGCACAGTTTCTGTGTCTCATTGTTTCACAACTAGCTCGGCCCTCTTGTTCCTGACTGCCTCACAGACCTCCTAGTTTGCTGCCCTATTGGGTGGAGGGTTGAAAAGTCATAGTTAGATCAGAAGGATCTACAATTTTGTTCCTTTTAGACATGTTCTTCCAATCCAGTAGCGTGGTGAGTAACAGGAAAGACGGAGACAGAGGTAAGTATGTAGACAGATGGATGGACAGATGTGTGGATAGATAGACAGACAGACATATAAATTACATTTTACCTCCACATACCACACACTCTACAAAGTCCCATAGACATTGTTAGAATTCAATACAATCTATTTTATGCCTCAGGAACTTGTATTTTTACCTCTAGAGCATCATGATTTACACACCAGACTTGAGTTAGATGCCTGTAGACTCCCAAGACTCTACCCATGACTTCATTATTCTAAGTCATTCCACATCAAATATTTTATAGTGTGTATATTCCTCATTTAGTTTTTTAAACTTGGGAATTATCTGTTTTTCAAACATGATATGTTTCACTTAAAAAAGTCTCTGAGGTGCCATCCTTGTTTCCAACACTTAATGGCCATCTCTGTAAGGAATATTGGATCTCTCTCAACTCCCCCTCAGCTCCCGTGAGAACCCAGCCTCTGGTGGGAAAGCCCGAACGATTTCCCATAAGCATGGGGCTAGTTGGGCTCAGTGCCTTGTGCTGCATAAAAATTGTACCTGGAGGAGGAGAAAGTGGGCTTTCAACCACAGCTGGAATCTCTCATCCCTTGCATACCTCTGAGAGATACCTTTAGAACCTCATGTCATTACCAGCGACTGTGGACACACACACACACACATTGTTATGTTATTTCCTACAGCGCTTTGCAGGTTTGCCACATGACCTTGACACATTCACACTTACTTTTCAGCAGGAATGTGGCAGCAGGCCCCCTGGCTACCCTGGTTTTCCTCAGCTGGAATGCCCTGTGTTGGATTTTGCTGAATGACATCTTCCCATCTGGGAAGAATCACTGAAAGGCCTCACATCATCATTGGCAGGCACAGCCCCTCTTATGTCATCCTTTGAGATGAGAAGACAGAAAGGCTCATCTACCATTACCACCAGGTCCTTCAGGAGCAAAACTGCAGCCCAACAGCCAAGGCCTGTGCTTTATAGCCTTTATATGAGTTGTCTTTGAGAGAAGGGATATGGGGGGAGTAGGTGGGGATACATACACAATAAAGCCCAAAGATGAAAAGTAATTGTTCCCAGTATATGAATAGAAATATTACCTTGCTTCCACAAAAGCCCTAAGTGGCAAGTTTATCTAAATGTTCTTTTCAGAAAATACAACAAGAAGGGCATCAGGTTGTTTAAAATAAAAGCACAGTATCCTCTCCATTTGCCTGGATTTCCGAAGTGTCTTCCTCTGGCAGGCACAGAAGAAACCTTCTCACATGGTTCATAGGTAAAGAACACTAAGGATTTGAGATCTGGCTCCAAGAGGTGACTTTAGGGAAGTCAGAGGAGCTATTGCATGTGAAGTGCGGTGCACAGTACTACCTATATGTTTGGTCCATTCTAGGTGACATTAAGATTTGGTACATCTTTTTGTGGACTGGTAAATACAATCCCAGGGCAAACATTTCAGCAAATCTTTTGATCCTGAGCTGTGGGATAGTGTGTTAGAGAGGCTGTGAGCACGGTGTGTGAGACTCAGTTTGGGCATACAGAGCACCATAGTGGGAGGGTGTGGCAGAGGGGATGTGAGGTCATTGTTACCTTCTGTCTACAGCCAGGAAGCAGAGAACTGTGAATGCTGGTGCTCACCTCTCCTTCTCCTTTTGATTTGGTCTGGGATGCCAGCTGCACACACTGATCATGGGCCTCCTACTTCAACTAGCTCAATCTAGAAGCCCTCTCACAGACAGGCTCAAAAGTTTGTCTGCTGGAAGATTCTAGATTCCTATCAAACTGACAGTGGAGATTAATGACCTGGATGAAGGACTTGGAAAAAGAAGGTTTTCGACACTATTCTTACCCTGGTTGGCACAGGATAGTTCTTACTTTCTCTGTTGTTACAGCCTATGTGATTCTCATAAGTAGACCCTTGAAGGAGAACCAACTACAGGTCAAGTGACTACTGATCAGGTGACTACCTGATCTATGCACTGCCTCGCTGAACTACAGTAGCCACCAGCCTATCACTCAGCTAATGAACAGGTGGTTTGGTCTGAAACTGAGACATTCTGCGAGTATTCGTCAATACTCACCAGCTCTGAGACACATACAAAAATGAAACACCATAAACTTATTGCAAAAGCCACTGGACATAGACTATACATAGAAATGAAAACGTTTAGCTATAATGGGTTAAATAAAAATAGGAGTCAAATTAATCTCCCATGGAGATGGTTAGCCTTGATTGTCAAGTTGACAGGCTTGAGAATCACCATGGAAAACTTTTTTTTTTGGTGGGACTTCCCACAAAGAGAAAGTCATGGTTTCAACTTTCTCACCACTTTGCAGCCACAACCTCAAGAGAGCTTTCTCTAGTTTCTCTTCACACAATCCCTCAACATTGATAGGTTTTTCCTACAACACCAAATTGTCATATCCGAGCATTAAACATTATTTGAGACTCTATGTTGTCAAAATTCTTTATCCTGACATTCAAAGCCCTATGGATTCTCCCTTGTTTTATGGACTCAGCTTCATTGATTCCTATTATCTCTGCTTCATCACATCCATCCTACCAGCATGGCCTTGCTACTTTCAGTGGGCACATGCTATGCTATTTATCTCCATGGCTTTTATTGGTAGAGCTTTATGACACTAATGCCATCTTGTCTTCCTCCAGTGCTTTGGAAAGCTTTCCAATATGGTGATATATTTTACATTTAATAAAATCAGCCTGGAATATCAGAGGACAGAATCACCCACAGTCAAGCATTGAGGATCAGAGAGTGGTAACTCATGCCCTTAACCTCAGTTTCGAGGGGGTGGGGGGAAGACCAAGTGGTGACTTTCGCCTTTAATCCATAACTCCAGAGACAGAGATCTTTCTGTGTCTCTGTGAGACCAAGGCCTAACTACCAGAGTAGTAATTCACACCTTTAGTCCAAAGTCTATGATTATGATGCAGAGTTGAACTAGGAAGTGAAACAACTGGTCGATGAAGATATTTAAGGCAGGCGTAGGCAGACATTGAGGGATTCTTTAGACTCACTGAGCCAGGCTGAGGACTCTGGAAGATAGCCTTTACCCTGAGAAGTTGGCAGGGCAAGAAGTGACTGTGGTCTGTTTCCTCTCCATGATATTCCAGCTTTTCCACAATATCTGGCTTCAAGGTTTCACCAAATATCAACTAGAATTCATGTTTCAATCCATCTTAAGGGCAGAGTTAAAAATCCACAACTTTCTAAGCTCCCCTAACCAGGACCCATTCATTCATTTTTCCCTCAACTCTAACATCTTCATGATGACATTATGAGGATGAATTCAATTTTGTGCTCTGTTAGCATTTTTCTAGGATTCTCCCTTTAAAGAGTCTGTTACTACACTGTTATTTTTCCATTTTTTGACCTTCCCTCCCTTCTGATAAGTGGAACTTCATGCATAATGGAGAACTGGATTAGTGATAAGTGTCAACCTAGTATGTTCTTGGAGGGATGGATAGCTCGTCTTTGCTCAGCTTTGGACTGAGAAATTTCCTAGCCAACTGTAGATTGGAGCATACCCCAGTAACATTTAAAAAGAAAAAGAGGAAATTATGTTGTGTGCTTTTGTACAGGCAGACTTTCTATTATGCTACATTTAAATTTTAGCTGAATGTGCATTGAGAGGCTCTTCATGTCAAGGTCAGAGTCAGCAGTGGTGAGGCCAGGGTATGTCTGGTCTCCACTATCACCCCACTATGATCTGACCCTATTCCTACTTGGACAAGAGCTGAAGTGGCCCTACCTTGTCTAACCACACCGATGACAGAATGATCATGAGGGGTACAGAATATGAGTGCTTCTGGGGGAAATAAAAACACATATCTATTAGATTGTCATGCGAAACTGTGCCTGAAAAGAACTACTGATCAAATGGGGAAAATATAAAAGAAAAGGAAAAAATTCACAATGAAACACAGAAGCCCACTGCTAACCGAGAGGCTAGGCTGTGCTGGTTCGGGGATGGCTGGTTTTGTGTGTTGAATTACAGGCAATTATCAGTGGGCTCCCTGTCGGTCCTCATGTAGAGCCATGTGTCAAAGGGAACCTGATCCCAAAGGGGAGAAGCCCCGCAGCATCTTTTAATCCTGTGCCAACTCTGCTGAGTCCAAATCCTTCCATGGTGTGTTCTTATTCTTGAAATCTGCCTAATAATTATTGGTAAAAGTTGATGTGAGGCTAAGCATCTCTACCAGATCATCTGGTTTTTAGAGGCTCCAACCAGAGTCATGAAAACATGTAACTTTGAAGACCGAAATAAATCCTGCTTTATGTCTTCCATACATACTGTGTAGCAGTCTGTCCTCCAGGCAGGGCACCACATTTTTTATACAAAGCAAGTCTCTGCTCCCCACCTCCACCCTGAGTTCTGGGATTGCAGTAACATGCCCTGTTGCACCTAACTTTCTATATGAATGCTGAGGGTAGAATTCAGGCCCTTTACCTACAGGCTGAGCAGTCTCCCCCAGATCCGCCAAGAGGATGGTCTTGAGGTGTTACAGGTCCTTATGGTTTGATTCATCAAAGAACTTCGGTCATGTTAATACAATTTGACCATTAGTTACACTTCTTTTTTAATCGTGGGGATTTTGATGTTGGAGTTTATCAGATTCTTGAGCACACATCACCGAAAAATGGGCTTGCAGATGGTTCAAATGGTGTGTGAAGCGAGGCCAGCCAGATAGCAACTGGTACCTCCTCCTTGGAAATGGTCTGAGTCATCTTCTTCTTTCCTGTCTCCAGACACCATCTATAACCAAGGCATGCAATTCTGACCTGAAGGACGGAAGGCTCTGAAGTAGAGAGCCTGGGAGCTTGTTGGTTAAAGGATGGCTTCTAGGTTCTTGTTCTCCGGGTCAGTTCAGGATATTCACATGGAGTAAATAGAGTACAGGCCACACTGTTGGCTTCCGTGCTTGGTTCTCACAAGTGTAGAAGGTGAGTTAATGGGCATGTGCACTTCCAAGCTTAAACATCCTATCAGCTTATGCTATACACAGCAATTATGCAAACCACACTCTACATAAATGTTTCAGATATGGTCTGTCCTCAGATGGAAGTGCTCAGAAAAAGCAGCGAAGGTTGAGAGGACCAAGTGTTGGTTGATGCTAGGTGGGGCTCAGAGTGGAAAGCCGTGTTACACACCCTGGTTTTCAGGACCTTTTCCTACACCACAGTTCCACCATCAGCAGAGAGTTATTACCTGTAAACCCTGGAATGACTGGAACAAAGCCCTCACTCCCATAGAGAAAGGCAATCAGGGCCTATGGTTTAATGTTTTCTTGTTGTTGTTGTTGAGAGAGGATCTTAGGTAGCTCAGGCTAGCCTGGAACTCATTACACAGCTGAGGATGACCTCGAACTTCTAATCTTGCTGGGATTACAGGCTTGTGCTGGCATAGTTGGCTTGGGAATTTACCATTAACTATGCTCCTTACCCCTGGTTCACTTTAAATAAGCAGTGGTCCCTATGATGACTGGGACTCGTAGGCTAGGACCTCTCACTATCCATGCCTTAGTGAGATAAGGGTTGATAAGCATGTTTATCTCTCTCTCTCTCTCTCTCTCTCTCTCTCTCTCTCTCTCTCTCTCTCTCTCTCTCTCTCTCCTTAGCTTCTGGAGCAATGCTTGGTATGATATGGTTAATAGAATACTGCTAAGTGAACCAACGTGTGAACATTACAGATGGCCAGTTCCCATCTCATATGCTAATGTATTCAGATGAGACATATCATAGTGGGGGGAGGCTGACAGAAAAAAAATACACAAAAAACCCCAAAACAAAACAAAAAACAAAAACAAAAAAATGAAGCATAGCCACAGGCAGAGGTGATGGGTAATAAAACTATAGGGAATCCCCTACACACACATACACACACACATACACACACACATACACAAACACACACACACACACACACACACACACACACACACACACACACACAAAGGCTCAGCGAGTCAAAGCCCAAGAAGCATGTCCTACTGATCATCAAATGTCCTATGTGGGTTTCCTCCTTTTTACATGAGAAGACAGAAGAGTGGTTAGGCTCTGAAGCAGGAAGACTCTCTTTATAATGACCACTTTTAAAGCACAGTGGATTCTGGACACCCATCTCCCCCACCAGCCTCAAACCTGGGCTTTTATTGTGCCATGCTAATGTAATATCTCTGTTCAAATGAAGTCTATAGAAAGCCACAGAAAGAGATGTAGACCCCAAAGCTTAACGGCCCCCGGGAGGCAGCTGGCTTGTAACATGAGCAGGGGCCCTGTCTCCTTGTGTGCTGTGCTCTGGCTCTAAGAAGGGGTTATTGGATGTCTCCTGGCAGGTGCTGTGGGATTAAGGAGGTAACTGGTCAGAGGCAAACTTTGAATTAGGGTAGTTTAGTAGGTGACGAAGGTAAATATGATCTTTAGCTTAATTCCCCCACAGCTAACGTGAGGTTCAAATTTAAAAGCAAGGTTTGATAAAATTGTTGGCATGTGTATCTGTCATTTTTCTGTGTGTTTTTGAACTCTACACCAGGAGTTATATTTTTAGCTCAATGATGAAAACTTTGTTTACCAGGCCTAGCAATTTAAAATACCAAATGCATTATTTTTCCTTGTTTGTGAGACACAAAAGGGTGGAATATTTAACAGTGTGGGGAGATTTTATAGTTAAATAATTTTTTCCCCCTTCTGGGCTAATGATGGAACCTGGAGCCCTTGTACATGCTCCGTAAGTACTTTACCTTTGAGCTACATTTACAACCGTCCTTTAATTTATTTTAAATTTGAAACTGTATCCTACTCACTCATTTCCCATGGTTGGCCTTGAATTTACTCTGTAACCCAGGCAGGCTTTGAACTCCTGATCTTCCTGCCTGATCTCTAAACAGCTACAATGACAGGATTTCATCACCAAGCAAAGCTTCTGAAGTCACTTTTAAAGAACATTACAAGGCCTGTAATTTTCACTTATACAATTTTGAGCCATGATAAATGGTAGATTTTTATGTAATGACCCTCACACATTTCTAAAGATGCTTCAGGTTTCTGAATCTCCTAAGAAAGGCTATGGAGAGCTCTGTTGGTATACTCCTGGCCTAGCATGTAGAGCCCTTAGGTTGACTCCAAGTACCATATAAATTAGACATGGTAGATAGTCCTCTAATTCCAGAATTTAGGAGGTATAAATTAAAGTTATCCTGGGCTACATAGTGTGGTTGAGGCCAGCCTTGTCTACGTGAGATCTTGTTTAAAAGAAAAAACCTAATAAACCAAAACCAAACCAAACTAAACCAAAAAACCCCAAACCCCCAAACCCTCAAACATGCAAAGTCTGACTTTGATGTCACATATCTATTTTTAGTATATCAATTCTCTTAACATGCATAGTCATCAAGTTATCAAGAATTGCTGACCATTGTGTGCCTCATGCATATGATGACATCTATCCATATCTGTAGCTATCATTTTCATGCCTACATTACTCAAGAAAAGCAATTCCCAAGAATTTTAGGAGGCAATGATACACACTAGCTGATCAACAGAGACCAAAGAAAGAAAAGAACCAAACAAGGTCACTTCTTGTATGTAGAAATGCAGAAATGACTTCTTGTACGTAGGATCCTAAATGGAAGATTTCAAGATGTAATTTAAACTTTGTATGCAGCTTTGGACAATCAATAGCATCACAGAGGTTTTTCTGCCCCCAAAGCAACTGCAGTGTGGCAGAGTACACTCTGAAGTGTGTATTAGCTTCATCTCCTTCCCCCTCTCTTTTCCTGCATGTGTTCGCTCGTTTGTGAGTATGTGCACAGGTATAGAAGCCAGAGGTCAACTAGCTATTATTTTTCAGAAGACAACCACCTCTTTCTTTTTCTTTGGAACCAAGGAACTGAGTCTTACTAAATAGGCTGTGCTGATTTAGCCAGTGAGTTCCCAGAAATCTACCTGTCTCCTTCTTCCTACAGCTTGGGTATAAGCAGGCCCCTACATGCCTGACTCTTTGAAATAGGGATTGAAAGAGTTGAGTACAAGGGCTTTACCAACTGAGTTGTCTTACCAGCCTTGAGATGCTAAATGTTAGACAGGAAAGCTAGAAGAAAGCATGTCAGTGATGATTTTTATAACCCAAATACATCTTGGTAGTTGGAGGGCATCCCCGGGACTCTGCTTGTTATTATAGGCTTGGACCACCAGCCCTCTCTGTGGAAATGAGGATGGAGGTCCCTCTTTAACCTGTCTGATCCTTGTAGCTCCCCATACTCCATCTCTGTGACTTACTTCTGTATCTCTCTCTGTTAGCAATATGATGATTCTCCCATAAGAGCTGGATCCTGCCATCTTGCGTTATTACAGATTCTCAAAAGATATCTGAATGAAGACATGCTACTGTACGGCCCATAGGGCTTCAGTCTTGGGCTGAGGACAGGAGGTGGAGTGAGTCTGAGCTCTTGACAAGTTTAGAAAAGGTGAGAAAACAGCTTACAGAGTGGGAAGTGCTAAACTTGGAGGCCTTACAAATAGGCGTGAGGACACCTGCCCACTCAGACCCACAGGTGTGGGTGATACTTCATACCTAGCTCTGTAGGAAGGAAAGTCTGGAGTTGAGCCCTCCTCAGACCCCATCCATCTCCATGGACCATCAGAGTTCAAGGAGCGCAGCCCACAGAGGGTTGAGAGAGAGAGAATGAGGGCGGTAGACAGCCAAACATCACTGGGCACAGATGCAGTTGGAGTGTCCCATTGCTTCCAAAATTTCAGCTTTACAAGATGTGTGCTTAAACACCAGCTTGCAAAATTCCTGGAAATTAGCAACCAACACCCATGAGAGCAGGTGGGCAAAAACCACTGGAAGCTATATCTTGGCTTCAGGGGATGAGACAGATCTTCAGGAACCCAACTGCACGACATGGGGAGTGAATGGCAATGGCTATGTGACTGTATTCCATACTCCTCCTACGCAGAGGCCACCTCCACTCAGCTGCTTCAAACTGACCCAACGAGCCAGTGGCAATCCCATCCTGTGCAGGCCTGAGCTTTGCTTTCATAGTTTCCCAGCTGCACATGCATCTGAAAGTAACGGAGCTGAGAGCAGCGTGGAGAAATTGAGAGGGCCTGGGAATCAGTGTGGCTCACAGGGAGGACTGCTGGTGTATAGGGTATGTGAGAGTAGAGACAGCATCTTTAGGTACCAGATAGTTTAGGTCACAGGCTATATCTATTTTTTTTTTTTTTTTTGAGAGATAGGGTTTCATGTAGCTCAGGCTACCCTAGAACTTGGTATATAGCTCAGGATGATGTTGAATTTCTGATACTTCTGCCTCCTACCTTCTACATATTGGATTATTAGTGTGTGCTACTACATCCTATTTGTGAGGTGCTGGAGCTGGAATCCAGGGCTCCATGCATACCAGGCAAGTATTATGCCAAATGTATCTCTAGCACCAGATTACTCTTTTAAACAAAAAAGCACTGATTTAAAAATATTTTATAAAAATGCTCACATGTATATAAGTTTATGCTTTTTAACTATAAGCAACATTTGTACCAAGTATGCATACATTTTGATATATTAAATAAATATAAATTTGCAACAAAATTTAGATTGGGATGGCTCCACAGCAGAAGGTTACATTTCCCAACACTGTCGCCGAGTATTTTTGAGTATTTTTTTAGGTTCTAGTCAACGAATTGTAAATAGATTCTGTCTTTACAGCAGAATTATTCTCTTCATTATTCTCTTCTTTTGCCTGATGGGGTAGAGATGGCGGGGATGGCAGCAGCCATTTTGGATGAGGTGCTAAGAGCCAGGCACGACAAAAGGTAGATTGTCAAGGTAGAAGAAGCTTGGTTCTTTGTCACAGTAAAGACGCCATGCCTTGTCTACAAGAGAGAGAAACATAGCCCATACCTCTGTCTTGCTTTAAGCCTAATAGTTTGTCCTCCCACTAGTAAAAACTACAGCGTATCTATCTTAAAAGTAGATTTCTGGACATTCTTCAAAAATCTTCATGAAATTTTAATTCACTTTCTGCATCTTAATCCCTTTAACTTCTCAACCAGTGAGTTTTAGCGCTGTAGTTAAAATCCTGCCCTGAAAACAGCACATTGTAGCGTTCCCTCTTTCCCGGGGTTCTTTCTTCCTGTGATTCCAGTTAACTGAATTAACTACAACCTTAAATAGTAAATGGAAAATTACTGAAATAAACATAACTTCTAAACTTTGTACAATTTTAAATGGCCTGATAAAAATGTCACCCGGCACCATCCACACCTGAATTATCTATCAATTATCTTTGGAAATTCGGATAAACCACAGAGAAGTCAGAAGGTGCTTCCTCTAAATAAAACGCAGATAAATCTCTACCCAAGGAGAAAAACGTGTATGCCGAGCTTGCTGACGTCTTTAATAAGACCCAGCCTACCTGTGAGACTGTGAAGGAAGAAATGCATGCTGGGCTTCCTGTCACTCCCCAGACTACTGTAGTTATGGGCCAGTGAGTGGAGAGTTAGGAGGGAGGAGGCTGTCAGTGAGAGTCTGATAGTCTCTTGGTTTCAGGCTCGCCTGGGGATCTTTTAAAGCGTCTGTTGGAAGAGAACAGATGCATGCCCATCCTTACTGCTCCACCAGGCTGTGTTCTTTCCCCTTTTTGCTAGGAATGACTCAGAGTGAGGCTAACCTTTTGGCCACATACACACTCAATAGCAGGGCTGATATTACCATCCTTTACCCCAGTGAGCTCACAACTCCACATTCTCTTCTGATAATTCAGATGCCCCCATATCAACCAGAAATTATGACATGGCTCATGTTCTCTTCAATGTCCACCATACCCGGAGGATGGGTGAGGAGATTGAATTTTAGACACTGAATACAAGTGTTTGTCAATTCTAGCTGCATTCATTCTGGTTTAAAAAAAAAAAAAAAAAAAAAAAAAAAAAAAAAGAGCTGGGACCTAAAAGGAAGAAGGGGAATTTTCTCTCTTTTAACCAGTTAAATGACCCACAAAGTCACCTAAGAGGAGGATATCACAAATTTTAAAATAAGAATAACACAGTTGGAATGGTGCTTTGTCCACTGGGGACAACTTTGAATTAGGCATCTAGAAGCTCTGGCGTGCATCCTTAGTCTCTCAGCTTACACACTGTCATTTGTTTATGAGATCATCTCAGTAGGAAAGAAGCCCACCCGAGTTATTCATGAGGACTGGTAACAAGAATGCATCAGTTTGGGTCATTCCCTACCAATCCACCCTGCACACACTTCCTTACAATTGGCCTCCATGTAGTCTGAAGCACCCAAGCCTTCTCCAGGGCTTTTTGTATCTTACATCCACCTCAGGAGACAGCTGGGTCCCCAGTGGACTCTATCTCACTCGTCAGCAGAGCTGGGACTCACTCTCTCCCCACTCCTGAGTTGTGGAGTTCTTTGGCCTGAATCCTTCCCCCTTCATGATTATCAAGTTAAAGCACTCATCGCCACTGTCCGAAGTAGTGAAGTATGCAGACGTTGGGGTAACTGGGCTGGGCACAGACACCTCAGAAGAAGCATATGAGAAAAGGCCGTGGGGAGAAGGGTGGTGGCACAGTGTTAAAAGGAGTCTCGCAGAGTGAGCATACACTCAGGGGACTTACTCAACAGGATTGCTGTCCAGTTTGAAAACTTTCTAAAAGAGGAGATGAGAAAGTCATCAGCCTCTTGAAATACTCAAGAATAAGCTAGATTCCTTACACCAGCCAAGATTTATTTATTTATTTTCATTGTGTGAACGCAAGCATGTACCCATGTGTGACTGAGTGCAGTGCATGCAGAGGGCAGTAGAGGGCGCTAGGCTCCTGAAATGAATTACAGGCAGTTGTGAGCCGCTATGTGAGTGCTGGGAACTGGACCCATGCTCTCTGTAGGAGTCCCAGACACTCTTAACCACTGGGCCATCTCTCCAAACCCTAGATCAGTTTTTGTTATTAATCTTTTAGTTAGCATACAAAGTATCAGATTTCCCTATGACATTTTCAGATATATGAAACATGAAGATTTTCTCTATCATCTATCTATCTATCTATCTATCTATCTATCTATCTATCTATCTATCATTGCATTTTGTCTATATTTATCTTCTATCATTCTCCAAATCCTATTAACTCATGGCCTCCCCCATGGTCCCCTTTCTACTAACAGGACATGGATGTAACCTCTTATCTACACAGTCATCCGGTACATACAAACCGTAATGAAGGATATGAGTAAGTTTTTTTCCTGTGTTCTTGAAAATAACAAAAGTAGACTTGAAGCTCCAGTTTACATGTTGGTATCCAGAAGACCTTTACAGGTCTATGATGAAGGAGACTCCATCACGCAGTTGCGTGGCGGCTCCTTTCTGGGGGACTTTCTGGGCTGTCAGCCCCTTAAGAGCTACTTGCTCTGACACAAGGTGTCCTTTTTAGTGGTGTGCGTGTGCGTGTGTGCATGTATGTGTGTGTATGGTGTGTATCTGTCCACTTTGAAGCAGAGGATGGCCTCAGAGTCATGGCAATCCTTCTGACTCGGCTTCCTGAATGCTGAGTTTATTTGTTTGGACCACTTCACCTGGCTGTTTCTGTTTTCAGATCCCAGAGAAGCAGGTTTTACCAAGCAAAGAACATGGTTTTCAGGGTGATTCTCAATTACACCCTTTGCTGGAGGATCAAGCAGTTTGGTTTCCAGTGAATTTGTGGTTGTAACTGCGGTTACCCATTGATTTCTCATCTGCCTAGCTTGTCTGATAACAGGCAAATGGGGGTAAGCTTTTAATACCCCCCAAAGAGGAAGACGGGCACAGAGCTGTTCCCAGCACGAAAGCAGGCCAGAACACCTTACTCCAAGAGGGGAAAACAATCTCCATGCTGAACTCTGGTGTCCTCTTCTTTTGGAGTGTGGTGTCTCAGCTCACCATCTGTCTGTCTCTGTATCTTTGTGTCTGTCTGTCTGTCTGTCTTTTTTTTCTTTACTAAAACAAGGCCATAAGTAGTCGATGATGCAGAAAGACAGGCTCCGAAATGAGTCATTTTCAAGTAAGCTTAGTTCAGAAGTAGGGTCTACAAGCTTTGGTCCCGGGGAGTCAGCAGCAAGTTGGGAGTCAAAGTTCCCCTGCTAACCTCTTCTCAGCTCTGCATGCACTCAGGGGTCTTTTAAGGAAAGCGAGGGTCCTAGTGACTGAAGGGGCGCCTCGAGAGGCCCATAGAGCCCTCATGGCAAGGACAGGAAGGGAGGCGGTGGCGCGGGCCTGCGCGGGGCTGCTGCAGCTCGGAACTGCTGCAAAAGCAAGCTGCCCGCGTTATCAGAGGCGCGCAGGCCTGCGGTTTTCTCGCTCTTGCAACCCAGCTTCAACTGCCGGTTTATTTTTCGACAAACAGGATGCCTCCATCTGAGGCTGTCAGCATCCCAGGCTCTTTGAGAAGAAAAGAGGTAGTGAGGGCCCCACCCTAGAGACCAGCCGGGAGGGGTGGGAGGTCTTGTTTCTAGATGCTTCCCAGAGAAGTGAGAAGCCCCCCGCAGGTGCAGCTGCTGGGTGCCAGGAGAGTAGCAGGAAGGGTGGGGGAGGGGGTGAAACTTACACCTCTCCCCCCCACCCTCGGAGCCCCAAACGGACTTCTCGGGCTCCACCTCTTCATGGGTCCCAAGACTGAGTTCCCACTGCAGGGAGAAAGACAACTTGAACATGGAGAAGTGTGTCTTTGAACTTCTATGGGTGCGCAGAACACTTGGGTTCACCAAATCTAACCTGCTGGTCCAAGGACCAGCCAGGCCTGGGATGGGGATCCCCGAGACAACCTGCATTAAAATGCTAATTGGTGTGCGAAGATGTAATGGCTGGGAGGGAGGTACAGGATTTTAAGCCCTGGTTTTATGGGAGCTACTTTGTTAATGGAAGAAAGGAATTCCTTTTCTAGAAGAAATGGAAGCTTGAAACAGGGAAGGGATTTGGAAATTCTAGCTAGAGAGGTGACTCAGCTGTGAAGACTGCTTATTGCTCTTCCAGAGGACCACAGTCTTTTTCTCAGCATCCACCTCAGGTGGCAAAGACTGCCTGTTACTCCAGCTCCAGAGTGATCAAATGCCTCTGGCCTCTGTGGGTATCTGCAGTCACATGCAGGTACCCAAACATTCACAGGCTCTCTCTCTCTCTCTCTCTCTCTCTCTCTCTCTCTCTCTCTCTCTCTCTCTCTCTCACACACACACACACACACACACACACACACACACACACACACAAAACACAACACAACACACAATAATGAAAATTAAACATGTTTTTAAAATCCCAGCTGGGAATACCTTCAGGCATTGGAGGGAATCTAGGGTAGGGTTTCAGCCCATATGACAAAAGACACCTTAGCTGAACTGGAACCTTGGCTGTCCCTGAACATCTTCATCTCGCAGTTTTCAGAATATATTATATTTACAGAATATTTCAGAATCATTATATTTAATGCCACGGAATTTGGAGTCTAAATTTCAGAGCGCAAGCTTGTTCCCAAACTAAGTTTAGGATTGCGGCATGAATTTAAAATTTGTGTAATTAGTGTTCCATGAGAACTGAGAAAGCAGGGTAGGAAATCCACTGTGTATGGATTTCTCACTGGGGAGATGGCACAAAACCCACTAGATGCTTCATAGAAATTAGGTTCTGCTACATTTTGCTTAGGCCTGAAGTTGTATCAAAATTCCATTCTGACTTTATCAAAACTGGTCAAAGCTTCCTGTTGCAGACTGTCACTTGGAGGCTACAGGACTGTTCAGATGTTTCGGCTCCCCTCTGACTTGGGGTTTCTGAATTGGGCTTTCAAAATCTGGGAATTTGCTGTAAGGGATTCTTATGTACAGCCAAGACTCTCCAGTCTACAAAGTTCAAATCCAGAATCCTACTGGACCCCTCTGAGCATGGAACAGGTTGTTCCTAGCCTGGTTTGTTGCTGTTCTTGTGTTGGTGATTTAAATTTTTGTCCACAGTGTCTCTGGCTGGAGCTCTGCATCTCTAACTAGATGGCAAGGTTTTGTACACAGTCTGATGTTGGCGTTCTAGGTCATTTTGTGGCACAGAGTCACACACATGGGCTCCTGGCAGATCTACAGATGCTCACAACCACTAAGAGTGCTGAGCAGCCACACTCACGTGGCTTTGGGATCGGAAAAATCTGGGAAGAAAAATGGGGTAGTGGGTGGGGAGAGTTTCATGGGACCCTCATTATCTAGTTATGAAAGGTCCAGTGAAAGTGGGGGGAGGGGAGTGTGGACCTTCTGTGCAGCTGTCTGCAGGGGACTGCTGAGGGACAGCTTCTTATCACCAATACTTTACATCATATTTTAGCTTCAAGTGACCATCTCTACAGAGCAAACAGTGGGTGTTTCCTGTATGCTCTCACCCTCCAGTGATGGATGTCCTGGGTGGCCACTGTGCCCTCCTTTTTGCTCTAGCTAGCCTCCTAGATTTTTCAGCCAGGTTGCTGGTCAGCTCAAACCCTCATCTCCAAGCTCAGGTTAGAGGACCTGTAGTCTATTACACATAGCCATGCAAATTAAAGGCATGTTTGTATATGACTAAAATCGATTAAAGTACTTTAGGAAAAGCAATAGACGTACCTTACTTTATCCCAACAGGCTAGCATTATCAGTTGTGTGATTCTGGGTTTCATTCCTAACTTTCAACGGACTTGGTTTGACATCTGAACTCCGAGGCTCTCACTTCTAAGTCACATGACCATATTGGCTCAAGAGGCTTTGGATGGGTGTGTGACAGACGTTTGGTGACCTTTTGAGAATGCCGGGTGGGGCTAACATAGGGTACCCAGCCACTCCATATAGTTTATTTCCTGGAGAAAAACCTGCAGTTGTCCCCCATTTTGGAATGAAGGACTATTCACATTTGTCATCTGGTCACTGTCCTCAACAGCTCCTCTGTGCTCCTGACTCTGCATCTAGGACCCCTGTCTTCCCCTTATCTTCCCTCTCTAGCCTTTGATCTTTAGTCTCCAAAGGTTTCTCTCTTCTTGCTTCTCTGATCCTTGAAGTCCCTATGAAAGCCTGCAGATCTTGTGTTTCTGGTGACAGCTTTTGTCTCTGTATAATGTAGGGACTAAGATCTCTACAACAGTGCTGAGCTCTGCCTTCCATAGATAATAGGCCGTGAGAGGCCTGAGCAGCTCAGCAGTCATCATTTTTAAGACCTTTGAAGTTCTCTGTGCTTTTACAGGAATTGGGTTGTGCTCTGAAGATGTGCCCAGTTGCTTTTCCAGTTTTTTGTGGTGATGGTAATGGTGTGTGTATGTGTGTGTGTGTGTGTGTGTGTGTGTGTGTGTGTGTGTGTGTGTGTGTGTGTGTGTGTGGTAGGGGAACTTTCTAGAAAATAAAATAAGAGGTGTGTAAAGGATAAGAATTTTCTTTGGTGGTGCTGCTGATGGTGTGAGATAGGATTTCTCTGTGTTGTCTTCATTTGGTCCTGAGCATCCTTGTTTGGGGCTGCCTGATGAACTGCCGTGTGTGAAGTAGTATCTTTGGGCTTCACCTCCTCACTGAGTTGCTAACATTGTCCCTCTCTTCTCCCTCACCTGATTTGTGGTCACTACAGACAATGCCAGACACTGGTGAGTCACTCCTCCGTCCTCACATGGCTTCCTTCCCCTTGCTAAAAACCACTGGTGGATAACATTCCCCTGGAGTGGAAGAAAAGTAAGAAGGAAACTTACTCTGGAAAGCTGTCTAAATATGACCCAAAGAAGTGAAAGACTGGGGGATGCACCTGCTCGAAAGGCCAAACCTTCACAAAAACTGTAAAAAGTTTTCTCAGCATCAGATGAGCTACAGGTGCAAGCAGCCTGAAACCACTGAGCAGAAGATGGAAGAGCCTTAATGTTGGTCCTGGACAAAGAGTACTTTGCCTTCACCTTAAAGGTCTGGGTGACCAAATTAAATATAGACAAATGGGATTGTATCAGATTGAAAATGCTTTCTAAGAAACCAAACAGTCCTCAGAGTAAGAAAGCATCTCACTGAACCGGAGGACACACTTGGAATCATGTCTATTAAGGGTTTCATACCCACAAGGAACCCAACTACACAACAGCAAGGCAAGAAATAACCACATTAAAACATGAGCAAAAGACTTGGAAAAATGTTCCTCAGAAGATATATGAATGGCCAAGTATTTAAATTTGATCGATACCTCTAACCATCAGGGAGATGTAGAATAAAGCCTCCATGAAAGGTCACCTCAGATCCTTAGGACAGACAACCTTAAATAGCCCAGAGACTCCAGAACTGGTGAAGATGTGGGAAGAATGGACCCCGGAGTAGCTGTGCTCCCCAGAAAACTCCCCATGACTCGGGACTTTTAGTCTGCCACCCTCTTCTAGACAGAAGCTGAGTCAGCCTCATGCCACCTGGCCCTCCACTCTGATCTCCTATGTGTCTTTTCTTTTCGTTAACTTTAGGAGGTAAAGGCAGAGCCAGAGGCATGCCCATGCTCAGCTGTGAGCTCTAGGTATGTTTAGAGTCAACCCTGCCATTTACCCAGAAGTAGCTGGTGTTTCATTTCTGCCCTTCTTCCCAGTCCAGACACGGCCAGATGGGTTGTTGGAAGACTCCCCAGCCAGGTCTTCAAGAGCATGAAGAAGCCGGCAGGGCTGCGATGTGCCATAAGGTCCCTGGAGTTTTTGATTTCCCTGTCTGTGGATGCTCTGTGCAGGCAAAGCAGCTCCTTGGCCTTCTCCAATGAGCTTTATTATTTTATTACTGTTTTTTATTACAGGAGAATAATTAGCTTGAGCACCTTTTAATTTCTTCCCATCAAGATGTTTGCACAGCAATAATTAGAGGCTGGCAGCGCCTCACATCTACGCATCGCATCTACTAGGGAGTCTCTCCAGAGCCAGCAGGAGCTGGCATGGGGACTCATCACGGCTATATCCTCCCTTGGGGCCAGCAGAGAAAGTGAAGAAACTGGGGTGAATGTGGGCACTCCTGGAAGGAAAACCAGGTGTGAAGTACCTTCAGTACAAACACGGGTTAATGGAGGAAAGCAGACCAAAACCACACACCCGATGACTGATTGAACAAAGGCTCCACAGTGATACTGGAGGATGGGTATCATGGACTTTCAAGATGATAAATGTTTCTAGAGAAAGACCTACCATGTTCAAAGGCCCTCCAGGAAGCACATCACTCCTGCTGTGTGACTGGCAGGTAATGATAGGAAGGTCCTGTTCACAGGGCCATTTCTTGCTGTCACAGCTGAGTCAGCTGCCTCTGTCTAGAGTATTTCAACCACAGGAACAATGATATTTCAGTGTTTGGTTCAAACTCTGCATAAGGTCAGAGGTCACAGGCAAAGTAATGAGGGTGCTGTCTCTCAGAGGCTCCTAACCTTCTGAAGGATGGACTATATGATGGATCATCCTAGGGACTCTTCATTATCTCTGTCTCCGGGCCTGAATTTGGATGGAGTTGGAAAAGAACCTCAGAGACAAAGTTGAAGCTATGTCCTGAGTGAAGGCCATGCAAGTTCAGGGTCTGACTTGAGTAACTTTGACAAACACCTTTTTAAGATGTTCATGAGACGTGCCCAGGAAATTACAAAACACTCAGGGATAAGGAACATACATGAAAGTCTCCATATTAGATATCTTCTTAGTCCCAAAGACGTCCAAAATGTCACCTCCTTTTATATTTGACAATGTTCAAGGCTGACAAATGAAAGTCACAAACCGCTGTGGTAGACTGACCAGTTGCCTGACCCCAGTTTCTGAGATGGCCAGGAAGGGTACTCAGGGTTGAGTGAAGCTGGCTTTGAGGAGCATGGACTCCTGTAGGACGGTAGAGAAGTCTGAAGGTCTTCCTCAAATAACAGCTGTGATGAGGAGGGGCCTCAAAATGAATACAGTAAGAAAGGAAGCGTGGACACCTGTGGTGGGAATGTGAGACCACTGAATGCCTTCAGGAACACCAAAACAGTCCAGGATGGTAGGAAAATTCCTGACACAGAACCACCCCGGCTGTCATCCCGGTGTAGGTTCATAGGCAAGCCCTTAACTCTGAAAGGCTACATGCACTTCCTGAGTATCATAGAGGTGATCTTTTTGTTTGGTTTTCGTTTTTGGTTTTAGTTTTTTAATACAGGTTTCTCATGTGGTTCCTGCTGGCCACCAGGACTGTGAACATACGCTACTATACTCAGTTTATGTAGTGCTGAGACTCAAATTCAGGGCTTATACAGGCTAGGCAAGCACTTGTCAACTAAGCCACAACCCAAGCCCACAAAGATATTCTTAAAACCCCCATGGACCCTCTGCAGGCCAACACTGGGCTCTGTAGCACAAATGTTTCTGTTTGGCCTTGGCTGTCATGAAGCCTGACCTCAGGTGATCTCGCTTGCTTCCCTCAGTAGAAAAGACTTACCATGAGAACACAGTTTATGGCTAACTGCACTTTCCTCGTGTGTAAGAGGTGCTCTTGTCTCTTGCTTAGAAGGTGCTCAAGAAATATATGTTGCCCTACACTAAGCGTAAATGGTTTTAAGTTCAATGCTCTTGAAGGGGCACTAAGTGCACCACAGGTTGAGAGAAAGCTGTTTTCTCCTTCACAGGTGCCTGGTTCCAGGAAACACCACAAAGCCACCTTCTGAAACTGACAGAGGCGTCTCCCCAGCTTCACATCCATGGCGGTTTCTACAATTGTCTGTTACTTCTTGCCTTCTTCTGTGTGTTTCCCATCTCGTATATTTTATTGCCAGCCTTTTGACAAGTGTACAAAGGCTGGGACATCTCCTTACTTTACAAGTAGGACTTCAGGAGGTTAAAACATGACCCTAGTTGACTCTGGTAGCAAACTATGGTGACAGAGTAGGAACCAATGGCTGGATGCAAAGCCTTCCCCGAGGCACCTGTCTGCCCAAGTTTGTCTCCATTCTAGTCTCTCTTTGAAGATGACCCATGGGAGAATGTCTAATGGTCCAGAAAACTTGAATCCTCTTAGATTCCTTATACAATGGAATGGCATTCTGGGTGAAGAAGTGGAAGTTCAGGAGAAGAGGCAGAGTCTTGGGAGAATCATCCGATTCAAAATTGGAAGCCCATGGAATGGTGGGAAAACACATTAGAATTTGTATTTGAAACTTTTCAATTTGAGGGTGTGTGTGTTTTATCATGCATATTCTACGTTGTCCCAACCATGGCAATGGCATATCATTTATTAATAAAGACTTATGCAAAGGTTGTGGCTTGTTTGACAGCTCATAATGATTCGTAGCAATGTAAGAGCCAGAGATGGCTGCTATTCCTTCTGCCTATGGAGAAAGTTTTGTCTAAGTGAGTATGCTCTGAGAGGTATCAGGGAGTTTCCAAAGGTATGCATATTTTGAGTCCTGTCCTGAGTGAATGTGATGGCTGTGTGAGAGGAGAGCCTTATTTCTCTTCAGAAAAGACATTTTGGCTTTTTGGTTCTTAAATCCGGAGCCCTGTTGCTAATACATCTATTCCTGGTATAAATGGCTATCTTGTTTCACATTTTCTATACCTGTTCCCCTGCCTTACAACTCCCCTGACCCCTCAGATTCAGAGGCTATGAGCTTGGCGACTCTACACTGGGCAGCTATGACCATGTTCAGAATTCTGATTCTTTAAACTTCACCATAGACACTTGCAAACCAACTGGGCCAGCTGCAACATTGCCCCCCAAACAGGTGGGTATATTGTGGTGCTGGGTTTATGGGAGATAAGCCCATAAATCCATAGGACCCATGTTCCTACCGTAGCCCATGAAAAATACCAGTGACTTTGTGGCTTTACATACAGTGTATCATGCAAGTAGATGCTTGGCCTATAAAATCCCTGGGGTCTGACCAAGGCAGAGGATTACTGGTGTCTGGCAATTCTTTATATTCTTCAATGGTATCAGCCACATTGGTGTAGTGTCTGCAAAGCTCTGAGACAGAGGTTAAGGGGATCTAGTTTTAGTGGACTCAGATGAGACCTCAGATTAAGGCAATCTCTCTGAAGCCCTGATAGAGTTTCCTAAAACTCTAGCTAAGATCTAAAAACACAGCTCTAAATAAATAAATAGTTTGCCTTGCAAACAAACGTGAGACCTTGAGTTCAATCCCCAGAACCCACATTTAAAAATCCAGTGTTGTAACCTGCACTTGCCCCTTGGCGGAGGTGAGCTCACTGGCCAGCCATCTTGACCTACTTCAGCAAGCTCCAGGCAGTTTGTCTGAGGAGCACAGCTGATTGTCTTCTGGCCTCTGCACACACATCATACTTGTGCATGCACACTATCCTTGCACACACATGAACATGCACACCTCCATTCTCCACTTTGCTCTTTGAGATAAGATCTCACTAAGGTACCTGGGCTGCCTCCTGACCTCCTGATCCTCCTGACCCAGGACCTCCCAAGTAGCTGAAGGAAGAGGCCCCAGCCGCTAAGTGAGGCCTGACCTCCTTTGTCCTCCACCTCATACTCCTGTCTAGCATGTTGAGCATGGCAGCGTTTTCTAGACTTTTCTATGGGCTCTCTTAAGGCAGCCCTTCCCTCTCATGTTTCAGGTTATATTTGCATAACCTTACATGATATACATGCAAGGAAGCGGGGAAATGCTGCTTCCTGGAGCAGCTTCCTGGTGAGTTTGGATAACTGTGCATGTCCTTTCATTTTATTTTTGCCATCCAGTAAAGTCCCAGCAGAGTCCCAGTGCACACATCCAAAGACCTGGTAGGAAAGCCTGATGGCTGGTAGAGAGGAGGAAGCAGACACCTTGTACAGTATGAGAGCTGCTCACGGCTGTCTGCCTGGGCAGTTTCCTCGTGCACACGCGCGCGTGCACACACACAAAACCTGGACTTAGAAACAACAAAACATGGCTTCACATTTGCACAAATCCATGTCAGTCTTAGGAGCAGCAGAGCCCTCAGCAAACACAAGGAGGAAATGACCATTTCTATTGGGGTAGGGGATGGGCTGCCATGCCTGGGAGAATCATTGGTTTAAAAGAAGTCTGTCCAAAAATAGGCACCTGGAAATGGGAGGGTAGGGCTGTGTAGAGAGTCAACAGTTCTCAAAATGAACACCCACCTTGCAGTAACGTGAAATGAAAGGTGTATATTATTTTCTCTTCTAAAAGAGACACAAATAAGGACATTCTTCCCTTTCTTTCTTTTTTCTTTAAATGAGGCATTGAACCTCTCAGCAGAGAGGGAGAGGAGAGAGAGAGAGAGAGAGAGAGAGAGAGAGAGAGAGAGAGAGAGAGAGAGAGAGATTTGCATGCAGACTTCAACAGGGCCAGTAATCTCCAAGCAAAAACAACCTTCTTTTTGCAGTAATACGAGGTATGAATGAGAACCCTCCATCCTAGAAAGAGGGCCATTTCTGGTTATTATCTGTTAATTTTTATTTCTACAAAAGAAATATTATTTTTTCCTACATCTTTAAGTAAATTTAAGGTAAGTCATTTACACCTAAGTTTCACTTGATAAAGGGTAGAAGACTAGGATTAAAATCAGTGGTAGAGCATATGTGAGGCCCCGGGCTCCATCACCAATACCACAGGGGAAAATTGAAGAGAAAAATAAAAGGAGAAAGGGAGGGAGGGAGGGAGGGAGAGAGGGAAGGAGGGAGGGAGGCTAAAAACACCATGGAAAATAATTCTATAAAAGCAGAATACATTTCCTGGCCCCAGCCAAGGGTGGTGGCTGTGATGTCTGCTTTGCTTCGGACCCATAACATATTGAGAGTTAAGTACAATTTTGAATTTTGACATTGTAAATTGCTATGGCCTTGTTTCTCATTAAATTATCTCCTGCCCTACCCAATCCTATCCCTACTGCTTTGTCTCAGTGAATCAAGTCTAAATGGCCACTCCAGCATCCATCTTCGGCTTCTGAGGAGGATCAGGACAGAATGTGGTGCTTATGTGCACACAGCGACCCCTCAATATCCCGACAAGGGAGGGTGCCAGATGTCCCCACCTCCATGGAGAACAAAGTCCCTCTTACAATGGCATAATATTTGCATGGAATATATGCACATCCTCTTAGATATGTGAAATTGCCCCTGGGTGACTTTCATATCTAATACTATGTAAAGGCTATGCAAATGAGGCTGTACCATTATTGCTTAGGGAAAGCAGATGAGAAAAATCAAGTTGAAATTCAGTTCAGATGCATTTTTTTTCTCTTTCTTGTTGTTTTCACCCATAGGTGTGGAACTCAGGGTTATAGAAAGTCAGTCAATCACATTTGTAGAGAATAATCAGGAGGCAAGACAGGACCTGGGTGCTCACCCATCAGATGCTGCCTGTTCTCACTTCCCCCTGCCTTTTCCATCCCAGTTCTCTGCTCTGCAGACAATCCTATCCTCTCTAATGCTCTCTAGTCAGAGGTTAGCAACACGGTGCAGACCCACATGATGTGGAAGCTTCCCTTCCTTTGCTAACGGCTCACATTGTCAAACTGCCTTCTAAATATCTAATTTTACAGTTTTATTTGAAGACCTAGGCAGCTCTCAACCCCAGGGGGTTAGGCTTCTTTTTGCAGTGGGGAGCAGTTAATGTAGAGACCCATGACTTTAAAAAAACCCTGAGTATAAGTGACAAATAAGAGCTCAGCTCCCTTCTCCAAAGGCACTTCCTGGAAGAAGCAGAATGTGGGAGCCAAAGAGCATGCAGTGCTGTAAAAATCTTGTTGTGTGCTGTGGACCACTGAACTCACGAACTCACTGCAGATGTGGTTACACAGTTGTCTGCACAAGATCCATAGAAGATCTAGCTAGCTAAAATTCTAGCCTGGCCTTCGGGGGAGCTAAGGATGCTCTGCCCCAACTGAAGAACTATTTGCCTTCAATAGATAATGAAGAGGGATGGTTCTTCTTTGGGGGTGTGGCCATTGGTAATTGCTCATACTCCAGTGAATGGTCCCATACCCATGTGTATGTAGGTAGCACTCACTGGACTCAGCGAGTTGTTAAAAATGGAAAGAAGGGCTGTAGTGATGTCTTAGTGGTGAAGATTCTTAGTGCTCTGGCAGGGGGTCTGGGTTCTGTTTTCAGCACCCACACAGTGAGCTACAACTACCTGTAACTTCAGCTTCACGGGTTCCTGCACAAACATACACTCAGACACATAAAAATACACATTCAATCAATCAGCCAATGAATGAATGAATGAATCAATCAATCAGTTAATCATCAAGCAATAAAGAGGAGGGCAGAAAGTTGGGAGGAGAGGTGTTTGGGGAAGATATGGGTAGACTTGGAAAGGAAAATAGGAAATGGATTTGATTTCATTTGATAAAATGGATATATTTCATTTTATATATGAATGCAATTCTCAAAGAATACATTGAAATATATACATTCAAAAGCCTAAAAATTATAAAAAGAAGCTTTCTTTTCTGAATAAAAAGACAGTCCATACGAAGCAGAGACCTGTCATCTCCTTCTTGTCTAGACAGGGCTGGCATTCAATCTTGTCCCCTGGCTCAGCATGGTGGGGCCTAAAGCAGGGTCATCTTGGATCTCCTCAATACCTGTTCTGGACTGCTGGCTCCACACAGAGTAGCCCTGGTCTGCAGGAGCCCATGTGGTTAGCTTTTCCTCTATGTGCAGCCGATATATGCTCACTGAGGAACCCAAGCAAAAGTTTCGTTCTCTTATAATAAAATGCTTTGCTGCCATCACACTTGGGTACAGACCTCATCTTTCTGCCATTGGCCCTCTGGTACCATTCAGTGTTACCATGACAGCAGAGAAGGATGGAGAAAGGTAAGGGTATAAAGGAGAAGGGACAAGAGAGCTGAGGAAGGACAGGAGTGCACTGCAGGAATGCCTGTCAGGCACAAAAGGCGATAGATGGTTTAGAGCCCAGCTTTATTTGCTGTATCTCTGGGTTCCACTGTAACACTTCCTGACTGAGGCCATTGTCTCCAAACATCTCAAAGAAAACACATACTTCCCTTTTTATTTTTTTCTTTTTCTTTCCTGAGATAGAGTATCTGTATCCCAGGATAGCCCCAGACCCTGTGTAGCCCAGGATGGCTTAAATTCCTGCTTACAGCTTTCAAACATCAGGATTACTGGTATGTACCCCCTTCCCGGTTTCTGTAGTGTTAGTAATGGCACCAATGGCAGGGATCATGGCAAGCAAGCATTCTCCAAACTGGGCTGTGTCACTGGTCTGGAAGTATTCCCTCTCTGCCTCTCAAGGGCATAATAGTGATACTTTTCAAGGTTAAAAATATCAAAAAAAAGACATATTATCTTGTCTTGAAGCTTCTTATATGCAGAAAATGGGTGATGGTGGCTGGTCCATAGGAAGACAGAACAGGGGAACCAGGAACAGGAGTTGTGGGAAAGAAGTGGTGTAGAGATGTTTGTATACTAGAGCAGCTTCAGTAGATTTCTCTAGAAAACTGGGAGATAGAAAAACATGGATGTATCTGACAATATCTCCATGTATGAAAAGGCACAAAACGTATCGTAACATTAAAACAACATAAACTTCCTCATGTTACTGATCTACAATGTTTTATGGCTTCTTAGGGGTTCAAAGATTTCACACAGGGACCTGGTCACTGGGCAGCAAGCTTGTATCACACATTACTAACCCCTTTTTTCCAGAACGCAAAGTAGACGCAGTGACATTATTGACTCATCTAGGTCATTGGGAAGTTACCTGAGAAATGCATGAGTTTCCTGTGTGGGCCTCTCTGCCTGGCCCCATCCAGACAAAACCCCAAAGCGCCTTTACCTCTGAGCTTTGACTAAGGACTTGTCAATGACAAATGTCACAGAGAAGAGGAAACTGCTGGTCTTCAGAGAACCTGCATGAGGTTCAACAGGCAAAATGGCTTTCCTTAGAAAAGCCTTCTAGATCCTAAGGCCGCACCAGGACTCTGAGAGAATTACCTCTGCCCGCCTCTGGGTCCAGAGCTGAGGCTTGCTGGTGGCTACCAGAGGAGCAGATTGGCTCTCCTGTGTCTCTGGGGTATGCGTGGGGTCCTCTGTCCGGACCACCCTCCCCTCTGCTCTCTATTTTCCCTGCTTCCAGAAATTCTGCCACTTCCTTCAGGGAGCCTTCCTGGTTTCCTCCACAGTACTGAGCTCTTTCTTCCATGGTGGACAGAGGTTGACCACCTCAATGGCTGTTGTCTTGGGTAACTGAGTTAGTTGGCTCACTAGCCACTGCTAACACCCACTAACATGCTTTAGAGAGGCTAAGCTCTCCCCACAGGCCCTCAGGTACTTTAATGATTTGTACCGTAAGGTAAAAACAAATTGAGGCTCAGCCATGTAGGTTGGTGCATATCTTATTTTTTTTTAATATTTTATTTTTTTGAGAAATAAATAAAATGTATTTTGATCATATTCACTCCAACTCTTCCTCTTAAATCCTTTCAGATCAACCAGCACAAACTTTAATACCAACTCTCCAAGGCAGAGGAAGACAGATCTCTGTGAGTTCCAGGCTGATCTGGTCTACCCAGTTAATTCTAAACTGGCCTAAGTGGCCTAGTGCGACCTTGTTTCAAACAAATAAAATCCAAGTACCAAAACACTTTCCAAATACAACAACACTTTAAGCAAACCTTATGAAGGAAAGGAGACTGGAGCCCTTCAGCTCAGACTGAATCGGAAGAAAGGAAGAGAATGAGCTGATGGTGTCCCCTGAGAACCTTCTGCCCTCAAACCTCCCAACCCTGCTGCAGCTCACAGCAACTACTGTTTACCTTCTGCAGACAGACACTCGGCTTTCTCTGCGAGACTGTGTGCACCACAGCCCCTGGTCTGACCCAGCGCCAACCAGCCTTGCTGCCTCCCAGCCAAGGGCCATAGCTTCCTTGAACCCATCTTTCCTGTCAGTTTCTAGAGCCCAGAGGAGGCATCTTGCTTCTATCTGCTCTGAAAGGCTTTGGCTGTTTAATGCCGTGTTTGGCTGCTGTTCCTCATGTTCATCCAGTTGCTTTCATCTCTGTGTGTGCCTGTGCATGTATGTACATGGTGTTTCTGTGTGCGAATGTGTGTACACTGGTGAGCTAATGGCACTTGTGGAGAGTTCACAGTCAACTCTGGAGGGGTCCCTTGTGCCTCTGTCTCACCTCTCATGTCACAGCAAGGGTACAGAGACAACAGATGTGAGTATGCGACTTTTTAAGAAGGTTCTGGGCTTTCAAACTCAGTTCCCTAGGCTTGTGTGTCAAGTGCTTTACCCAGAGAGCCATCTCCCCAGCTGCACACACTACTTCCTGTCCCACATTTAATGTGTGAAGTGCTGGGTCCCCCTCCACCCAGTCCCTTGGCAGGGGCCAGCAAAATGTTCTTGGGCTCAGCACAGGGAAATCCTACAGGGAGAGCGAGGCAGGGGTAGTGGCCTCTGTGGAGACCACTACGGGCTCTTCTGAAACTGTCCTTAAACCATGGTAAACTGTTTCTCAGTTTACAGAAAGACTGGGTAGCAAAGGCTTGGAGGGGGAGTTCAGATCATTTTTAACACCTCTTAAAAGCTGATTTCATAATGTGTGGGTAGCCTCAGATGTGAAACTTTATCTCACAGGGAAGGCAGGGTCTGTCTGGTTCTTGAATGTCCAGGGGAGCAGCTGGCCATGTGTCTTACTCGGCCTCACTCATTCTGGTCTCTGTGGATCAGAGGAAGCAGATTGCATTGTTCCCCCTAATCCAGACCCCCGAGGAGGTTTAAGTACCAGTTCCTTAGGGTGGGACAGTGTTGGATATAGAGTATTCCACAAGCACAGAGAGAAGTGCATGTTCACTATGACTGATGTACTGCAGAATTATTTACTGACAATTGATCATATAAAGGATTAATATTTATTAAGGGGTTATATAAATACTCACTGATACAAATTGAACTTGAAGGCAGTTCTTGGAGAGTGGAACTGTCCCACGCAGTGACAGTGTTCCCCCCCCCCCCAGAACGCGAACCAACAGGAAGGAAGGGCAGTGTCTAACAGGGTCCTCAATGGGAGCTGGCCACACCCCATTATATAGGCCTCCCTCAATTAAGCCTGAATCCCACCACACTGATGGGCTTGTCAGAGGAGTCAGCGGCTTGGCTGGGAGATGGAGCCCTTAATTCTAAGACTATGGAGGCTACGACAGGAAGAGTGTCTTGATTCAAAGTTATCCTGGGCTACATAGTGAGTGCTAGATAGCTTGTGCTAAAGAGAGGAGAGAGAGAGAGAGAGAGAGAGAGAGAGAGAGAGAGAGAGAGAGAGAGAGAGAGAGAGAGAGAGAGATATGAACCAAGAGTGGTAATAAGGAAGCCACAAGAGAGACCTCACTAGAATCTGAAGCTGCTTACACATTGACCTTCCACTTCTGGCTTCCAGAACACGAGGAAACACATTTCTATGTTTTAAGCCCCCAGGTCTGTGGTATTTTGTTGTCGCGGTAGCCTGAGTACTCACTAACAGGTTTTGCATGGTAGGCAAAGCCACTCATAGTTCACCTAAGATTTTTCTGTCATTGACGTGGTATGAGAAGCAGTGTCTTCGAGCCCTTAAATAATTGTGAACTTGTATTTGTGGGGAAATGAGATGCACCCAGTTGGGTCTCAATCCTTTGATTCCTTCTGAACAACTCTGCTGGAGTGACTCATGCCGAGCTGCAGGGCTGAGATTTTTACCCGTGTTCTAGGAACTCGGGCACCTCAGCACACAAGCTTTGCCTAGACCACTAAGCCACTTCTAAGAACGAGGCTACCTGAGGCATTTTGAAAAAAAAAAAAAAAGGAGAAAAACATGTGGCAGTGCTTTCTCCTCCACAGTCACCTCTTTTGTGCTGAGGAAACCAAGTTGGGGTTCTGCAAGAGTTTCATGTTGTCAACCACGTGTGACACAGCCCTGGGAGTCTCAGGCAACTCTTATCTCCTTGCTTAGGCAGCCTTAGTGAGAACCTGGTGTGGGTGATGGAACAGGAGGGGAGATCTCTGTGGTAGACCACATTCTTTTTTGCGTGCCAGTGTTTCAGAGGCTGGCCCAACTCTCACAAGAAAGGGAAGAACAATGGCTCTGCTCGGTTCCCCATCTCTGTTTCCTCCCAGTGTCCACACTGTATCAGGATGAAAATGAGTTACAGGTTTCCTCCTGTGAGGATTGCAGAGACTGATAAAGGACCATCCCAGGAGGCAACTGAGACGCTGTGAGCAGCCTAGAGTGGCTGCTGGGGAGGGAACACAAGGCCATAAATTACAGGCAAGAGAGCAGCCAGGGTGAACCATATAGATGATCAGGCTATGGGGGTGGGGGGTGGGGAGGGCGGGGGCAGGAGATGGGCTGTGAGACCAAGGTGCTGGCGAGGAGGGTGGGTTCTGGCACAAGCTCCAAATGGAACAAAAAACCAAAAAACAAAACAGAAACAGAAAGAGTCCACCATCACCACAAAAAAACTCACAAAAAACGAAACCAGCAATGCTTTGGAACTTTTCTTGCTGGAGTATATCGTGGACAGCCAGTGTGAGCCATTAAACCCTTGTGTTGGCAGGATCACGCAGACCAAATAATATTAACCAGGAAGTTGCCAAGAGTTCCCCAACGTTCTAATACTCAATCTCCATATTACTCATCAGCTTGTGGAATCTTACAGCCCCTTCTCCCTCCATCCCTTCCGTTTTGCTTAGAGGAGGAAGTGAGGCCTCTTCAAATGAACCATGCTGACTTTTAAAAAGCAGTATGTGTGTGATATGTGCATGCTATGCACAATGTATAAGCATTCATGTGGGGGAATGTGGACACACGCATGCCACAGTGTGCATGCAGAGGTCAGGGGATAATCTCAGAAGTTGGTCCTCACTTTCCATGTTGTATGAGGCAGGGTATCTTTGTCTGATAGTCTGTGTGTACTTCAGGCTAACTTGCCTGTGAGCTTCTAGAAACCTCCGTCTGTAGCTCCTGTCTGTCTCCCTGAAAGAATGCTAACATAACAGATGAATGCATCACTGCACCTGGCTTTTATGAAGTTTCCATGGATTTGACCTTAGGTCTTTGTGCTTGCACCGTAAGTGTTTATATATCTCCTCAACTCTTCTGAATTTTGATAAGAGCAAGGCCTGTCCAGATAACCTGCATGAGAATAATTAGTCTTGCTTCTAGGCTGGGGCAGCGAGCTGCAGGAGTTCCTGATTACCACATCCCTAACTGTCTTTGCTGTTAGGCCCATCAAGACATCCCAAAAGGCCAGCACCTCAGGTAGCAGCCTACTCCCTAGTGGAAAGTTCCAAATCTCTTGCTTCTGTCTTCCTGAGATAATCCAAGAGGAAACAATAAACATTTACAGTATGTATCAAGAATTTTTCTACAAATATTTCTTCCTTTGCTTGTCAGCAGCCCAGAGGAAATGCAGCCAGGAGCAGTTGGTGGCTTTTCACCAGGGGACCCAGGGCTGGTGTCTCTGCCTACCCTTTTGCAGGACATTGTATAATATGTGACTCACACCCCACACCCCCCCCCCCCCCCCATGATTCAACCTCACTCAACTCCCTTCTCAGCCAGCAAGGGAGCATTTGGAAGCCCTTACATTTAAAGCCTGGAATTGGTTAATGGCTTGTATTCGTTTCCTTCTCTTTAAATCATGGTGCCACCAGCAAAACCTGCAGGAACATGTGCAAGTGTGCACACAGCGCCCCCCCCCCCCAGGCACATGCACACACACACACACCCCTTCCCCAAGTTTTTAAATTTCCGCATAGAAGCACTATGACATCCTCAAGAGCATTTGTTGTGACAAAGTGGCTGGCAAGCCCTCTGCATTCCCCAGCTCATTTGGCTGTATGAATAAATAATGATTCACAGATACTGGTTGGGTGTGCATAAGAATTTGTAGTCGGAAACTGAAAGATTCCCTCCATCCCATTCCGTTTCATATCAGCGTTGCCAAACCATCAAGCCACAAGCTGCAGGCACAGGTCAAGGAGCAAGTCTTGCTGCACAGCTGTGCCTTCATGATCTTTACATGTCACTGTTTTTATTTGCTTAGGCTCAGTCTCCGTTTACCATGAAAGATTCACAAAACACACATGGCCACTTGTGGCTCAACTCCAGCTTTTGTTAAGTTTCCAGAGGTTGGCTATAAAAGTTCAGGCAAGTTTGGAGACCCGAATAGTGCCCACCCCAAAGTCTGCAATCTAGTAACTTTAACTGTGAGAATTCCTGGACTTAGGAAATGGCTTCATGGTTCTTTTAGAGAGAGACTGTGGATTCCACAACTCACTGGCTTTCTGTCTTGAGCAATGCTGGCTGCCTTTTTGCAATTGTGGCTAAAAGAAAAAACCCACAGCACAGCCTGTTAGGGTGAGTTTTTTTTCCCCAGAATGGGTCTGCCCAGATCCTTCACTCGGGGAGTCGCCACTTTGGCCCTGAAATCTCCAGGTGGATCTAAGGTATACCTGTGATCTGCCTCTTTCAGTATATACTATTGGCACCATTTTGCTGGTAAGCTTAAGGACCTGAGTGAGTCGAGTCTGCTGAGCCTGGGACAAACTGAATCCAAGGACAGGACCAGGCAGCTTGCGACTTCAGGAATAACTCCAATCGAGTCATTCAGGGCAAGGGACAGCCACCTAAAGCCCAAAGAGTGTTCTCCTGCCAGCTTCTAATCTCCGGGACTTTAAACAAGAGCAGATCCAAAACACTTGACACAACTTTCACTCGGCGACCAAATACTTCAACATCTCGGCAGCACAGCGTCCAACCAAGAAGTAATCCAGTTACCTCATAATCACAGGCCTCTGAATCCCCCCCCACACACACACACTCACAAGCAGGCAGGGACCCTAGGCAGGCACCAGAGGGTCTCCTGGCTACAATTTCAGTTTGTGCAAAGCTGAGCAAAATCAGTTATAAAAAGACCAGCGTACTCACCTCTCACGAAGCACTGTGGATATGACGGAAATGACTCAAAAATGCTGTCTGAAGCCATGGTTTCCTTTCAAAAATGCACCTCTTCGGAAGGTGGGGGGGATTCAATAATTTCTTTTACCTTAAGAGCAAAAACCAAGAAAGGTCATTTACTTTGACCCGTTCCCCCACCATGGCTCCCTATGTTTCTTTCTCTCTCAATTTTAAGACCCCTGGGACTCTATGGACCCTATGGGAGGGGGGGCAACATTTGAAGTTTGCAGAAACAAACATTCAAATTCTTAAAGATTAAAAAAAAGAAGAAAAGAAAAAAAAAAAAAAAGCACCGCCTAGGCTGTGGGCTGAGCTGCTCACCGCTCTGCAAGAGCCTGTGGTTTGCATTCAGTGTGATTCGTCCCTGACTGCTGACCACTGTGCCGGGTTTAGACTTCTGCCACTGCCAGGCTACCCGACTTGTGGTTCTGTGGTTGTTTATGAGGCCCAAAGAAGTTTTCACACAACCCAAATTACAAATTTAACTGTTCCCCTTTCCACAGCCCATCATCATTGGATCTTGCCAATCACGTGACTTAAGTGATGTCAATTTTTTTTAAAACTTTCTGAGCTATGCCCTTCCTGCCCTCCACCTGCCCTCCCCCGGGCTGTGTTAAAAAAAAAAAGAAAGAAAAAGAAAAAAAGAAAAAAATTGTGTAGAGCTTAGAAGAGGGGCGCTTAGAAGAAACACAAACAAACAAACAAAATTCCCCTGCCTCACTTCTTCTTGATGTCTGGGCTCGTCACTGATTTAGTGGAGATCAGATCCTGTTCTTATTTGTGGTTTGGGGAACAACTGATTATTTAGATAAAGATTGCCTTGCTGTTTATTCAATAGTAATTTAACATTGGCACCAACTCACTGCTGAGACCGGATGCGACTCCATCTCTTAAATTGCTGGGCATCAGCTTGGAGAGCTGGGTTCTCGGTAACAGCATCTAACACTGAAAAGGAAAAAGAAAAAGAAAAAAAAAAAAACGGATAAGGGAACCATTTCTGTGAGTGACTGACCCTGAGAAGGGCTAGCAACTTACTGGCATTTCGAAGCCTGGAGAAAGAAGTAAAATGTTTTAATTGTGGAATAAAAAGACCATTTTAATAAAAACCCAAATGATAGGGCTTTGTTCCCTCTCTGTGGACAGACTTAGCATGGATCTCTTTGGGGAAACTGAGAAAAACCGTGGCATGCTCTGCACACCCACACATGCTTCTGGATTCATATCAGGAAGTCTGCTTCAAGGAAAGCAGAGAAAGGAGAATTTCCTCGAGGGGCCTTATTCTTGTACCTGTAAGGCTGCTGACAGTCTCAAATAAACAGGCTGATTCACACCTCTAGGTAAATTACTCTTTGAGCTTCCTGAGACTGCACAAGAAACTGCCTCCTTCCAGCCTCCTGAAGGGAGTACTATGCAGCTCTTCTGCCTCCAGGGCCACGTTTATTTGGAGGCGGGCAGTGAAGACAGGGTGGTTGGCTCTCTAGCTACCTTTGCTAGTCTCTCTGACTTGCTGAAAAGCTAAGCTTTACTCCATCTGCAGTTCCCAGATGAGGCATGGGTTTTCCTTTTCCAGCCAAAGCTGATTCTTCCTTCCCCTCTGATCAATTTTCTCAATTTCTAGGCACAGCCTGAGGAGAAGCTGTGCCTTGAACATCCTAAGTCCAAAATGCCAGCCCTGGATCCCAAGCCCCTGGTATGAAGGTCACCTCTCTAAGTCCGAACACTCGAGGAAGCTCTCACTTGGTTTTCATCGAGGTAATTTTGCACACGCCAAGCCCCAGGGTATCACCTTCAAAGACACAAGGCTTTATAAAGGACCAGACTCCATTTTTTTCTCCTGTT
This sequence comes from Phyllotis vaccarum, assembly GCA_033318265.1. NCBI lineage: Eukaryota > Metazoa > Chordata > Mammalia > Rodentia > Cricetidae > Phyllotis > Phyllotis vaccarum. The sequence goes on along the minus strand of JARWLC010000010.1, from coordinate 40,796,125 downwards.
TTAACCAGGCAGGAATTAGAAACATAGGGATTTCTTCCTCCCAGCCACAGTCACCCAGTCAGCAGCAAATGCCCACACTTGGCTCATACTTAAAAAATAAACAATGGCTGTACATCTTTTATGAAGCTTATTAATGTCTAAGCACAATGCCTATTTCATGTTGCCTCTCAATTCAAATCCCTTGTTAATATAATCCTCATTATTCAAATCCCTTGTTAATACAATCCTCATTATGTCTCTGTGCTCTTGATGCTCCTAAACAAATTCCAGGCTGAGTCGAGGCTCCAGTCAGATTGTCTTCTCTTTGCACTTGCTACTCCACAGATAGCTCCCAGGATCCAAGCACTGGAGCTGCAGCTGGCTTCTCCGAGGTGACTCACTCCGCAGAGTGAGAAACCCAAGTGTTCGTGCAGATTAATCCTGTAGCTATTTTACTTCAGAAACTCCCAAATGCTTTTAGCTTTAGGTGTCAGCATGCCCACAAGGATGGTTTAGATGCTCAGAGTGTCTCTTTGTCTTTCAGGGATCTCCACAGGGCAAATCAGATGGGAAGAAGGCTTTCAGGGTGGTCTTGCTGCAGTCAGACTTAGGCTGTCATCACAAGGGCCCTGGATGGTGTGAGGCACCAGGGGGCAGAGTGCTAAGAAGAAGTGCTCAGCAAATCTTGTGACTGAGCCCAAGCGAAGCATCAGGGCTCACTGAGGCAGCTGCCAGGGCTCTTCTGGGCCTTTCCAGGGCCATGGCAGCAACAGCCAGCTGGCTGCCAGCAAACTGGATCTTTACTCTCCTTTAGGAGTCCAAGACAAAAATATGTGTCTGTCATCAGCGAGCAGCCTAAAGAAATACTTAATCCCATTTTAAGCAGAACTGTTGAGGATTCTTTAAGTTCTCAGGTGGACCCCCCCCCCCCCCAGTCTTGTTCCTGTCGGTGACTCAGACCCCAGGCTGCTAGACTGGGAACCGCACTGGAGCTGCTGCAGGGGGACTGTGACTCTGCCAAATAATTCCATGGCAATCTTCATCCTCTGATTGGCAAAGTTACTGAGATGCCACTCTTGAGGGTGGGGTGGAGAAATGCTCAGGTGTCTTTGTTAATGGCTCTATAAAAATACCAGGAAAGGTTGAAAGATGCAGAATTGTGTAACCCTGTAATTAATGATGAGAGCTCTGTGTGCAGCTCCATTCAATTAAACACTCTCCGACCGGCCTTTTCATTGCATGGCTGTTTTGTGTGGCTCTGAACTCCACACCTAGATAACATAGATTCTCTGAACAGCAAATATGGGTACAGATGGGTACCCCCAAATTAGATAATATCAAAACCCCTCAGATGATAATAACACTGATGAATAATCTCCACAGAACGTGGATTGTGTATACCTGTGGGTACACACAGGTCTGCGTTCACACGAGTACACAAGAGTATGGAGGCCAAAGGTCTTTCTCAAGTGGCACCATTTTTTTTTTAAGGCAGGGTGGGTCTTTCAAAGGCCAGGGCTCACCAACTGGGCTAGACTGGTTGGTATGTAAGCTCCAGGGGCCCTCCTGTTTCTGCCTACCAGTGATGAGATTCCTAGTGCAGACACCCACATGCCTACACCAGGATCTCTGCCTCTAGGGATGAAACTCAGGTCCTCATGCTTGTATGTCAGTCACTTTGCCAGGACATATCATAGATGATTATTGTTATGTCTTTACTCTGTGACAGAAGCAGTAGCCTGTGTTATGACAGCAATGAGCGCAGGGATTTATAACTGATATCTAAGCTTAATGGGCTGAACAAAACCTGCTCCTGGTAGATCTGATGCCTTGAATTGACTGCAGAGCCAGATAGGTCCTAACTTACCACTTTCCTCTCTGAACAGGGTGTATGGCATGGTGTGTGTGTGTATGTGGTGTATGTGTGTGTGCATATGTATGGTATGTGTTTGTGTGTGGTGTGTATGTGTATGTGTGGTATGTGGTGTGTGTGTGTGTGTGGTGTGTGTGGTATATGTGGTATGTATGTATGTATGTATGTGTGTGTATATGTTGTGTGTGTCTGTATGTTGTTTGTGGTGTTTGTGTGTGTGTGTATGTTGTATGTGGTATTTGTGTGTGTGTGCACACACAAGCTTAGAGTTTCCCTCATTTGGTAGAAGTTAAAAGTCCACATTTTAGCCCCCAGAAGACTAGTGGTTAGCTTAGATGATGTTGCAGTGCACCGAGGGAAACAGGAAATAGGAAGGAAGGAAGGAAGGAAAGAGGAAGATGGAAATAGAGAAGGGAAGGAAGCAATGGAGCCAACCCTTAAAAGATCAGGTCTAACGACCCAAAAGCCATCTAGTGACATTTGCTTGTAGGGTATAGTTTGAGCCACTTGCTGCAATCCATGGAGACCCTTAGCCACAGCCATGACCCCATCCGGGAACTTGCTAGGAACCAAAGTCTTGGCTCATTCCTCAGCGGGGGAGAATGTGGTGCAGTGCAGGCCCCTGACTCGTGTGCACACGGGAGCTGGAGGTGAATCCTGAGAGGAAGGAACCTCCTTCACGGACTCCAGAGTTTGGAAATGAGGAGAACAGGGGAAGGCAGTCCAATGCTATGACATCATCCTTCCTCAGCGTTGGCCGAGGCCTCTAGCTTTCTATCTGGTTGCCCTGGCATAAGTGCCTCCTAAGTTTCTAGACAGCAGCCACCACAAACTCTGTCTTGTCCTACAAGGCAGCACTCTCTCAGGTTGTCTGGACACCGCACCACTGTGCTAGACAGTTCGAGCTGAGGCGTTGTGTACAGCACTTGTAGGTGCTGCCTAGCTGGTGACCACCTGAGTCTAAATACCAATCTCCTTCCTCAAGGGTATTAAGACTCTCAGTTTTCGCTGACTTTGCAATTTTGAATGTGTGTGTGTGTGTGTGTGTGTGTGTGTGTGTGTGTGTCTGTGTCTCTGTGTGTGTGTGTCTCTGTGTCTCTGTGTGTGTGTCTCTGTGTGTGTGTCTGTGTGTGTGTCTGTGTGTGTGTGTGTCTGTGTATGTGTGTGCGTGTGTGCATGTGTGCGTGTGTCTGTGTGTGTGTCTGTGTGTGTGCACGTGTGTGCGTGCGCGTGCGGGTGCGCGCATGTGTGTGTGTGTGTGTGTGTGTGTGTGTGTGTGTGTGAAGTGCTATGAGCCCCACCAGACACCACAGGTCCCAACAGCCTGCAGGCAGCCCTGCAGGGCCTTGGCAACTCTGCCACAGCCCCTACCCCACCAGGTTTGATGTTATTCTCTGACCTTTGTTTCAAAGGAAGGGCTTGTCTCTGTCCATATTTTCCATAGCTTAAGCTTCCAGGGCCAGGAGGCTCCATTTCCATGGGCACAGAGGAGAACTGTAACTGTCTGTTGAAGCACCTGGATCACTCAGGCCTCAGGCTAGAGAACTTGTTTGGGATATCTTCTCCTTAAGGTGCTGGCCCTTCCGTTCTTGCTTCCACTAGCTACCAGAGGGGTAAAATTGGGCAGACAAACCCTGCTTTGAATGGTAGAAATGTACAGTGTTTAAGGTTTGGTCTAACAATGGGAACTGTCATCGGTAGTTAGCAATCAACTTCCCAGCCAATGTTGGAGCTAATTTTATCATGCAAAGGACACTAAAGGAGATTCAAATTCCTGTAAGCGAAGCCAGGACTGCTGGGGTCAGAGGCTCCACATTTGATACTGGGATTCAGTGAACACTTGTTTTGGAGAACTTTGGACTTTTATTACTAATGTTTCTTATTTTCCAGGTGTCAGGCAAATGAACAGCCTTCTGCAGGCCAAAGCATAATGCTACTCTTATCACCAGGACGCCATGAGGACCAGTGGTTGTTTGGACTATGCAAAACAGTTTTGAATGAACTAAGAGAAAGAATGGTGGTGGCCATCACAATATGGAAACATCCAACATGCGAATTTTAATACCAACACTTGCCAAGTACCACAGAGGCATGGTGGCATGGAGCCAGTAATGCAGAGGTTGGGGTTGAAAATAGCCTTTGTCGTTGATGCTATAGAAATCCCAAGTGCTGATGAGTGTGTGTGTGTGTGTGTGTGTGTGTGTGTGTGTGTGAGAGAGAGAGAGAGAGAGAGAGAGAGAGAGAGAGAGAGAGAGAGAGAGAGAGGGAGAGGGAGAGGGAGAGGGAGAGGGAGAGAGAGAGAGAGAACCCTCACCTTTCACATTGTTTGAAGCAGGGTCCCTTTGTTATTTGATTGTGTTTTATATCTTATACCTAACTCCACCCACCTCCCATCTCACTTTATGAACACTGGGAATGCAGCCTGATTCTGCAATCCCTGGCTTTATGTGGGATATGGAGATTCAAAGCAGATCCTTACACTTGCAGCATAGTAAGCATTTTATCCACTGAGCCATTGTCCCAGCTTCAACTTTCTTTTGATAAAGTCTCACCATATATTTAAGGTGAAGCTGCCCTCACAACCACAGTCCTCTACCTCTACCTCTTGGTAGCTAAGATTACAGGAGTGCACCCCATGCCTGCATATCCACTTGGAGCCCCATGCTTTAAAATAATATAACATAATTCTAAATATGTAGGGTAAAATTCTTTCAGAACTTCAAAATGTCAACAATGAGCCACACTGAGAAACAGAATCTTGGCTCTTAAAGTTACGTGGTTGTGATTCCATGATATGAGGTACCTGGAATGGACAAGTTTACAGAGACTAGAAATGATGTTACTAGAGTCTGAGAGGAAGGGGAATGGAGAGCCAATGTCTCCTGAGTGTAGACTGTCCAGACAGAATGTTGACACTTCTGGAGCTGGGTAGAGGCAGTGGTTGCAAGACACACAATGTTGCCAATGCCTGTAGCTGCATAGTTAGGAAGAGACACGTAGTGAACATTAATTTATATTTTACCACAATAATTAAACAAGTGGCTCTTGTCATTAGGTCCAAGGAATTCTTTGTGACCAAAACAAAGGTTTAAACCACAAAGGGACTCTGTACGTGTCCCACACAGCAGCTGGTAGAAGGTTAACAGAGGAATGATTACTGTCTTACCCTCTTAGCAATTCAGGGTATCCAGATACATCAAGAGTCAGCTCTTGCCATTATTTGATTGGGTTATTGTGGTCTGTTTACATCTTGAGACCTTTAATAAAGCTTGTTTAAGGTACAGTGTGCCACAGTTAACACAACACTCCACCACCTGAACAACACTTACTAACTTTTTGATGTCTCAGTGAGGAAGGATGTCTTGAAAGTGATGGATGCTCAAGGGGATTGTGCTTTTCGACCTGCCTTTTGCTGTAGTCTATACAGTTTGTATACTTATATACAAATCTAAAGTTGCCTCTCTCTTCTCTCCCCCCCCCCTTTAAAAATGTGTGTGTGTGGGCGGCTGCCTACACCCATGCATGTTAATGCGTGTGAAGATGCCCGAGGAAGCAAACAATGTGTTGGATGTCATGGACCTGGAGCTTCCTGATGTGGGTGCTGGGAACTACACTTGGGTCCTCTGGTAAAATAGAAATCATTCATAACTACCCTCTGTCACTCTTCAGGAGCTGTCTCTTCAGTCCCTTAAGATGGATCTTAATTAAAATAAAATTGAAAACATGAGTTTTCTCTTTGTAGGAAATTCCTGTAGCAAGGCTGACTTTGGAAACCATCAAGACCCCACACAGTCTACCCCTTCCCTAGAATCCAGGGTGCTGGTTTCTGTTTTAATAATGTCTCACTTGGCAGGAATGTGCTGACAAGCTTTATGCTCTCCATCTTTGGAACTCCCTGTTTAAAACAGGCTGGCTGCAAATTCCCAGAGAGCCTCCTGCCTCTGTCTTCTGAGTGCTGGGATTAAAGGCAGTGCCCACTATCCTGGGGGCATTCTTGAAGTTAGTTGACTACAGGGAGAGCTGGTCTAGACAGGAAGTGGATTGACTGCTAACTCAAAGATTGCTCTTTTTACCTGGGGAAATCTCCACTCTGTGGGTGAAGACAATTCTGTTTGGTTGGCGGTGGGCAGCTGTTTTCCAGTTCTCTTTACACCACAGCTCACAGTCTCCTTTTTGACTTCTAGGTTTCTGTCACCGCAGGAACCATGGGACTGGGCAAATTCAATTGTGTCACAAATGTCTCCCACTGCACCCTTTTCAGATATGCCATCAAAAATTCAAACGAAGAAGCCTGGTTATGAACCCGGGTGGAGAGCATTGTGACACTGAGTTGTGCCCAGCTCACGGTGGTGTGGACCCTGAAATACATAGGAACCTCTCATTTAGGAAGTAGGAGATGAGGCCGCAATGAGATTTAATGAGCAGAATCCACAATGTATGGAAGCACACAAACTTCGAGATGCTTATTTTGGTTCACCTCACTGACCAGTGTAGGGAAATTTAGCTTATTTGGGGGGTTAGACTAAAGACACTGGAAAGAGTCACGTGACTCCACTGCAGGGCCACCAAGCCCTTACCTTAATGGAGTGTCACATTTACTAAGGATGCTTCCCTCTGTTATAAGGAGATCAGGGTATTGAGAGTTAGCAGGGAGAAAAACCAAACCGAGCCAACCAACCAACCAAACAATAGCATCACAAAAGTATGTGTAGTTAATTTTGAACTTTAGGGACAACTGAAGTTTGCTCATTCCCCACTGTTGTACGGAATATGGAAGGGTAAAGAGTTTTCTCTTGACCTGAATTCAAATTTAACTAGATAAATTAAGTTTTTATTTAATTACCTGAAGGTGTGTGTGTGTGTGCCCGCTTGCCTGTATGCTCAACACATGAATGTGCCAGAAACTGGTGTCAGATCCCCTGGAGCTGGAGTTCGATGTACTTGTGAGCTACTTTATGTGGGTGCTAAAAACTGAAGCAAGGTCCCTCTGCCAGAGCAGCAAATGCTTTTATCCACTGAGGCATCCGCCCATCCCTTCTGGGCAAGCTTTATTTTAATCCATCTGACAGATACACTTCTGCCAATGGCCGAGATATGAGATTGAGGCTGGTAGGTGTGTCTCTTTAAAAGCAGAGTGCCTGGGGAGGGCGGCTTGTCTTAATATCCAGAGCAGCACTAAGGACCTCTAGGGCTTTCCCTTCTGTAGGCTTTTCTCTTTTCCTTGTACTGTACCCTTTTGGAGGCCCTGGAGGGGTGTTAAATACCACCTCTCCTTATTAGTGGCTTGCCCAACTGTAAGAAACAATGGCCAAAGGGATCATTTCCTCTGTGATTTGCTATGTTGGACTCACCTGCCCCTGGCCTGGAAGGACCATGCATTACCGATCTTCTCTGCATCTTGCCAAAGGGGGAGCCCAGGCGTGTTAATTACTGGGCGGCAGCTACATTAGCTGCAAGTGGATGACAGCTGGGTGCTGGGCACACTCTGCAAGCAGAGTTTTGGGTTTCCATTGTGGTCCAAGTTATAATCCTGGGCCTTCCATCTGCTCTAACTCTTGTTTTAGGTCAGGAACAATAGGCCAGGGCCAAAAACATAAACACCTCCCGTGCCGGCCCTTATTATTTTCTTTTCATGGTGGCTTAGAAAATACACCTGAGAGAGCAAAGGCTCACCATGAACCCAGCAATTAGCAACCACCAAGGGCAGGCGGCAAACGTTCGGAAACCAGAAACGGAACCCCAGGATGGGCGGCTGCTGGTTTCAGGCTTGCATCAGGGCCTCCCTCCTCTAGCCTGAGTGGCTAAAGTCAGTGTAGCTAGTAACCAGAGATGGTTAGGAAGCTTCTCTGATTTATTTTGAACAAGCAGCTAGTTCTGGTTTTGAGCGGTGCTGGAAAAAACTACTTAATAAAGAGGAGACAACCAGTTTGCCGTCTATGACATAGTAAATTGCAAAAATGTTAAAAGCCAAATGTGTGTGTGCACTTGTATGTGCGTGTGCATACACACACACACACACACACACACACACACACACACACACACACACACACAGCTTTTCAGTCCCCCAGGTATGGCCTTGGAAGGCAAATTCCAGAGCAACACTGAAAATGGAGGGGGCTAAGTTGGAGCTCACTGCTGGAGAATGACCCATGTGGTAGCATTGACACCATCTTCACCTGTCACATTGAAGACCTAAGGCACAGCTCCTATGTACCAGGCATCATGTCAGTGAGAAGAAATAAGGATGAAACAGACCTTTAGCATTATGTTCTGGAGCAAGAAGGTCATGACATTAGAGTGAACTTGGAAGGTACTATGTGTGGGTTTGAATCTCACATAAGGAATGTATGCTTGGTTTCCTCATCTACTGAATGGGAAAGACACCACTATGTCTTTGCAAGATTGCTGTGACATGGCACTGACGATATTTATTCCCCACATAGGTTTGTGGTGGGGTCTAAGTTGGTTAATGCTTGAGAAGCATTTAGAAAGATGTTTGGTGTAAACCATGAGCCAAGGACATGGAGGATCTCTTCACGGTGCTTCTGTGCTGCTACTTAAAACCAGCAAATATGTGCTACCCATGTGCGATCTTTTCCCTAAATGATAGGGGATGAAAAAATAATTTCAAACGTATTAGGAGACTAAAAACGTATTACATTCATGTCCCGCTTACCAAGAGATGGTAAATTAGTTGAATTTTTTCTGTTACATTGGGCCTCAAATATCAAGAATGTTACTTCTTTACATAATTCCCCAAATATCATTAGAATACCAGTAATATGAACCATCAGTCAAAACATTTATATTCATTACCATATAACCAGAAATGAAAATTGATTGTCAACTTAAACAGGACCTACAATCACCAAGGAAACTCAACTCTGCCCATGTCAGTGAAAAAAACATTTTAACTGGGTTGACTGAGGTGGGAGATACATTGTAAATGTGAATGTTGCCATTGTATGGGCTCGGGTCCACATATGATTAAAAAGACAGCTGGAAAACCTGTTTCTCTTGACTACAGACACAATGTAACTGGCTGCCTCATATTCCAGCCTCTGCTCCATCTTCTCTATCACAGTCTATCAGCTGTACCCTGAACTGTGAACCTGAACTCACCCACCTATCATGGAAAATCCACTAGCAATATATCATATAAAGGATTGATATTTATTGAGGGGGCTATGTAGACCCACGATACAAATTGAACCTTCAGAAAATTCTTGGAGATAGGAACTGTCCCATGATGGGCTGCTGATCTGCTCTCCGACAACACGGAAACAACACAGGAAGGGGTTCAGCGTCCTGTTGTCATCTTAATAGGGTCTGGCCATACCCCAGTACTCCAGAGACACGCCTCCAAGATTTGCCAGCTAACCCCTGAATCCCACTACTAGAGATTAGCGACATGACACAATCAAGGTGTCAGTGACAGCCTACACAAGGGAAAAGGCATCCACTGACACTGGGATAGTGGTCATCCTCAAGTTTACCATAATTACATCATTGGCTTCAACCAATATCCAACAAGGGCTCCCTTCTCCTTCTGTCTCATCAAGATTGATCTTCTGTTAGCTCGCTTAACATGTGGAAAACATAGACACTTCATGTGCTTGTTGGAAGGAAAGTATCCCTACCAGTTCCCTCACTAAATTATTATGGATGCCATGTAAGTTAACAATTCTTCCACCCGCGAACCCTTGTTGGGTTCTGAGCTTGAAAATGGGGGAAAAATGAATGAGGCAGGGCTCTGGACCTCAGGGTGCTTACCAAATGAGATGCAGACCCTGGAAAGAAAGCATGTAGTAATCTAGACATTTTCTTTGTTGGACCAAGCAATATTATACTCTACTATCCAGCTCAAACTAATCATTCCTACCTATAATAGTTTATAAATTAGTATTGACTTTGAAGCCACCCTCCTTCATTACTTTTATATGGTTAAAAATGTAAAAAAAAAAAAAAGCCATTGTACCTTAACTTTCTAGGCTAAACATGGGCTTTAAATATATATATATATATATATATATATATATCCTACTAAATATTTCTGTCCCCCTTCTACTGTGAACGACCCGGTAGTTTTTCTGTTTGGGATAAATATCGTGACTCATCATATCTCTTATGGTCTGACATCCAGTGACTTTGTTGGAGAGGAATGTGTGCTTACGATATGATAAGCATTTGTTGTTGTCATGATAAACATTTTAACCAAACAGAACCTAGGGAAGGGAAGGATTTATTTCTGCTTACAGATTGTAGTCCGTCATTGAGGAAAATCAGCATAAGAACTCAAGCAAGAACCCAGAGGAGGCTATTCTATAGAGCATCACCTCTTCACAGGCAAATGAGCTATGAAAGAAACCATAGAAGATGCTGCTTGCTGCCTGGCTCACAGGCTGGCTTACCTCAGCCACCTTTCTTCCACAGCTAAAGATCACCTTCTTGGGGACGGTGTCACTTGGCATTGGCTGGGGTCCTCCTACTTCAATAGCAATCAAGCAACCCCCAAAGACATGCTGCCAGGCCAATTGGACCTAGGCAGTTTCTCAGCTGAGAGTCCTTTTTCAGAAGACTCTAGATTGTGTTGATGCTCTTCAGTTTTGCCCCCAAATATTCAGGTGATTAATTGCTATAGAATATTATTTTAAGATGTGTTAATATTTGTTTATTCTCTGGGATATTTGTTTTAATGATGAAAAGATTTTTTTTAATGCTTTATTAGTTTAACTCTGTGGAGCTGTGTGACTTTGCCTGTCTAAGACACCTGATGGTCTAATAAAGAGGTGAACGGCCAATAGTGAGGCAGGAGAAAGGACAGGCTGGGCTGACTGGGGAGAGGATAAATAGCAAAAAAGAATAAATTAAAAAATACAGATTAAGAGAAGCAAGAGATCAAGGAGCAAGAAAGGATGAGAGGAGGATGCTAGTGGTCAGCCACACAGCCACACAGCCACACGGCCACACAGCCACACGGCCACACAGCCACACAGCCACACAGCCACTCAGCCACACAGCCACACAGCCACACAGCCACTCAGCCACACAGCCTCACAGCCACACAGCCTCACAGCCACACAGCCACTCAGCCACATAGCCACACAGCCACTCAGCCACACAGCCACTCAGCCACTCAGCCACACAGCCACACAGCCACACAGCCACTCAGCCACACAGCCACACAGCTACACAGCCATCCAACCACACAGCCACAGAGCCATCCAGCCACACAGCCACACAGTCATCCAGTCACACAGCCACACAGCCACACAGCCACACAGCCACCCAGCCTCACAGCCACCCAGCCACACAGCCACACAGCCACACAGCCATACAGCCACACAGCCATACAGCCACACAGCCACCCAACCACACAGCCACACAGCCACACAGCCACACAGCCACACAACCAGCCATGGAGTAAGAGTGAAAATAAGAAACACAGAAGAAAAGGGAAACGTCCAGAGGCAAAGGGTAGATGGGATAATTTGAGAAAAGCTGGCTAGAAATAAGGCAAGCTAAGGTCGGGGATTCACAAGAAAGAATATGCCTCCATGTGTATCTATTTGGGAGCTGGGTGACTGTAGGGGTATTGTATTGTTTCATGGTAAATAATTGTCCCACCCACTGGTTTAATAAAAAGCGCTGATTGGCCAAAGGCAGGCAGGAAGTGTAGGCAGGGCTACCAGACTAAGAAAATCTCTGAGAGCAGAATGCCAGAAGAGCACCAGAGAGAAGCTGCAGGATGCAGAGGACAACTTTGCTGCTCTAAAGAAAGGTACTGAGCCGCATGGCTGAACAAGAGACATGGGATAGATGAAGGGTAGAGAGCTAGCAAGCTATATGCCTGGGCCTAAGGCTGATCAGCCTAAAACTATTGGAAGCATCTGTGTATCTCTGTGGGACTGTGGGACTGCGGGTCTGTGGGCCTAGACCTTGAGGTTAGGCAGGAAAGTCCGGGCCAGAAACCTCGTACAACAGGTGACGGGTCCCCAAAGAGCAAAGAGCCAAAGAGAAAAACAACAAACAAACAAACAAACAAACACAAAGCAACAGTCAAGGCTGCAAATACATTTTTGATACACGTCATTTTCTTTCCAGAACTCTCCAGACCACGGTGCAGTCTCTCTGCTCTTCTGCCCTCTTACATTTGTCTAGACGATGAGACAGCAGTGTGGGAGTAAAATTTCCTCAAATCTGGTTATTTTTTCAGATTCTTGGATATAATAGATATCTTATTATCAACCAATTCCAATTTTATTAGGTTCTAATCTCCCTTAATTTAAATGCTAGAATAAGCAAACTTAACATTTTTTTTAGACTCAGAGTTATAAAATGTTTCTTCTTTGCCCAAGTAAGGGCCCACGTGGACACAAAAGACACAGGCTAACAAGAGTTCACCTTCTAGCAATGTGAGTTCTATTTGCAGAATGGTCAGAGGAACAGAGTTCTGTTACAGCTAGCTCTCTGTTGCTGTGATCAAATATCGAGACCAAACACAACAGGGGAGGAAAAGCTATGCCCTACCTTTTCTTTATTAAGTAGTTTTCCTAGCACCATACAAACATGTCCCATCATCCAGGGAAGCCAGGGCAGGAACTGAAGGTGGGTACCAAAGCAGGAGCTGAGCGACATGGCTGACTGGCTTGTTCAGCCTACATCCTTATACAATCTATGACCACCTGCCTAGGGGGTAACACCGCCCACAGTGGATTGGGCTCTCCCATATCAGTCATCGATCAAGACAATGCCCTGTAGTCATGCCCACAGGTCAGTCTGGTGAGGGTAACATAACAAGATGGCGTGTCCATCTTCCTAGGTGACTCAGGCTTGCATCAAGTTGAAGAAAAACTAGCCAGCATTATTTCTATATTTAATTATCAAGTTGATAAATTTTAAAAGAACAATTAAAAAGAAAAACAAGAAATAATGAATAACTGATAGGCAAATACTTATTGGTGACTTCATTTACACTTGGATGAGTCAAGTAAGAGTTTACTATGTATAGCCAGATGTGATGCTATTAGGTCATAATCCCAGAACCTGGGTGGTGGAGGCAAGAAGATCATGAGTTCAAGACCAGGTTTGACTACATAGTCAGTTTGAGGCCAGCTTTGGCTACATGAAACCCTTTATTTAGAAAAAAAAATACAACAAAAAACAAAAAAAAAAAATTAACAAACCAATAAACCAGTCAACAGTAACAATAGAGGTTGATTAATATAGTAGCTGACATTAGTTGATGACCCCCTTAACTCCTAGTGGTGATTGCCTGTGTGTATTTATGTCTCCTTATATTATACATTTATAGTGTCATACTCACAGCATGGCCTTTTGGTCTGTTAGTATGGTTTGAATGTAGAATGAATGCATTTCCCAGATGCATGTGTTGAATGCACGGGTCCCAGGCTGTGGTACTCTACTGGGGATGTTGGAGAAATTGGAGGTAGGGTCTACATAGAGGAAGTAGGCCACTGGGACCAAGTCCCCAGGCCTCTCTTCTGTCTCCAAGCAGTCTTCATAAAGAAAGGAGGATGAGCCCCTGTCACAGGCTCCCGACTAATGGGCCTTCTGAGACTGTTGGACAAAAGAAGCCACTATCTCATGAGTTGTTCCTTCCATGGACATTCTCAGAGCAATGAGAGAAGTAATTAAGAGGCTCTCTTAGCAGGTGAGAAGGCTAGGAAGGACATAAGGATGCTGGAGAGCCGGGGTTCCCCACCCAGGCAGGCTGGCTCCAAATGGCCACAGTCCTCTGGGGACCGCATTGCTCAGATCACTCCACAGCTTCTCCTTCATTCTTTATTCTAGTTCTAACCGGAGAAACTTCTGAGATCAGAAAGGGAATTTATTTCCACAGGAATTCCTATTTCACATGCTCTGTGGATCCACTCTGGGACCATTTGCTGGACATGAATAGAAATATTTTATTTAAAGTTCAGAGAGTTCGTAGGAGGTAGTGCCCAATTTTATTGTCTTTTGTCTCCACGGTACATATTATTTATAAGGTGTTCAATTATACTACAAAGGGGTCCTAGGTTCCCTTGGCAATTTAAAGAGCCTTGTGGAGGGATAATATAGCTTGGCCATGTCGAGGCCTGCACTTGTCTATGTCTTTATAAAAGGCACGGTGCCTTTGGGTCACGTTAGATCTTATTCAATAGAAGTGGTGTGACCTAGCCACTCTCTGTGAACTAATTCCCAGTGACAAATTTTCCCTGCCTCCAAACACTCTGGCTGCTTCTTAACCACACATTGAATCAGGGCTGTCCAAGCCTGGCTGGTAGCTACAGTCTTCTGTTTTCTGATAGTCTATAATATTTGAACTACAAAGGGGTTGGCAGTTGATATAGTGCTTTTAGAGCTCTGTAAGGACTAGGCCTCCAGCACATTTGTGCTGAAGAGGGTGATGGTTATCTATTGCCACAATCGTGCTGCATACCATGCACACCCAAGGAAAAGACTTGGTGTGAACAGTGTTTCTCTCAGGTCTGTGGGTCAGCATGGCTGGCCAAGAGGCTCAGGCATTTAAGGTCATCAGAAGGTTGAGTGAGTAGCTCTACTGATGCTGTCTGGGTTCTTTCACACAAGGAGATTTGTTGGTCTAGAAGGACTTAATTCAGCATGGATCTCCGTATGGCATGTCCTCCTGTCCTCCTAGGATATTGGCTCACTTTGAGGTCTTAGAGAATGAGTAGACATAAACATGGCTCTCGGGATCAAAGCATGCAAGTGGCCACAGCCGTTTCTGCTGCTTTCTGTCAGATAAAGCAGGTTATAAGGCAAGCCCAGATCAAGGTGTGAAGGACAGTCCATGTCTTGGTTAAAACAACTCAGACTTGAAGTCATAGTCTGAAGAGCATGTCTCCAAAAAAAGCGTGGAGGACTGGGTTTTAAATTAATATACCAAGAGTAGAATAAATAAAAATGCTCCCAGTTGACCCAACACTGTTCTTAGTTTCTTTTAAAGATTTGTTTTTATTATTTTATACATATTTGTATTTTGTCTACATGTATATGAGTGTACCATTTGTGTGCCTGGTTGCCTTGGAGGTAAGAAGGGGGTTGAATCCCTTGGAACTGGTGTAACAGATGTCTGTGAACCACCATGTGGGTGCTGGGGAAAGTCAGATTCTCTGGAAGAGCAGTCAGTGTTCTTAACCTTGGAGCCAACTCTCCAGCCTCAGCTTCTAGTTTCTTAAATGTGGATAATTGCTGGTGTGGGAAGAAGGAAATAATGCTGAGAGGGAAGGCTGTTTCAGGACAACACTCTCCGTACCTCGTGGTAGTTTTGATGAAAATGGTCCTCATAGGCTCATAGATTTGAATGCTTCTTCAGTTGGGGGGGGGGATCGGCAGCATCATTTTGAAGGATTAGGAGGCCTTGCTGGAGGAGGTGTGTCACTGGGGGTGGATTCTGAGGCTTCAAAAACCCATCCCAAACCCAAAGTCTCTTTCTGCCTAGGGATGAGTATGTTGCTCTCGGCTTCTCCTCCAGCACATGCCTGTGTGCCGCCATGACACCTCTGAAAATGTAAGCCACTCCAGTTGAATTCTTTCCTTCTATAACAGTTGCTGTGGCCATGGTATATCTTCACAACAGTAGAATAGTGACTAAAACATACTTCCTTGATCATAAATTAGTCTCCTTATGCCCTTTGTTAGTTTCTCGATTTTCCAATTTATGGTAATTCATTGAGACAGTGTTCATTGAATGGCTTTGTAAGTAAGATTTAGGTCTCAATGCATATGTGAGTCCTCACTGATGGTATCTACTCAGGGGTAAGAGAATCTGTTCACAACCTCTACGAATGGACATATTCTAAATGATTGCTGCAGATTCCTCCCTCCCCCTCCCCTAGATTTTTGTGACCTCACAATGCTACAGAATCTCCTCTATTGTCTGTGGGGTTTTGTTGTTGTTGCTTTTGAGATAGGGTTTCATGTATCCCAATCTTGCCTTGAACGACCTAGATACCTAAGGATGACCATGAACTGACAGGTATGAAATTGAAATATGACACCTGCTTTATGCAGTGCTGAGGATCAAACCCAGGGCTTTGTGTATGCCAAGCAAGTACTCAGTTAGCTGAATGGCATCTCTAGCCCCCTGTGGCCTTCTCTCTTTGTGGTTGCTTTTACCCCATGCCCTTGTGGAAATGAGAAATAATCTCCAATCACATTAGTAAGAATGTCATTATGAGTATTGAAGGAACACATTCCTACCACTTTAGAGTTCATTAGGGTACAAATGATAATGGGATTGTTGGTGAGATGGCTCAGCCAGTAAGGGTTCCTGCTGCTGTGCCTGATTACCTGAGTTTGATCTCTGGGACCCACACCTTTAAAAGAGAAAGTGGACTCCCAGAGATTGTCCTTTGATCTCCAAATGTACACAGTAGCATGTGTATGCACATACATATTCACACAGCAAATAACATAATAATAATAACAATCATAGCACATTTTGCACAAATAAATTACAAGGAGACCCTTGTTCATTCTGTGGTCTGATCCAGATTGAGTCAAAGAAGAATGTAAATATTTAATGCATTGCAATGGCATTCAGGGAAAAAGACTCAACCTGGATGATCTTATGCTGGAGACAGCATCCATTGTCTGCCTGTACATATGGAACTCCTAGTCATCAGTTAATGCCTCTGGGCCAGATCTGTGGATATTTATTGTATCTCAAAACATATGGGATCTCAAATTAAAAGATGTCCTCGGATAAGAGAGATGTCAGAAGAAATTTTTTGCTTTAGATTTCATTCTCTTTAAAAAAAAAAATGTGTATGTGGGGGTGGGTGGGTGCGTGGGTGTGTCCATGAGGCCAGATCCTCTGGAGCTGTACTTATAGGATGTTGTGAGTCACCACATGGGTGCTAGGAGATGAACTCAGGACCTCTGGAAAATCAGCAAGTGCTCTTGATTGCTCAGCTGTCCCTCCAGCCCCAGATTTCCTTTTCTAAAAGATGTGGCCATGTCTGTCTAATACCTCAAAACTCAAAATCACCTTTAGTGTCATTACATATGCAGTGTACAAAACTGTCATTTATAAACCGACAGTATATATTTCAGGGTCTTCCTCTTCAGTACTGACAACTCATGTGCTGCATGAAACTCCATTTCTCAACTGTTTACTCCCAACCCTGTGTGTGTTTGTGTGTGTGTGTGTATGTGTGATCTTTAAGCCAGAAGGGCACAGGTTGGATTCAGCTAATTCATAAACCACTTTCTTTCTCCTGGCTCTACATTCTGTCTCTATCTTATGGAAAGAAACAGGAAGTTAGAAGGTGGCTTTGGATGGGAAGGTCCTTCCTGGGGACTTCCTTGGGCTCTAAGTTGTCAGAACCAAAGGGCTGAGGGCTGCTTGGTTGGAGATCTGGAGATGACCAGAGCAGGGTAATCAATCTGGTGGAGATCTGGCCAGCAGCAGCAGCAGCTATGCAGTGGTGGCGAAGACAGTGCTGTCCTGTTTTCATTAAGTGTATTTATAAACACATTCAACATGAAACATTTTCCCTTTCTTCACAGTGATGGATGATTATATATCTATGAAATGTTTTCATTTATTTGGCGCCAGAGTAATCAAAATCAGTTGAAACTGCCCCAGCGAAGAGAGAGAAAACAAGGCGGCCTGGGACAGCCCCGGCTGCTTCTCTCTTGCTCTTTAGGGTAGGAACTGCCTGGCAGAGAGGCTCCTTCACAGAGGAACACGCTCTTGGGAGGGGTAATTGCTCCCAGCCCTGCTCATGGCTGCAGTCCATGGAGGCTGCAGCTCGGCAGGGTTTTCAAAGAGATTGCCTGCCTCCTGGAAGCAGCGTGGGAGCGGCGGGGCCAGCCTGTGCGTGACTCTGTTTAGGCTGAGAGGGAGCTTGGTCCCAGAAAACCTTTGTGAATGAAACGAAGTGGGCTTTCATGTCTGCCCTGGCCCGTGTTCTGGGTCAGGCGCCCTGATCTCCAACATCCTGTTTAAACTGGTGTTTTCCACTACATGCAGACAAAACTATTTTCTATTCTGAGCTCTTCGTGATTGCACAGAGACAAAAAAGGGGGATTAGGTAGGGAAGCAGGGTTGCCCTGCTGGGGAGAGACATACAGAAAGCAGACACCCAGGCCTCATGCTTTTGATGTTTTTTTTATTTTTTCCTTTTCTTATTCCTTCTGGACAGCTACAGAACTCAGATATATGCTTTACAAGTTCAACCTTCAGCTGAAGAGGCCACTGTTTTGGTTAGTTTATCTAGCCCAAACCACAGAACAATGCTGCTTGTTTCTGGCCACCAGTTTGCCTTTGGGTTCCAATGTGAACGTTTATAGGCAAGATAGTTAAACTCTCAGTGGGAGAGAGAAAAACCAGTGTCCCTGGTGGTGACTCATCACCTTTCAGGGAACTAAGTTGACTGTCAGAGCAGGAAAAAGGCCTTCACCTTAGGGGTCAGGTCCAAGAACTTGTAGAAGGGGAGGAGGGACGTCTCTGTGGTTTGTTATAGTAAAAAAAGGACACGAACAGGTGAAGGGTATATCAGACAATTTGTCTGGCTTATTCTGAAAATTTGTGCTAATAGGCCAACTAGCGCTTTTCATTTTTCAGGCACAGAAAGAGTATTTATAGAGCCGAACTGCTTGCTATTAAAAAGCTACAAAAACCGAGAGCACCGTGCACCTGTCATTTTGACCCCGTGGAACTGAAAAGTAAGGGAACGTGGAAAACCAAAAACAAAATAAATCTCCTGTATCAATTAATTAAAAGCCATTTAAGTGTTTGAGGGTGAACTCTGAGAACTCACTTTTCCCTAATTCTTAGTAAATTACAAATGTATCACAGCATCCTAGATAAATGCAGTGTTTTCTGTTCTTCAGCTGAGTGACCCCCTCCTACAGGCTCTTGATCTCAACAGTGGAGCTGACGAGCTCTTCTATGTACATCTGGGGCATACAACACACACTTGTAATAATGCAACCGGAATAAAAATAATAACATTAAAATGTGTCTGATACAAACACAGGCTTTTTTTTTTTCCCGGAGGGACCAAGGAGCAACTCTGCCCTTAATTAACCAATGAGACATCCTATCTCTTTACTCACCACTTCCACATGAACTCTGAAGCTGTCCAGTTTCTAGAAGTAACTGGAGCTGTACATGATATGAGGGTTTAAGTCATTTAAAATTGTTTCTAGGGTACTGGCAAGATTTTTAGAAAGACAAGCCGTATTAGTTTGCTGTCTGTAGCTATGATAAAATACTATAACCCAAAGCATCTTGGGGAGGAAAGGGTTTAACTGGCTTACACTTCCAAAGCACTGTCAACCATCAAAGCACGGCAGGCCAGGAACTCAAGGCAGGAGCCTAGAGACAGGAACTGAAGCCGAGGCCATAGAGGAGTGCTGCTTGCTGGCTTGCTCAGCCTGGTTTCTTATACAATCCAGGACCACCTACCTATCATGGGCGGGGCTCTCTGGGAGGGTCCTCCCATACCAATCACTAACCAAGAAAATGCCCAGGGACTTGCCTACAGACCAACACTAAGGAAGCGTTTTTCTCAGCTGAAGTTTCTTCCCTCTACCCAGATGGTCCTAGCTTGTGTCAAGTTGGCAAAAATCAACCAACTCACAAATGTTGAGCATGGCAGAAAAAAATTCCATATCCTGTATTATCATTTTTATAATTAAATAATAGCTACTGTGATTTAAAATATAACAATAATAATTATAAAACAACAGAAAGAAAGATGTTTGGTCCAAAGCAATGGTTTGAGCAATTGTCAAGATGGTGACCCTGACTTTGAACATTTAGATTTTCAATTAGTTGGTGTGAATCCCAGTACATTCCTGAGAGAGAAACTAATTAACTCAGGCACAGCAACCAAGTTCTGCCCAGAGAGATGAGATGACATCATCCCAGCATCTGAGGAGGCACTATGCAAATACAACTTCAAATCAGCCAATCATATGGGTAGAGATACAGTGAGCATAGCCAATCATGATCACCCATCCTCCTTCTTAGGCTCCATTACATCAGCCTCCAGAAAAAGTCAGGGTGAGCCAAGACTGGAACATCTAGCCAAGCCCTACACAAATCTCTATGATATGTTTATCTCCGGATAGATAGGTTGTCTCACTGTCTTCTGTGACAGAGGGTCCTTTGGACAGTATGATGTTGGTATCTTCCTAGGTAATGCATTTCCTTCATGCAGCCAAAGTGACTTGTTTAAAAGCAGGTTTTTTTTCTTTCTATTTTTATAGGCATCTCAGCTAGTTTCATTCAGATTTTTATCTAAAATGTGAACACATTCTCAGGTGTTGAATATGGATTTCAAGAAAGAACTTTACTCAGGATTTAGCTTAATCTACATTATTAACCATTCTTTCTTGTCAGCTTATTATGTATTTCTTTAAATGACATGCTACCATCCCTGCTTGGTTAGTTTCCTGGAGGAGGCTCCATGCAATGTGAGATGTCTTTTTATATGCTGTGCATATGCTTTGTTACCATTTGTTAATAAAAAAGCTGTTTTGGCCCATGGCAAGGCAGCTTGGAGGCAGGTAGGAAATCCAAGCGGTGAAAAGATAGAGAAGGGCTGAGTCAGGAGACTTGATCCGGCTGCCAAAGAAGCCAGATGTAAAAGTACAGGTAAACCACAAGACACGTGGCAATACACAGGAAAATAAAAATGGGCTAAGTTGTAAGAACTAATTGATAATGAGGCTGGGCCATAGGCCAAACCATTTGTAATTGATACAAGCCTTTGTGTGATTATTTTGGGACTAAGAAGCATCAGGTGGGTCCCGACCCTTTGGGCTAGGCCAGGTCAGAAACTTTTGACTACATCCAAGTCCTTGTTTCTGGGCTATACTCCCACATATTCCCTGCATCCCAAGTGTCTGAGCATCTCTTATTTTTACTGAGGAACACACAAGGTCTTTCTGTAGGCCTAAGACCTCATACGCTTTCCCACATAGGCACACTTAGAGAGCATCTGAGCATCCTAGATACTTTTACTGCTCCGACGAAGAACAAGAGCCTAGGTAATTTATATACAGCAGGTACCTGTTTGGCCCTGAGTTCTGAAGGCTGGAAGGTCTGAGAGAATGGTACTCATGAAGACGCAGGCCTGTGTTAATGAAGCATGGAATTAACGGGAGACAGAAGAGCAAGAGAAATAAACCAAGAAAAGCCAGATAAGCGTTGAGGGCAGTGCACTCTTGAGGTAACTATTCCCCAGGGCAGTGGCATCTACTAAGGCAAGGCCTGTGTAAGTGCAGTCTATGGCACAAACTCTATTTAGTACTATAATAAAAACTCAAAGCCAGATACTGGGGAAAAGCTGGAATATCAGAGAGATAGGGAACAAACCACACTCAACTCTCACCCACCTACCTCCTTAGACTGAACAGGGTAAGTCCTATCTTCCTGGGTCCTCAGACTGTCTGGTTTCTTAGGTAGAATGCTTTACTACTCCTGACTTATATTTCCTTCCCCGCAAAGCTATTTTACTTCCTGTTTCAATTCTCCTAGAGCTAGGTTTAAAGGTGTGAGCTACGACTGCCTGGCTGTTAGGCCTTGAACTCAGAGATTTAGACAGATCTCTGTCTTCCAAATAATAACATTAAACGTGTGGGCACAAAGTCAAAACACAGGTCTTTTGTTCAAAATTCACTAAGGATGTCAAGATGTTGACTAAAGGGGCTTAAATCAGAGGTGAGCATGGGGGCCTGGGTGAGCTTTCAGGGCACACACTAGAGAAGCCAGCTCTGGTAAGACTAGTAGCCATATGAATGCCTGCATCCTTCACAGGTACACAACACGGAACATCCTTAGAGTACACAGTCTTTTGCTCATTTTACTAAAACCTCCTACAGTATTCATGACTCAGACCTACATGTTTTGTTTCTTCCCTTGACCTGAATAAGTAATATCTGTCCCATTTCCTGGTAAGCAAGTGGGCTAAGTGACTTCTTCTAAGCTTGTGCTAACCATTTTTCTAATTGTAAGTATACTACCTAGAACACTTTAAAAATAAAGAGAAACAGAACCTCATTACCCACAAATCTCACCAGTGGTGAATACTGTTTTACTTTGCTTTCCACTGATGAAGGGCTCTGACCAAAGGCCACTTGTGGATAAAAGGATTTCTTTGGCGTGTACTTCCAGATCCTAGTCCATCACTCCAGTCAGGAAGAAGCTTCAGCAAGGACCATGGAGTAAGGCTGCTCAGTGGATCACTCTCTGGCTCATGTTCAGTTTCTTGTATAGATCCACCTTGCTCAGCATGGTACCCTACTCCTTTCCTGTAGTGGGCTGGGCCTTCCAGCTTCAGTCATCAATCAAGACACTCTCTTACAGACATGGGCAGGGCTGATCTCATCTGGATGACCTACTCAACTGAGATTCCTTCTTACCAGATGACTAGGTTGTGTCAAGCTGATAAAAGCTATCTACTACTCAGATTTTTCTGGACATCCCTCGAAGCTGTATTTCTTTTATAAATTTTTATGCAAGAATTCGTATAGGCTGTTGTGCACTTTTCAAATCTAAAGTGGGGTCATATGACCTCTTCCTTTTCACTTAGAAATGGGAACACAAGCCATTTGTATGTTAAGAAGTAACTGTGCAGAATGCTACATCTGCATAGCAATTGACATAATATTGTGGTTGGTTAAGAATGACTTTAGGGATGAGTGACAGGTGTTTAACAGAAAAAAAAAGAAGAAGAAGAAAGAATACACCCAGTACTAATTCCCTTTGCTACTGTACCTCTTACTCCACACTAATCCAAAGCAAGTAGTTATTCAAGCAAATGTGAAATTTGAACCCAGGTCCACATGAAGGCAGAGGCAGCCCAGGAACTGTGGGGACCTGTGATTTACAACTTCCGACAGAAGGAAGGCCTCAGGGTTGGCACATCCTCCCGAGCCTTGGATACTGTAAAAGCTTGGCAGCTGTTCTGCAGTGGGGAGAAGGGAGCCAGATGAGTTCATGAAACAGAGAGAGGAGATGGAGATACACAGTAGTGATGACAAGTGAAGATCGGGGCGGCTTCTGAGCCAATGAAGTGTCACCACAGAAACAAGCCTGTCATTAACGGGCATGCGTTTGGTCACAGTCAGTCAGTTCACACTTTGGGAGGACTTAGCCAAGTTTTTATTGCTTATGAGAAACAAACACACAAGGAGAGATGGATTGGTTTCCATCTTCAGAAGCCCAGCGTTTTGAATTCCTCAGTCGTATATCTCTTGGATTCTGTTTTTGTTTTCTAAGTAAGAACTCAGGACAGTTTTAGTGAAAAATTATACTTGCTAAATTTTTAAAAACTAAAGATCACTTGTAAATGATTTCCTAGATGTCACACTGATTACTCTTACTGTATGAGTCCCCAGTGTACAATCAGTTGGTTAGTGAGGGACATTCTGAGTACGGCCTCATTCCCAAAGGGGATGGAGAAGGTTTCTGATGTTTACATCAGATCAAAGAATCTCATGATGTGGAAGAATAAGAGTTAACTGGGACCCCGTACTGGCTGCAAAATAAGCCCCCCCTGGGCAAAGACCACCAACTTGGTGGCCTCCAAGAATGGAAGGTTATTCTCTCTATAGATTAGAAGTTTTGAGGTCCACAGTCAAGGTTGTTTGCAGGGCTGTCCTTCCTGCCTCTCCTCGGCCTCCTCTCTCCCTACCCAGAAGACTTACTGCTGGAATGATGGTTTACCTGACTATCTAGGGTGACCTCATCTCCAGATCCTTAGCTACATCTGTAAAGACCCTGACATAGTTAGCTCTCAACTTAACACAACTTGTGGATTTCAGAGAAGACTGTCTCAGGAAGGGATTTGTCATGTCAGACTGTGGACACTGCTGCAGGAGATTCCCTCCACTGAGTGTTGACAGAGGAGGGCCTAGCCACTCTGGGCAGTGCTGTTCCCTGGTTCTGGCCTATATAAAGAAAACTAGCTAAGCACGGGCCTGGGAGTGGGGTGATAGCATGCTCTTGCATGGTTTCTGCTGTTGTTTCCTGGCTGGGTGAGTTTATTGGTTGGAGATGATGTCCTGTGGGATACCAAATGAGCCTTCTTTGAGTTCCTTAAGGATGAACTGTGACCTAAAGCTTAAGCTCAAATAAATCTTTTTGTCCCTTAGTTGATTTTGATCATAGTGTTTTATTGTAGTAACAGGAGGAAAGACTATCATCTCTAGATAAGACTGTTTTCACAGGTGTCAAGGGCCGTGAAGTAGACCTGTTTTTTGGACAGCACCACTCAATCTGCTTCTGGGTCCTTATAAGTAGACATGGTCAGCCTGCTTTCCTCTGGGTCATTGTAAGTAGACGTGGTCAGCTTGATTTTCTGTGGGTCCTCATGGGTAGATGTGGTCAGCCAGCTTTCCTCTAGGTCCTTATAAGTAGATGTGGTCAGCCTGCTTTTCTGTGGGTCCTTGTGGGTAGATGCAGTCAGCTTGCTTTCCTGGATGAGGCTGTGGTAATCAAGGAAGAAGCTGGAGCAAAGGCTGTCTGTTAACTGTGGCCAGGGCTGGTTGTCTCCAAATTTTCTTTTCTGAAAATCTGTGTGGGTTGTGGAGGGTCCTGAAGATCACTGAGAAAGGAAGCTATCCTTGCTATGTGGTGCCAGGTGAGGTGGCAATGACCATAGAAGCTTCCCTCCTGGATACAGGAGATGACCAGAAATACAATCCTGCTGTTCCACCCATGTTCCGTTACCAGAAATCCCTTGGTCTGAGATTCAGCCTTGGGACAGAGGGTCATGGAGTGCTAGAGGAGATGGGCTTCCCGTCCCACCAGAAGATAACAGTGGTAGGTGCTATCTTTTTCTTTGTATCAGTCAGAACTCTCCAGAGAAGCAAAACTACCAGGAACATGCACAAGTGCACACACACACACACACACACACACACACACACACACACACACACACACTCATACATATACAATGCACACATATTCTCACAACTCACATCCACACATGCACACACACAGGGATGGAGGAAGAGAGAGAGAGAGAGAGAGAGAGAGAGAGAGAGAGAGAGAGAGAGAGAGAGAGAGAGAGAGAGAGAGAGAGAGAGATGCAGTCAGCTTGCTTTCCTGGATGAGGCTGTGTGTGAGCCTGGAGGAGTTGAGGCTACATTCAGTGCAAGGTTCTGTGGTATAGTCTTGAGAATTCCTTATGAAGCCACAATAGACTTAACCTTTAAGCCCATTAGTGAGGCTACTGTTCCCAGGGTTAATCCTATGAGAGCACCGTCTACAGAGGTAAATATTAATCACATGAAAATTATACCCTCACAATAGTACTCTACCAGATTGTATTGACACATGAAGTGAGCTGCCATACAGATACACCAACAGGCAGGGGCACCTAGACTGTGCTATGTGCTGGACACACAAACGCGGGCATGGACCACCTGGAGTATATAGTTAGAATCTACAGTGGGGCTGTTCAGCTAGCCCAAAACCATGGAGGTCATGGTATTCTGAAAGTTATGGAGGTGATTAGTAGAACAGTGACTGATCCTCTCAGGTTGGTAAAAGAAAAACTGAACCAGGAAAGTGGGGGAGACAGAGGAAGAAGGGGTGTTCCCAGCAAAGAGGAAGCTGAGAGTCAGGAAGCAGGAGGCTAAGGAGTGGAAGTTGAAATAGACAAAAGGTGTGGCCACAGGGGTGTGCTTGGGACAAGGGTCCTGCACCCTCTCTGTGATGTCAGGTTGCTGTTAACTGGGAGCCACAGAGGGCTGCTGAGTTAGGATGGTATGGCCACACTTGCCTTTGCAGAAATGAGCTCTGGCAGTTATGTGCAGATGAACTGGAGCAGGGGTCAGCGCCAGAGTTAAGGTCATGCTGAGACAGGAAGCAGGATGGATGGAAGAGTATAAAGTGATCATGATGATGCCCACGTCACTAGTGTTTGTTGCTGTGTCAAAATGCCTGACCAGAAGCAGCTCAGGAGAGTCTATCCTGGCTCTACGTCGTCGAGGTGGAAAAGCATGGGAAAGCATGGCAGCAGGAGCCTGAGGCTGGCTGTCACCCTGGATTTGAAGTCAGGAAGTAGAGAGTGAATAGGAGGGGGGGGTGGGAGGTGTGTGTGGGGGAACTATGAAACTTCAGGACTCACCTCCAGGGACCCACCTCCTCTAGCAAGGCTCCACCTCTTAAAGGCACTACAACTGTTCCAAGTGTTCTAAGTGAGTGTGTGTGGGGGGGAGGGAGGGATATTTCATATTCAAACTATGGCCCCATTTCTTCTTTTTTTCTAATCACTGCTGGGTCTTGAAAGATCAGGAGACAGAGAGAGACGCTGGGATATTTACTCTTACTCCCCTCTTTAACTGATTAGGCATAACGATGTTTGATACTCAAGGTCAATTTGGACTTAAGAGGCTTATTGAGAATTAACGAAGTATCAAACGGAAGATGGATGGCTCTTAACATTCAAAGCTTCTACTGCACAGTCTTCCTGCTGTTGGTTCCAGGACCTCCATGGTGCCTCAGATGATGATGCCCCCCCACCCCCCTCCACCCTTCTCCTTAACAGTCTGTCTCTTGCCTTTCACGGAGAAGATCAAAATTAGACTGAATTACAATCGACCATTATTCAACATTTCCATAGTAAAGAGAACATGAGATCCAACTGTCAGTTTTCCCAAACTTTATGTCAGTTTGTATTAGATTACAGTCCACGTGCCACAATGCAGAGCTCATATAGACCCAGAGCGGAAAGAATCTTTAAACTTGGCCAGATCTATAATTCTATAATGTGGAAGAAGAGGAGGAGGAGGAGGAGGAAGAAGAGGAAGAAGAAGAGGTACCCTTAGCAGAGTGTATTTGAACATGGATGAGCCACCCACCTCTGGGCTGGAAGGATGAGGTGAGCTCTGCCCACAACTGGTGCTGGGGCTCCTTATGTATCAAACCTAACCCCCAAACAGTCAAAGTTGTACCAAACTAGAAACAGGCTCTGCCAGATGCTATCCCTCTCTGTTCCGAAGTGTGTGCTTTGTGTGGAGTAGAATTCACGGATTTCTTATCCATTCATACTTAAATGATCAAAATGTTATCCAGGAATGCCTCTGTGAATCACAGAGTGCTTGGTCCCCCTTGCTTTTCATTTGTAAAAGGAAAATCATACTTTTGTGAAATGGAGACTTAAAGCTACAAATTTTTACAATGAAGACAGAAAATGACCTTGCCAATTCTTTCTTTTGGTTTCCTGAGCTTCAAAGATGGGGTTGCCAGCTTGGTCAGGACACAACCAAACAGAAGATTTGTACCCACAGAATGGGCTCGAGTATCCACCTCCCTTTCATATTATTGCCATAGTTCTCCACAGGATGGGGAGGGAGGGAAGAGAGAGAAAATGTTCCACAGGGAAAATGACAAGGAGAAAAGAGCAAGAGGAGGCAAGAGGGGAAGCGTCTAAAACTACTGTTTTCCCGTGGGAGGGCACGAGTCCATTTGTAAGCTCAGAGGATTTCAGAGGACGAGGCTATCTTCCATATCATTTCTGAGTCAGGATCTCATATTCTCTGAATTCATCAAGTAGCCTTTACTGGCTGACCAGGGAGCTCAGGGATCCCCCTGATTCTTATAGGGGAGTTATAAGTTCATGCTGCCACATCCTGCATTTTCCCCCATGGGTTCCAAGCATCTATCCCAGGCCTTGAGCTTGCAAAGCAAGAACTAACTGATTGAGCCATCTCTCCAGTTGGAGAATTAAAAACAATTCCAATACATGAGAAAAATTTATATCCAGGCATAAGGAGAGAATAACATGCTTCTGAGAAACAGCTTGTGGTAGCCAACTGTTCTTTTATTTAGTCATTAACATGGTGACTGTGTATTCAGCATCATCTTTTGGCACAATGCAGAAACAAGGATGGATGCAGGCTATTCAGTGGTCCTCCTATCCAGAGATCAGCCTGCTTCCTCTCCACTGTAGACTATGTTGGACTGTGACTGCTTTGATCTAAGCAGTTTAGTAAACATGATGCCAAAGCAGTTTTGTATCTGAACTTCAAATGGACCGTCACCTTCACTGTGGCCTCCAGACACTAGCCAATTGGAAGACCAATTCCCAGCCCTGTTGGGGCCTGAGATGAGAGCCGGTGTCTGTGATGAGCCTTGTGAGGGTGCCATATTGGACTGCAGCCCATTCAAACTTGAAGACACAGAGGGCCCCCCGCCCCCACTTTACTAGACTTTTCTCCGAAGCCCAAAAGCTGCTTTTCTGGAAAGCTTTTGTTAATATTAAAGTGTTTTCTGCAGCTCTGTGTTCTTCAGATGAATATTCTCAAGTTTTTTATTGTTGCTGAGACACATGAATGGCTTACACAGTTTTTTCTCTATCTTCTTAGTCACTCACTGCCTTCTAAGAAGCTGTATATGTCATAGATGACATAATTTAAGAGAGGTGTTATGTTTCAGTAACACATCTTTTTTGTCTATCTATCTATCTATCTATCTATCTATCTATCTATCTATCTATATCTCTACATCTATCTAGCAATGTACCTAGCTAGCTATCATCTATCACTCTATAACCTATCATATATTATTTATCTATTTACCATTCATTTATGTATCAATCAAAATCTTTCATCATTGTATCTATTCTCTACAGTCCATGTAAATTTCTCTCTCTCTCTCTGATCATCATCTCTTATTCAATCATCTGTCTATTATTCCATCACCTATGTAGTTACTATAAATCTATTATCTTTACCATGTATTATCTATGTAATCACCTGTTTATCAGTTTGTCCATCCATCATCTATTCATCCAATGCATCTCAGATTTCAAATGTGCCTCAAATATATCTATCATGTATAAGCATTCATGAATCACATTTAAATTTATATTTATCTGCTATGATGTATGCTAATTAATAATCACTTTAACTTTATAGTTCTTAAAGTGGATTAACAGATTCAGTTACTTCAGCTTTTAAAAAATGCCTCTGCTTTGTCCTCTGTACTCATTTACTTTGATTTGGATGTGATCTGAAGCAACTGTACAAATGACTCTGAAAAGTCCCACACTCTGCACTTAATGGCTTCCTGAAATTTTCTTCTCACTAGCATTTGATGTAGAGCACTGAGAGAAGATGCCATTTGTGAATAGAATGGAGCAGAATTCTTAAGACCACAGCACAAATATCATCCCAATTCATCCTCACAATAGTGCCTGGAAGCAAGCAGTGTTTTTCCATTTCATTGCTGAGGAAGCAGCTGCTTGAAGGGCTCCAGACAAGGGACACTTGCTCAGGGTCACACACTTGGTACATAGTTGTCCATGAGACCACAGTACACAGCCTTATCTCCTATACCCACTGACTGATACACAAGAATTCATTTGTTCGTTGGACCAGTCATCTTGAAAGTTCCCCAGCCATCCTCTGTGTGAAGTAGTTTAGCAAAAGTAAAGGGCCAATAAGGCAGAGTAAGAACGTGTTTATAAGATGATTGATTTTACTATTCAGATGGAATTCCTATGGAATCAGTTCCTCCAAAAGCTCAAAATCAGCCTATGGAATGATCAGCTATACCACTTTTGGGTATATACCCAAAGGGCCCCAGATTCCATTTTAGAGACACCTGCTCATTCATGGTCATTGCCACTCTCCTCACAATACCCAGGAAATGGAAACAGCCCAAGGCTCTGACTTTTCTTAAGGTTCCAGTCACCTTAGGTTATGCTATGAGTTGTAACAAATAATAGCACAGCTTCAGTGATCCAAAGAGACATATTTCCCACTCGTGGTGTATGTTCCCCGTGGCTTAGAGTATACCTTCTCCCACTTTGCCGTCTTTGTTTTACCGACACCAGAGCTGTTTTGACATCAAGAGTCACTGTGACAGAAGAAAAAGAGATCTCTGGAGGCTTCAGAGGGATCAGGACATGCACCAACGAGAAACTAAGGCCTTTACAAATACACGCCATATAATGGCCACTGTTGGTGACTTCCTAGCACACAAGGCCAGGATGGAAAAGTTAGAAAAGGGAAGAACGAGGAAATGGTGATCACGCCACATGTGTGGCAACGTCGGGGTTCCTGGTCTAATGCACGGAAAGATTTTGCAAAGATACCATGGTTATGGATGAGTTTTCAGTATCACGCGACTTGCCAGAGAAAGTGGTTACTCCATGGCTTCCTCTACAACTTTCATCCTGCAGAGGGGAGCAGATCCCTCCAGACCATCCTGCAGAGAAAAGCAGATCTCTCCACATCATCCTGTGAAGGGGAGAAGAGAGTTGGTAGAAAGACTACTGAATCTTATAGGCTTTTGTTCTAGATTCGCAGGCCTGGATCTGTAGCTTCAGCTAAGAGCTTGAGGTGATCCAATCCTGCTGTCAAGAAGGAGAAAGCCAGATAGATGATGAGAATGCACATACCTCCATGCACACATTTGGGTAAAAGCAACTAAAATGAGTCTGCTTCAGGTCTGATGTCTTGCAAAGGAAGGCACAAAGGAGATCCTGTCACCTTATGCTGGTCTCGTTCCAGAGGTCTGTCCTAATATATCATCAGCAGAGGACAGGCCCACACCATGCGTGGGCAGAAAGTCTGAGCAGAGCTTCTGTCTGTCTGTGCTCAGGTCTATGATGCATGGAGACTTGAGTGAACATTCTGGAGAAAAGAGAGGCTCAGAAACCAAGGCCAGCTCTCTAATCTGCTTTTCTCCTACAGGTCTTTCAAGAGACAGAGAAGTATTTCAGAAAGCAGCTACTTAACGTCCATAAAATACATGTATAATTCTCAGATACTTATGATATCAGGATGAGAAAATTAATGAGTTCAGGGCTTGCCAACTAGAGGAGCATAATTAACCAGCTTGTGGGATGTCTCAGTATCTACTAGGGGCTCCTCCACAGATATCCAAATCCGTGTTTGCGCACGTCCCTCATGTACAGAAGTATAGTAGGTACATAAATACATAATCCCTGCACACATCCCCCTTGTAATTTAAGTCATCTTCAGGCTGCTTGGAGCATCCATCACAAGAGCAGTGCTGTGAAAATTGCTGTTATGCTCTGCCTCTGAGAAGGACAGGAAAGGAAAGCCTATACTTGTTCCACATAGATACAATCATAGGCCTAAGTATAATCACCCCAGAGACTCAAAATGAACCGTGTTCAGATGAGGAGAAGAACTGAAGAGAGAGGTAGCAGCTGGTGTGCATGCACAGCTCTCCATTCACCATAGTGTCCATTCAGAAAATTCAAGAATTGTTTTGGAGATTTTGGCAATTTTCATCATCATCATCATCATATATATATATATATATATATATATATATATGTGTGTGTGTGTGTGTGTGTGTGTGTATACACACTTATATAGGCACATATATATGTTTATGCAAACACACACACACACACACACACACACACACACACACACACACACACACACACAAAACAGAAACTCTCACTGTCTAGACCCAAAACTCACTATGCAGTCCAGGCTGGTCTTGAACTCCTCCTGCCTCACCCTCCTGAGTATTGGGATTACAGCAATGTGTTACTACCTGCAGTTGTTCACACGCTTTTCTGAGGCATCATTGGTTGGTTCTGAAATCCTAAGCCCACAGACACAGAGGAAGTCTTGTACTCTTTCAGGTGTGAGGACTAGCCAATTTCTGCAAAGCCCTAGAAGGATGACTAAAATCCAATTTCAAGGCAGCTCAGCCTCTGATTGGATTGAGAGATTTGTTTCTATGTCAGTTATCTCCAAAGTGACAAAGAAAATTATTTCTGAAGTGTCTAAGATTATCCAAAAAGTGTGCTTTTTTCTACAGTGAGGAACACTTAGGGTTCAGTAAGATTACCAGGTATACCAATAAATAGAATTGAGAGAGACAGTATGGAAACTTTCAGTTACAGACTTAAATAGGAAAATGTGTGCAATGCATCAAACAGATTGGAAGACAAATAAAAAGGTTACCAGGAATTATACTGAACATTCAGCATAATAAAAATAAAGATATACTTGAAATTGGAAGAAATCTAACGATTGGAGTTATGTAAGAGATATGACTCTGAGTAGATTATTCAATTAAAGAGCAGAATAATTAACATAGAATGTGGGCTAGTCAAGCACAAGCATGGAAGGAAGAATTTCAATGAATTATGAAATACTTTTATAAGAAATTAAAATGAGAATGAAAATAAACACAAGCTATTTGAGAAATAACCCACAGTGGTGATTAGAGAACTCAGCTTTATAAACATAGCAATTTTCTTTTGATTTAATACCAGACAACAGGTTCTTGTTTGTGTGTGGGAATCAACAAGCTGATATGGTGCCTGCAGGAAGAATGAAGTTAGGTGAGTTACACAGCAAGATTTCAAGGGTTATCATAAAGCTGCAGATTACATCTGGCAGCACAAAGATACACAGTCGTAGGTCAGCACAGCCTCTTAGCAAAATATAAATGCTGCCAGAAGGACAGGGAAGCAACGACCAATCCAACTGAGAAAGGATGGGCTACCAACTATTCATTGAGGATCGCCACATAAAAATGCATTCAACCCCGTCTCACACACACAAATTAGCTATGGTGGCTAGATGCTTTAACTATGAAAAGTAAAGATTAAACTTTAAAACTTCTAGAAAATAATTTAGATCATTTCTTCACTTCCTTGGACCAGGCCAAAAAAAAAATATTAATGGGGACACAAATCACTTCAAGTATTAAGTAAACTATTATTGAATTGGGTCATATTAAAATTAAAAACTGTTCATCATGTGATATCAAATGGGTAAAACTCTCATGCGCAGTGTGTATGTGGACATGTGTGTATGAATGAGCTCACATGAGAGAGAGACACAGAGAGTCACACAGAGAGACAGAGACATGGGAAGAGGCCAAGAGATACAGAGATTTGTGTGTATGTATTTAACTGATCTTTAACAAATCAGTAAGAAAAAGACGACCAAACAGAAAACGATTGAACATGTTAAAGATACTGAAAGAAAAATAATTGTCCAACATGAAATGCAAAGATGCCCCAGTCAAGTGAGGCCACTGCAACATAGAATGACCCGGAATGGCACCACTCTCCTGCCAGAGTGACCCAGGAAAATTCACAATGCCAGCATTATATGGGTTCTGCTGCTGTGACAGAGTAATGGACGACTCAACCCGCTCAAGGGAGGAAGGACTGGTTTGGATGAAGTACTGAGGGATAGAGGCATTTATGATGGGGATGGTTTGATGGTAAGTGCACGAGGAAGAGAAATCGAGTGTTGAGGCCAGACCCGGGGCTTAGCTATAATCCAAGGGCTCCCTCACACCCAGGAACTCACTTCCTTCAGCTTCGCCTCTTAAAGATGTCACATCGTCCCAATTGATCATCAGAGTCTGGACTTGGGGAACAAATGAGTTTTATTGAGGTTACTTATAGGAGCAGAAATGACTCAAAGACAGCTCCATCAGCTGTATCATCCAAGTCCACCCCAGAACGAGAGACAGCTTACAAAGCTGGAGCACACTGCAGCCTTCAGGCAGCTCAACAGGTTGGAGAATGTCCTTTCCAAATGAGTCTGATCTAAACCTCTTCTGGCAGCTCAGCTGATTTCCACTTCTTCTGGGCAGCTGGTCTGTCCTCACAGTACTCTTTGCAGCTTGAATCTTCTGAGAGTGACTCTCAGCCTCCTTTCTTGCTTCCTCTGGCAGTGAGGAGCCCAGTCAATCTGGTCGGTTTCAGGGACTTCCTGAAGCTATTTTGAATTGCATACTTTCTGGTTTTAGATGCATCCCTACAGGATGGAATGTTTTAGTCTTGAAGAAATGGCTACACAACATGTGTGTGTGTGTGTGTGTGTGTGTGTGTGTGTGTGTGTGTGTGAATATATATATATATATATTGAAGTGAATACATACATATATATATATATATATATATATTGAAGTGAATATATATGAAGTGCAGATATGAGCAGTAAAACCAAAGCCATATAAATGAAATGTTAGAAATATAAGAAACTCTTAGCAATATCATTCCTCATAGCCACAAATATTGAAGTTTAGCAGAACAGATAACATATGTGTTCCTAGAGTGAGATACCACACAGTAAAATAAATAAGCAAATGAGTTATTGATACACAGAGGAATGTTTGTTACAAGGTGAAACCTGAGGTAAACCTATGTCATCATCTATATCAATGTCACCCAAATGCATACTTTGTTCAGCTGAGAGTATGAACATAGTTATGTAGGGAATGTATTAGTTACTTGACTTGCTGCTATGACAAAATACTCCAACAAAAGTAACTTAAGGGAGAAACGGTCTATTTTGGCTATAGTGGAGTGTAAAGTCCATCTGGGCAGAAAGATCATGGTGACTGGCGCTTGAGGTGGCTGATCACTTGGCATCTATAATCAAGAAGCATAAAACAATGAATATGTCATGCCAAGCCCATGGCTTCTTATTTATAAATGCCGGGACCTCAGCCTATGGCATGGTGTCACTCACAGAGGGCAGGTCTTCTCACCTAAGTTAACCTAATGAAGATAATTCCCATAGACATGTACAGAGGACCCAACTCCAAGGTGATTTTATATTTCATTCTATTTACAATTGAAGTTAATAATTGCAGGTAGCAAATGGGAAATGGGTAGTTTGAGGCACTGACAATGTTTCTTTCCTTTCTTTCTTTCTTGTGTGTGTGTGTGTGTGTGTGTGTGTGTGTGTGTGTGTGTGTGTGTGTTTGTGTATGTGTGTATATGTGTGTGTATGTATATGTGTGTGTGAGTGTGTGTATGTGTATGTATGATGGTTTAGGAGTTTGACGATGTTGAGATGAACCATGATTCACTGAATCTGTACATACATATAGTACATTTTAATTAAAATGCTCACTTAAGAACAATATCCTCTTACTGGACAGACCAGACGGGTCTTGGCTATGGGTTCAGTTTTCAGAACATTGCAATAATTCCTTTGCTGAGTAGAAAATGATCAGTGAGAAAAGTAATCACATGTCAGAATAAAAATATAAAATAAAAATACTTTTTTATGCTTTTATTTTTATTTTCTCTATACAAATTTATATTTTCCATATAAATATAGAAAGTGAAATAGATAATTTTGTAGATAAAAAATAAGTTTGTTTGTTTTGTGGAACCAACCATTAAAGAGTTTTACATTTTTTGTCCTGAATTTTGTTACAAAGTAAAATAATGAGATAAATTCCTTATAATTTGATCATCCTTAAGTGTCCGAAGCAAACATTCACATTTGTTTTTATTCTCCTTTACTTAAAAAGTATGGTGGGGATTCAATGGCAATTCATCTCCTATAATAACTCTGTAAAGCAGGCTTGGAAAGAATAACTCTCCTTTCTTTTAGTGATCAGAAAACAGTGCTGTGTGGGGCGGCTAACCTGGTTGTTCGTGATCATACATGGGGTAGAGACTAGGAGCTGTGATGCAAATGTGGGAACATTGGCTAATGTGACTTTCATCCCTAATTTCACATCTGTTTGTTCTCTGGGCCTGGGGTGAGAAAGCTCGGGATCATGGGTTCCTGGTCAGCATTGGCAAAGCTGTGTCAGGCAAGAAGGCAAGTTGTGATCTGAGGAGAGTCTCATCTGGTGAAGTCCTCGTCCAGCAAGACCGAGGACCTGCATTTCATAGCTAGAAGCCATGGACAAGCATAGGGCTTGGTGGCCTGTCCTTGGAAGCCCAACACAGGGAAGCCAGAGAAAGGAGGATCCCTGAGTTAACTTGTAACAGGCCCACGAGACAATTACTCAGTAGAAGTGGATAACCCTGAAATGCTGAAGGCCCTCATCTATCTGGCATGCATGTAAATACATGAATACAGACCTGTGTGCACACGTGCACATGCACACACACACAGAAAGTCATCATTGAACAAATCTGAGTTGAACTGTTGACAACTTAGAGAAAGATGATTGGTACCCTATTTCCATGAATAGATTCCCAAGAAAGATGCAGAAAAAAATGAGCCCAAGCTGGTGGCACAGACTTCAATTCCCAGCTCCTAAGAAAGTTGATTCAGGAGAGTAGTGAGATAAAGGTCAGCCTGCACAATGTGGGGATAACTTATCTCAGAATTTAAAATTATCATAAGCTCTGTGTTCAGCAGTACAGCTTTTACATGGTATGCCAAAGGCTCTGAGTTCAATCCCAAGTACTGTAAAAATAAAGGTAAAAAGCTGATACAGTCAATTCTGCATTTGTTTTGACTTAAAAAATACAGAAAATGAAAATATGTAGAACGAGATAGTGAAAACCTAGTTTCAATATGAGAAACTTGTTTCTTAAAAGTTCTATTGTTTCGTGGAACAGACTTACAATCCTCTCTGAACTGCTTCCTGGTCTCATGTGTCTGTAACATGACTGGCATGGCTGCCCTGGGAAAGCGCAGGATATCCTAAGGAGCATGGGGACAGAGGAGGAGGAAGAGGAGGAGCATGGGGAGGAGGGAAGGGATGGAGAAGGAGGAAGAGGAAGAGCATGAGGAGAAAGAGGAGGCAGTAGAAGAAACCCGACTCACAATCCAAATCCAAGTGAACCAGGAGAGGCCTGAGACTCCACCCCCTTGGCCTTCTCCGGTCATGGCCAGAGCCCAAGTACCTGAGCAGATCTGAGCTTTTCTAGGAGCTTTCTGTCCATTATGGGAACTGACATGCCTAGAAATGACATGTGTCTGTCACAAGATGAGGATTTTGGGGTTGGCTTATCCTTCACGTTGAAACACTCAGACTCAGACTCTATGACCAGTTAGGCTTTTCTCTCTGACTCAATCCTTTACTTTGTGGCTCTCACTGTCACTCATCTGTTCCAGATTCCAGAGCTGACTGATTATCCTGTCATCCTCTGCTACTGGCCATTCCCCAGTAGTCAGCATGGCAGAGACAATTTTTTCTTGACTCCAGTGCGGGCTCTTCTTCTTGTTCTTGCTAACTCCTATATTATTTCCATTTTTCTGCTGAACCTCAAAGGTGTGGGTAGTAGATACAGCCATAGAGGTCATGGCCAGACTTTTTTTAAAGATACATAAAACTTTGATTCTGAGTTTCCTCTGTTCTGGCACTGATGCCAATGAACAGGAAGTATGATGGCCCAAGCACCATGGCAACTGCTCATCCTCTGTAGTATCTACCATCAAAGATGGGGTTTCAGATCTGGTACGGTGAGTAGCTTTCGTCATTGGGGCCCCAAGCCTTTTCTATTCTTCATTCTCTGTGATCTTTGACCAGTTGGACCAGAAAACAAAATTTTCCATTTATCACCTCATAGTTACAAGATGGCTGATGTAGCCCCAGGTGGCACAATCTCCTCTCAGCTCTGCAAACAGGAAGGAAGGAGCTGACACAGAGTTGTCTTCTGGTTTAGAAACTGAATCCCTTTCTGCTACCCTCTACAGCTCAGTGTGGAGACCTAAATATGTTCCCGTCTCTAGCTGCCCGCCATGAAGGTGAGCAGGATTTCCACAGCTGGTTCTGGATAATCATGGGTTTGTGATGAGAGCAGGACTGGAGGGACTATTTTGAGAATGAGGAGACTTCTGTTATAGGCCTGGAGCACAAAAGTGGGAGGTTCTCTAGTTTGACTGCTGCGCTGTGATAAAACACTGACTGAGGGTGGTTGGAAGGTAAAGTGTTCATTTAATCCTTCAGGTCACAGTCACTGAAGGATGTCAGGACGGACCCTGGAGAGCAGCAGGCCTATTTGCTGGTCTATGCAGCACTAGATCTGACTTCACTTGCAATCCTCACAGCCCAGGCAGTACCACAGGAACCATGGAGAGACTCCTGCTCACAGGCTCAGGGGTAGTTTTCTCTCTGTTCTTCTCTTTTCTTTCTGATTTATTTATTTTTATTTTATCTGTATAAGTGTGCTGTCCGATATGTGTGTATACTAGCTATGTATCTAGTTCCCCAGGGAGGCCAGAAAAGGGCATCAGATTCCCTAGAACTGGAGTTACAGATGTTTGTGAACTCCTATATTGGTGCTGGGGTTTGAATTCAGGTCTTCTGCAAGAGTAGCAAGTGCTCTTAACCACTGAGCCATATTGCCATCTCTCTAGCCTTTTTAGACAGCTTTCTTATACAGTCCAAGGCCACCTGTTCATTGTGGGTTGGTCCGCCACGCTGGGCCCTCCTACGTCAACTAACAACCGGGACATTAGACCCTAGACATTCCCGTAGGGTAGTTTCATCTGGCTAATCCATCAATTGAGATCCCCATCTCAGGTGACTCTGGGATGTGTTAAATTGACAGTTAAAACTAGCTAGGGCATGAGGGAACAGTTATGGGACATGCAACCAGGAAATCAGTCTAGGTACTCTGCTCTGAGAGGACTGGTCTGGCTTTGATAAGCTTCTTTGGCGTTGACTGTCTGCAGTGTGCCTCATGCATGAAGGGATGGACATATGACTGCATGAGTTCATGAATGTGTGAGGGGTTAAGCATGTACCTTTCTTGCTCTTTCCTTGCTTGTGCAGACTTGACAGAGCTTTCTCTTTATTCTCGACCTCTTGGAAGCAAATACTTCGATCTTTTTTGCACACTGGTCATGTGTTTTATCATCCTGCTCGTCTATTTATAATTCTCAACTCTCCAGGAAGTCCGTCTCTATCATGTTCCTTTTTCTGAGCAGGCTTCCTCTCAACAAGCCCTCTTCTTCCCTCCCCTCAGCAAGTTAGTTGGCAAGCCTAACTAACATCAGCCTGTGGTTTCTTATTTTATTTTTTAATTAATTATTTTTTATAAAATATATTTTAGTTGTATTTTTTTCCTTCTGCAAATCTTCCTGGTCACCCCATCTCCCAATATGCCCAAATTTATGTTCTGTCTCGATCTCTTAAGAAAAAAAAAAAAAACTCAAGGAAAAAAAAAAAACACATGCAAGCAAGAAGCAACCCTCCCAAAACACAACAATGAAAATCAAAACAAACCAACAAACCAATAAACAAGTAAAGATCAAGAAGACAAAAGATGCCAAACAAATAAAAATAAAACAAAAGGTCCACAAAATTATCACTGAATTAATTTTGTGCTGGCTAACTGCTCCTGGGCCTGGTCCTGTCCTGGGAAGAGGCTTGGTAAAGTCGCCATTTTTAAGTGTGAAGTTAGATGAGTTTGGGGTATCACTGTAAATCAGACACAGGCTATCTTCACCCATCTCATGGTCAGGACTCTCCTGCTCATTGGCTCTCCTTCGCTACATTCCTAATATATTCCTTCAAGATGCAAGGCTTTGATTGACAGGCAGGACCTCCATCCATATGCAGTTTTGATCATCCATCAGAAGAGAATGTGTAATAATAACAGCAGAAGAATGTTTGGCTGCATCTAAGCCATCTAAGCAGAGACTTAACCTCATTGGTCAGTGGCTCTTCCAATAGAAGTTTAGGATGATCATATCTCCCCTCTCCTTTCCCCCATCATCAGAGGGTGTGAAGAGCCTGATGATAGATTTCTGTCCTCCTGAGCTGGACGTGTTATACTGACTTATATTGCACAGAACACAACTAAGCATGCCCAGTGGATGCAACGGGAAATTTCTTTGCTATTTTTCCTTAATGATTATCTGCCTCCATTTTCTACCTCACTGACCCTATATTCAGAAGTACACATTCATGCATGAGTGCTAGCACACACATCCCATATGTTACACCCACCTAACCCTCCCACATGTTCTCACATGTGCCTTTTATCTTTCTTGTATAGACATTGGTTGGCTTTTGACCAACAGCTATGATATTACCTCATTACTTCCTTAGATTGAGTGTCTGGGTCCCAGACAATGATGTTAAAATTTGCACCCCAAGGTAATGGATTTGTGAAGTGAGGCCTCCAGAGGTGATTA
The DNA here is from genome assembly GCA_033318265.1 of Phyllotis vaccarum. Taxonomy (NCBI): domain Eukaryota; kingdom Metazoa; phylum Chordata; class Mammalia; order Rodentia; family Cricetidae; genus Phyllotis; species Phyllotis vaccarum. Next base: position 40,756,407 of record JARWLC010000010.1, on the reverse strand, counting down.
GGTCATGGGAAAGAGTTCTTAAGATTAATGTTTTTATAGGTAAGGTCTCAGAGTGGCATTTGTTCCTTATACCAGGTAAGATATCTGTGACAGGAAACAGACTTCACCAGATGCCAAATTTACTGGCATGCTGACATTGAATTCACAGTTTTCAAAACCATAAGGAATTCTGCTGCTTATTTGTCACCCATCCATGGATTTTACCAAAGTAGCTAAGAGTAATAGATGATTTTCCAAGTTCCACCTATCTATTATTTCCCTGAGAAGCTTTCTGGGGGTGATAGTAGCAGAACTGATGGTTCATTTTCCCCCAGAATTCAGTTGGTTAAACAATTTGCCTTGCAAGCATAAGGATCTGAATTTGAAGCCTAAAACATAAATAGAAAAGCAAGCAAACTAAATAAGCAGGCATGGTGATGCATTCTTACACTCCTAGTTCTCAAATACAGGTACACAATACTACACACCTGTGTGACCCCCTTCTTGCACAAAAGGTGAGAAGCACCTGAGAAACAATACTTGGGGTCTCTGACCTCCATATGCACCCCACACTATGTGCACATATACAGGAACACAAATGTATGTGTGCATGGCCAGACACATATACACTCACCCCTCACATACACACAGACGTGTAGGCATATTTATAAGTACTTTAGATATAAACACGACTTGCTGTTTGCCTGTCTGGCTCTATGATCCCAGCACTTTGTCAGTTTGTTAAGAGTGTGGTGATGTTCCACATCTGTCCTTTTGTCATAGGAGCCCTTGGCATATGCTGGCTGAATGAGCATCTCTGCTACACTGATAGACCTTTCATTTAGACATGCCATGGGTAGAAAAAGGAGTTTAGAATCTTTGTCTGTCTGCTGATTATTATCTAACTTCTTAAGAAGTGTGCTGGATCACAGTTTCTCAACTACTGTAACTGGTTGCTTTAATCAGTCACAGGACCAAACCCATCCTTCCACATTGCCCTGTCCTCATTATCACCCTCATTTTGAAGGTTTTTGTTTGTTGAAGAACTTAATGTCACCATACAAAATGGCTTAACTGAGAACTTCTGTGTTCTGAAAAACCCTTTTCCACAGTTAGGATAAATAGAACTCAGAATAGTGTTATCGCACTGGCCTCTGTGCAGTCTTCTCAAGTGCTTCCTCTGATGCTCTCTGGCCCATCATAGTGCCTACCAAGGACGCTAGATGATGTGTGCTGAACCTTCAGACTCCAGTTATCTCAGGATGCACTTGACATCCATCCATGCTATGGGGCCCTAGTGGCAGGCTGCCAGGCTAGGGGACCCAGCACCGCTCTTGATAGGAATGTATACATCTGTCATCTGCACTGTAGAGAGAGAAAAACCACACTGGGCTCCTGTGGGGTCTCTTTTGGCTTCAAAGCTTTATATCCTCAAAGAGCATCTCTTTTGAAACAGCTTTGAACGTGGAACTTCTGGGAGCCCCAAATAATGCACACAAATTAGCCTTTCTGGCTTCGTTCCTACAGTTTTCCCATTAGGAAATCCATCCTGTCATTTCTTAGCAGCAGAGTTGGCCTTTGGTCTGACCAGTCCCTAGGAGTTCACTGCTAACCAAAGGTCAAACTGACAGAAGGTGAGAGACTTTGGCTCATCAAGCCTTGGGCTACAGTCAGATGCTGTGAAAGCCAGATCTCACAGCACAGTGTTAAGTGGAGCTCAGGATCCATCACAATCAGGATGGCCTCGGAGCTTGACTCTTGTTTCAAGGATGCCTTAAGAGGACCAGAGCAAGCCACAGATGATGGGGTGTTTTCATTTTGGCCTTCTTCAAAGTTCAATGGGTTCTTCCTGCTGCCCACAGAGGACAACTTCAAGTATATATCTAAGCTTTCTCATGCATGGTCCTACTGGAAAGTTCAGAAGCTGGGTCAAAATAATCAATTTCTGGTGTTATTGAGAACTCACTAAATTTTTTAAACCACATTAGAAAATATACTGTAACATTTTGATTTTTGACTACTTATAGAATCTGGGTCCATTGGGATACATGTCCAATACTTTTAGGTAGTATGAAATAAGTGTCTGATACACAGAGACTCTAAGAAAGAGCTGAGACTTCCTTGCCAAGAAGCCATGTTTTTCTACTGTTAATGTCCCTGTGGATCAAGTTCTTGACTATAAGTTACCTTACCTGTGTGACTTAGGGTCTTTGTTCCTTTGCTGTGGCTGGGAGAAAATACTCCAATAAAAGGAATTCAAAAGAGAAAGGTTTCACTTTTACCTCAATTGAAGGCACAGTCCATCCTGGTGGAGAAGTCAAGACATGGAGACATCTTGCATTCACAGTCAGGAAGCAGAGGACAGGGAATGACTGAATGCTCAACTCCATTTCCTTACTTACACAGCCCAGGATCCCACATAGGGAATGGACCACCCACAGCAGACTGGTCTTCCCAAGTCACTTAACACAATGAAGATAACCCCCTACAGGCATCCTGAGAGTCTCCTAGGTGGTTCTAGATTTTGTCAAGTTGTTTACTCACATCATAGTTACTGTTATACATATATGATTAAAGTATCTGGAAGAACAGATAAAGTGACAAAAGATTTATCTCATCATGGTTTCAGAGTCTTCAGACCCTAGTCCTTGACTCTCTTGATTCTGGACTGTAGTAAGACAGAATATCATGGCAGCCAGAGCGAGCGTGTGAGCGTGTGAAAGGGAAGGTTGCTTACTCCAGTAGAGACAAGAATAAGAGACCCAAGTGATCTACTTCTTCCTGCTGAGCTTCATGTCCTCAAATACTGTCACCACTTGGAAGTCAAACACGCAAAGAAACACACAAGCCTGCAGGGAACATTTTGTATTCAAATAACAACATCATTAGAAATGACCCCATCTACAAATCTCCCTGTGTCCCATCCACTTGGTTGTTGTAATTATAAGCACATCCAGCTCTTTCAGGGCCTCGTCTAACAATCTCCAAGCAGGGCAGAAACATGCAATATTTTCTCTTTTAACTTTGACAGTCCAAAATCATATAAGTCATGTCTTATTCATGTGTATCTACCAGATCTATGAAAACAAAAGGATATCAAATGATCTCTTAGGATGTTTTTGCCCAGTTCAGTCGATGTTATGGGGTACACACCCGAAGCCTTATCAAAGATACCCAAATGTGATGGTAAGATCTATCCTGTTTCTATGACTCTTCCAGAAGATTCTATTTATTTTCTTGAAGTGGCTGTTTTCTCTTTAATTTTACTTGTATGATGTTTCTGAGATAACGTGATAATGGGTCAGGAAATGGAACAGTCTTTCTGTGTTTGTTCACTCAGCCAAGATTCTCAGAGCCCCTTCCACAGTGTCCTGTGAATACAAGGCCACCCCAGAACAGCCAGGGCTACACATGGAAACCCTGTCTCGAAAAAGAAACAAACAAACATGATAATAATGAACTTACAAATATAATAATACAAATACAATCATGTCTTACAAGTACTAAAACAGAGGGCCTGTCTATTACTAGATTTTTTTTTTTAGGGCCTGGTTATAAAGTGACAAGTGATGCCCATTCCAGAGGTCAGCAACAAATAGAAACTTAGATAATGTTCACATTTGGGGGTTAAGGGCTGGACTCTTGTGCTATATACACTTGTCTACCAGAAGATTAGTTTATCTATCTATTGTCTATCTGTTTGTCTATCCATCATTTATATATATATCATCTATCTAAATAGATCTATCTCTCTATATGATAGATCTACTTATCATCTATTATCATTTATTATCTATTTGTTTATTACATATCTGTCATATACTCTATCATCTATCTAAATAGATTTTTCTCTCTCTATAATAGATCTACTTATAATATATTATCTATCATTTATCTATCATCTATCTTCTGACATATCCATCTCCAATATATCATCTGTCGCACCCAAGTAATTCCTCAAGTGGACATGGCTGAGATATTCTGGTGGCTATTTTCTGGATCCCAGCCTGACTTTCCAGCTTTGGAGAATACACATCTAACCTACGGGCCTGTGAAAAAGCACATGACAGAAACACGTTATAGGAGGAAAGGCTTAGCTCAGTCACATTTTTATAGGGTGTTTGTCAATCACAGTGGGGAAACATGGTGAAGTCCACAGCAGCAGCCACATAGGGAGAGGGTTCTCACACCATCCAGATCTCAGAAGAGATCTTTCTGGAACCCAGGGCTGGCTCACCTCTAGTCAGTTCCTTCTGCTAGCTAGACCCCACCTCCTGAAGCTTCCATAGCCCCTCTAAATAGTGATTCCAGTTGGAGAGGAAATGCTCAGGACATACGCCTACAGGGGAAGCTGCAAATTCAAACCATAACCAGGATGGTGGTTTATCCTGAGCTAATGGCAACCGTGTGGTTGAGGAGACAGAAAGTGGTAGCAGGAGCTTGTAGGAACTTCATAGAATTATAGTCTTTCCTATAACTACCCACAGTGGTTGGTGTAGTGCTCTCGACTCCATTCTGTCTTTATAGTTTGTGTATTTTTAGCATAGCTGCAGTTTAAACTATAACATGAGGTTTGAGGAAATATTAGGTTATCACTGAACTATTTTGCCATCATCTCGTTCCATTCATAAATAAATCTCTCCTACCTGTAAGAGTGTAAAAGTGCATCCAGTAGCATGATAGAAGGTTTTTGTTTTGTTTTTAAAAAATAAACACTGTGACCTGTGCATTTAGGTTAAATAAAATGCAAGTATTTGCTTATACTTCCATTTTTCTTGTGGTAATTCATTCTTAAAATTAGACTCTTATTCTAGAGCTGTCAATAAGTTTAATTTTAGGTATTAAAATATTTTTTTCTATGACACTTACCCTCAAAATGTTTATTTAGGTTTCTTAGCCCCCAACAATCTTGAAGCACAAAACCAAGGATGGCATATTTTACGTCCTACCAGACCCCGAACAGTGTCACATGTATGCCCAGTGTGTAGAATACAATAGAGTGAGACAAGGCTGTGGAATGGTTTCTCAGGGCAGGCATGGTGGTATGGGTATGTGAGCATTTCTGGGGCCTAGGGAACAGGATCCCCTTGGGCTTTGCAGCAGGACTCTGTGTCAGTGTTGATGCAGGGATCCATGTACATGGAAGGATGCTGGGCACACATCGTATGCGGAGTCATCACTGAAGAAGACTGGGGAGATGTTGTCATACAAGAGAAAGAAATTCATGATCTCTCAGGCAGGTCTGACAATCTCTGTTGATACAGAGTGCTTCCATGTTTGGCCCATGTCCAAATCACCCAGCAAACTATTAAACCCATGTCTTTCCTCTGTAGGCTCATTCTGAATCATCCTACACTCAATTTCTTGAGGTCTCTGGAGACTCTAGCTTCCCCCACTTTCTGCCAATCCATCAGGCGTTAGCGGGCTCCCAATTTTTTCTTTATTTGTGCCAGCCTCCTTCCTCAGTGGGTGTGCCACTTTTCATGTCTTCTTGTCATCTAGAGCTAGTAAAATGCCACCACTGGCCCACATGTAAGCATATTTGAGATAACCATTAAGGGCCTTTTAGTCAACACGAAGGAGACACTCCTCTACAGCTCCATGTTCCACTTTTCCATCTCACAGCAGATGGCTGGGCATCAGAATCCTCTAAATTCTCACCTAAACTCTTCTGGGCATGAGTCCGTATACACCTGTCTCTCTATGTTCCTCATTTCAGCTCTTGGATGCCAATCTACCAGCTACGCTCCAAGCTTTGCCCTCTCCACTTCCTCAGGACCCTCCTCTTCAGCCCTTTCCTTTCCTCACGGGTCCTCAGAGGGCCAACTTTACTCTCTTAGCATTCCCTTCTTTGTCCATAATATTTCATTACTTTTCCTCACTATTGAGACGGGCAAGCTGCCTTCCAAGTACTAAACAACCAAAAAAAAAGACTGATCTTCTGATCTTGCTGCCCATACCTCCCCAGTGCTGGGAGACAGGTGTGCAACACTATACCTACTTTACTGGGGTATTGAACCCAGGGCCTTGTGCATGCCAGGCAAGCGCTCTACCAGCTGAGCCACAGTTCCAGAGCTTGTCCTTATACTTCTGTGTTGGTTTTTGTTACTCCTCCATAGGCTCTCATGTTTGAACCCTTGGTCTCCTCAACTCATGTTATGGCAACTTTGGGAGGTGGGGTCTAGCTAGATGAAGCGGGTCACCGGTGGGGATGGGTCCTGAGGTTCATAACCCTGACCCACTTCCTGTCTCATATCTACTTCCTGTTCTGCTGAGATGTGAGGAGTCCTAAGTTCTCAGTTTCATCACTGGAACTGCTTGGACGATATCTCATGTTCTTCACAATAACGCACGATATCCCATAGAACTCTGAGCCAAAGCAATGTGATACCTTGTGAAGTTGCTGTTTTGACATACTCTGCCTCTGTGAGGAGAAAAATGTCTCATACATCCTTGGAGACTTTCGGTGGCTCTAACTCTCTGTCTCCCTCACTTCCATCATTGAAGTTTCCTTAATCTCATGGACTATTATTTCGAAGCTGGTCTTGTCTGCATCTCTGTTCCCACACATTCTTTAGTAGAGTCAAAGCAAGTCTCATTTTTGGACTAATACATGCATCTGCCTAATATTCACTGAAAGAGCTTCTGAAATGCAATGGCCATGTTTGTGTCCCAAATACCCACAGATTCCAACTTCAATGGAGATCAACTCTGCCCAGCTCCCCTTCAAAACTCAGCTATATTAGTTACTTATTCTCATCACTGTAAGTAAGATAGCAAACAGCAAAAATAATTAAATGTTGCCTCTGAACACTCCGAGATATGGAGACAGAGGGCTCTGACGCAGCATGGCCTGTTGGAGGACTATGTTTCTAAAGTGCAGAGTTTTCTTCACAGAAACGTCCTTTTCACAGATAATGTTCCCCAGTGTTCCCTTCCTGGACTTCTCTGAGAAGTTACTCGGTATTTTCCACAATCTCTGACCATTCTTTGTGTGTGTGTGTGTGTGTGTGTGTGTGTGTGTGTGTGTGTGTGTGTGTGTGTGTGTTAAATGCACATCATGTGCTCATTGTATATATGTGCTTGTGTGTGTATCTATGTTTGCATGTGTGCATGGAGTTCTCGGTCAACATCACATGTCTTCCTTAGTAGCTCGTCACATGTCATTTCAGTTTGGCTAGAGTGGCTCACCAATGAGCTCCAGGGATCTGCCTGTGCACCAAGGCTATGGACACAGATCAGCACCATAAAGCTGCCAAAGCTTTTAACTGGGTGATGAGACCTGAACTCAGGTTCTCCTGCTTACAGGCTGAGCATGCTACCCACTGAAGCATTTCTCTAGCACTGTTAACCATCTCTTCTCAGGCCCCCATCCCTGTGCTTTCCACCAGAGTGTGTCTCTCAATCCAAGAACCCTAATTTTCCTTGGAAGTGTTTCTCACTTCACATTCTAACACGTGTAACTCTACCCTTTAAAGATATAGGGTGTCATGGAGGCTTACATCCTGAATTATGACTGAGCTATGTGCTTTGCTTACTTCCCTATCTGGCCTATGAACTTCTTGAGAGCAAGATTATACTCCCAATCCATAAGGGCTTATGGATGTCAGTAGGAAAACACTAATTTAACTGAGTGGAGTGGCTGTGCTTTCTCTCTGGGTCAGCCTTCCTTCCAGGGCCTCTGCCCTGGCTTTATTTCTTTTTTTGACCTTCCTTTTAGGCTTTAGCAGAGTCTTCCATGTACGATGCTCTATTTCTCATTTGGCTTTATATCCATCTTCCTTCATGTGTAGTTCTGGATTTGGTACAACTGTTTTTACATCTGGCATACCAGAGAATTTCATCGTTAGCCACCTCTTCACTTCCACCTTTTCCCCGAATCTGGATCCTACTATCACAAAGAGCCCCGGTGTTTGATGCTCTGGCCTGGCATTCCACCATTTGAAATTTTACTATTCTGACTTCTCCAAAGCTGGCCACCAAGTCCTCCAGTTTCTCCATATTGTCTGTGGCAGATGCCAGCTCGACTTGCCCCTGTGTCTTCACAGCCCCTGCCATTTCTTTGTTGGTTAGAACAGATCCAAAGAGGCCCTTATGTGGCCTCCTCCTTGGGCTGAAGCTCAACTCCAGCAGTGTCCTCATGGCTGTGCCTGGCAAACGCCATGGCTTCCTGGTGTGGACGGGTGGTCCCTGTGTACTCTCACCCCATTTCATCTTTCCACACTCTTCCCTGCTCACTTGGCTCTACCCTAACAGTCACCATTACTTTCCTTCTTCTTGGCTTTGATTGTTCAACAACTGATCCCAGTTTCTTTTGAAGAAGCATCTACTATACTTTACTGATTTGAACTCCAGTGAAGGCAACTAGTTCTGGTGACCTTTCTGCATCAAAATATTCTGCTGGTTGCTTCTACAGGTTCAGTTGTGCGGTGCTGGTCCCTCAATGTTACCTCTATCCACACCTTTTGACCAAAAATACAAAAGGTTTTTCAGAACACTGGGAGGGGCCCAGGGGTAGGACCTTTCCTGATTATGCATGATTCTGATATTCAGAGAAGGCTTGGTAACTCAATGTCTCTAACAGCAACAAACAGGCCCCCACGGGGCTATGAGAAGACGTGGCCCCTGATTATGACCATGTTCACAGTGGTCTTCGGATTATATTTTTTCCAACTGCTGTGGAATCATACAATCCATTTGAGAGCCCATAAAAGAAAGAGCATATCTTCCCACCACCTGATTTTCATTAGGTGGCCAGCAGCACAAGCTGGCCTGCATGTGGACTTCAGTGAGGTCCAGCTGCTGTCAGATAAGTGGCGGCACATGGAACGGCAAGATAAGACTCTGGTGGCCTGAAATAAATGGGAACAACCAGGCTCCTCCAACGAGCCTCTGGGAAAAGCCCTGTTATCACCAACATTGTTCACACTTGCTAACAACTTTCCTGAATGGGGTTTTCAACATGTTTGTTCCTGTAACTCAGCTTTATCTACCAGTTGTTAGCGTGGCCTCACAGCAGCTTCCTGATGTTGTCAGCACAACAGGGAGGGGACAAGAGTCCCCAGTGATTTAGAGGACTGAGCTGACATGGCCCTGCCCAATGTGAGCCCATCTCTGAGTGCTAGCAGTCCCTGCTTTGGAAATGCACTGTAAGCCTTTCAGGCAGGGATTGATGAGGTGCTGGAGAAAAATGAAGAATCATTCAAGATGTGAGGTTGGCTCTTCTCAGATACTAAGAAAGGATCTAGAAGTTAAACGGGACACTGCCATTCTAGTCAATTTGGTTATGAGTGTAGACAGAAAGACAACCTTGTCCATTGTTCCTTAGACATTACTCACATTGATTTTTAGACTAACTCTTGCATTGGCCTGCAACTCTCCACATAGTCTAGTTTAGGAAACAAGTGTTAAATTGATTGTAGGAAGTGCTTTCTTTGGCAAATCACTCTTGGGAATTCAATACCCTTAATCTGAACAGCGGATGTATTGGACCTGCTTAGATACTTACCAGCTCAACCTATTTCCACTGTGTGTGTGTGTGTGTGTGTGTGTGTGTGTGTGTGTGTGTGTGTGTGTGTGTGTGTGTTTGTATGGAGGGGGTATTTGGTTGGCTCCTCCTCACAGGACCCACAAAGGTGACCAGACCACATTCTAAGCACAGTACAAGATAAAATAGAGTAAAATTAACAATTATTCTGATAGGTCTAATTCAAGGCCATTTATGACCCATATGCTAAGAGAGAACATTTTGGCAAAAAAGTTAAGAGCAGATAGAGATGATCTTGAATAGAATGCAGGAAAAGCTTTCTGAATAGGTCAAGCTAAGCTTCAAATCATTAGGATTCAAGATGATATACTTCTTATCAGTGCAGCACTTACCACATAAACACAAGGACCAATTCCATGTCAACACCCACATAAGAAGCTAGCCATGGGGGTACACATACACACACATACAGACACATACACACATGAGCACACACACATACATATACACACACATGCAAGCACACACACATACACACATATACACATGCACAAAGACACACATACGAGCACACACATACACACACATACACCGCACACACACACACACACACACACACACACACACACACACACACACACATAGTGCATTTCTTTAGTTCTTCCTTTGGTTGCAACTACAATTGTGTCAAGGTATTTTTGACATAAGAAATCATAAGGAGAGGCATGATCATATCATAGCCTCCTTTTTTAATTTCCCCAAAGTGTGACGATGTTTGCACCCTGAGAAGGGCAGGAATGCCTGGAGGCCACACCCCATGATGATGGCAGGCTATGAATGACAGGTTACAGGTTGCCTGTTATTGGGACGGCAGCAGAGAGAATGCCAGGTGGGCATCTGGGTATTAACAAGGTGAAAGATGAATTTAGTACTGGAAGAGACTATGCAAGTTGTTGTAAGCATATGTGTGTATATGGTGGAGGATAGAAACCATCAGTCTTACCCATCTGGAAACCCTGTGGACTACAGAAATGACTCAGGCTGGACCAGATGTGCCTATTGGTACAATAGTGGCAAAATGTTACAGGAATTAGCAACTGTTTCCTGGTTGGATTTAAGGATCACTCCATATTAGGAAATATATGTCCAATACTGTGATCTGACGGAGAACACAGTCAGTGAGTTCACTGACCTCAGTGGTAAACCTTCCACTAAATCAATGTTGTATCAAACTGCCTTCTAAATTAATATCTCTCTACCTATAGATCAGGTCAGCCCTCAGACCTCACCAGAGAAGTTTCTTTGTGCAGTGGATGATAGATAACACGAAACTTAACTACTGTCGAAATGCAGACAACAAATGTCACTGTGTGCTAAGCCATAAATGGGACATTTATATCCCAGACCAGAGTGAAGCAGACTCTTCTGCATATGGCCGGATTGCTGTGCTCACGAGCTCCTGGTAGCTGGGGTTTTCTGCACCAGACTGGAACAAGAGGATAGAGTTGGTCAACAGTGAACCACCGAGTGGGGTGTGGTTCATGAGCCCTCATTCCTAACGGAGGAGCTGTGGACAGTTGATGGCTTCGGAGGGAGGAAGAGTCAGTTTTCTTTAGGGGTGTGGACCTTATGGATCAAGCACCCTCCAGTGGATGGACATACTCCCAGAAAAATGTGGGCAACACCATTCGGACTCCGTGTATTATTAAAATAGAGTACATGAAGTTGCCTAGTGGGGGGTAAGGAGATGTGGATGGATCTGGGAGGAGTGAGGAGCATGAGCATTTGTTAAGTTCAAAATATATTGTATGAAGTCCTCAAACAATCAATTAAAACATTCTTACTGTAGAAAAAAGACAAATGAAGAGTGACTTGCATATCACCTAAACCGAAGGTCAGCAGCAGCTAGCTGCATTTGGATGTTATACAAAGGGTAAGGAAATCCCCAGTCTTCCCAATATCTTGCTCTGCCATGCTTTGCACACATATAGACTTTCTGCCCCAGGCTTTAGACATCACAGCGTCAAAGAAGAGCAATAAAGCAGAGTGACGGGGCTGAGGAACTCTGTGTGTTTCTCTGTGTGTGTTTCATTCATCAGGGCTAGTTAGCCAGGGCTGCTGTAATGAGATGTCACAAACTTGGGCTTGATAGCAGGAATGTTTTCTCTTGATGTTCTAAATGCTAGAAATTGAGAAGCTGACAATCAGGAGGGCTGTGGTCCTCTTGAAAACCGCCGGGGAGGATTGTGCTCCCCTTGAAGGCCCTGGAGAAGACAGCGCTCCTCCTGAAGGCCCCTGGGGAGGACAGTCTCCTTCTAAAGGTCCCCAGAGACGGCTGTACTCTGCATCAAGGCCTTTGGGGAGGAAGGCCACCTTACTTTTCTCCTAGGTTCCAGTGTTTGCTGCCAACATTTGGTGGTCCTTCACAAGGAGATACATCCTTATAATTTCAGCCTCTCTCTTCATGTGGCCTTCTACTTTCCCCCCCACCCCCCGCCACTCGCTCTCTCTTTCTCTCCATGTAAATTCCATTTCATCATATTATTATTGAATTAAGATCCATTACAACCCACTATGATGCATCTTATCAGCTCACATGTACAACACTATATTTGCACATACGTTTATTTGTAGGAACATTTGGGGTTGGGAGCTTGAACATCCAAGGGAAAACAATGACGTCACAATTGAAGATCAATACTTGTCCAGATTCCTCAGTGAGTGTCCTCCATATTTCTGGGCTAGTTTTGTGTCAGCACTACTTTCACGGCTCGTGATACACTTGCCATGGTCCTCTGATTGATATTCCACAGAAGCCAGAATTAAAACATCAAATAGAAAGAGAAGGGGTAGGGGATGTTACCTAAATGGGGCAGCAGGCCCACCTCACAGGGAGAAAACTCAGGTGTGTGTGTGTGTGTGTGTGTGTGTGTGTGTGTGTGTGTGTGTGTATGCTGTATACACAGGTGTGGATGAACTAAAAACAAAATACATAGCTGCAATATTTTCAGGGGTAGAATCACTGTCCCCTTGATATGAGACCTGCAAAGGTGAACACAAGGGTCCATAGCTAAGGATGAGTCTAGCCTAGAATCCAGTAATTAATAATGTCCGTGACCTTGATATTAAGGGACAAGTGGAGCACAGGAACAGGGAAAGTGAGCAGTAAGGAGGCTCTAGGGAAGTGTGTGCATCACAGAAGGCATGCCTTTTATTGGTGTCTTTGCCTGTAGTATTATGTATTAGCTCATGCCCTCACCAAACTAATCAGGTAATCAGGTAATGAATCTCTAGAAAGCACAGTTCTTTGGGAAAATGGTAGCATCTACCATGGAAACTGGACAGTTGGGAAAGGAACATTTGAACGGAAAGCCTTGGGAAGCTTTTCCTTGACTTCATGTGACTCACCATGATTGGTAGAGGGTAGAATGGAGTATGCTAGGTGATAACTCACTGTGCGTCTGCTCTGAAAGCATGTGGAGAATGAGCATTAACAGTAGTTGAACAGTGGTAATGAAAGCCACATACTGTCACCATCCTGTGTTTGGACACACATAGAGCATCTCAGCCATGCTCAAGATCCTGTGTCCAATGACAGGAGTCACTAGGGTGTGCTGATGGCTCGTGTCTACCTTGAAGGGTTTCACTGAGAGCTGAAGTCGACCAGGCAATAGTGATAGCATTGCCTTGTTTCTGGTAACCCAGTTGGAGATACTTCGCCTTTGGAACTGGCCCTTCCAGAAAGTTCAGTGTGGAACATTAGTACCATTCTTAGGATTCTATTGCTGTGAAGAGATACCATGACCATGGCAACTACTATAAAATGGTGGGACATGGCAGCATGCAGGCAGACATGGTGCTGAAGAAGGAGCTGAGAGTTCCATATCTTGATCCACAGGCAACAGGTGTAGTGAGATTATATTGTTACACTGTACATAATTGTCCTGCCTTTGAGTTTAATAAAAACTCTGATTGGCCAAAGGCGGACAGGAAGTATGAGCGGGGCTACCAGACTAAGAAAACTCTGAGAAGAGAAAGAACAGAACCGAAATGTCACAGAGAAGTCAGAAGACGCAGAGGACACCTATGCTGCTCTGAGAAAAGGTGCCGAGCCGCATGGCTGAACAGGAAAAGAGTCATGGGTTAGTTCAAGGGTAAAGAATTAGCAAGTTATATGCCTGGGGCCCGCGTCAATCAGTGTACAATTAATACAAGCATCTGTGTGTTTCAGTAGGACTATGGGACTGTAGGCCAGAAAGTCTGGGCCATGAGGCTGGGTCGAAATCCAGGCCAGAAACATAATACAACAAACAGGAAGTAAATCGAGATTCTGGGTGTGCCTTAAGCATATATGAGACCTCAAAGCAGCGCCCCACAGTGACACACTTTCTTCCACCAGGCCATACCTACTTTGACAAGGCCACATCTCCTAATAGTGCCACTCTCTATGAGCTTATAGGGGCCAAATGCATTCAAACTATCTAGTTTTACTCATATTTGACATAACCAGCTTAACACCAAGTTCAAGGAGAAAATTTTTCTAAGTTTCTTTTTCTTATAAAACAAACTCTAGTGTATAGAGCACCATTGTGCAAATAATTTACCTCTGTTTTCTTTGTTTTTTGTTTTTTTAAAACTCCAAATCTTGTCTCATATAGTTATTTAAAAAAAAAAATTAAAAATCTCTAATTTGATCCCTGCAAAAGCACTGTGTGCTCTTAACCACCGAGTCACTTTTCCAATCTTTTATATCACACTTTTTATAAACTTTCAGCAAAGCACTCCCTGGGGCTGGGCCCATAAGAAAAACGCGAGGTAATTCTATCATTATTACCTGGCCATATTTATGTCATAATTATTAATGAAACACAGCCCTTAGCAATCTTGGCTCTTCATTTAGATCAAGAAACAAAGAGTCAGTTTTTCAGATGAAAACCCTGAGGGGCAAAGAAACCCAAAGACTTTACTCAGTTGACTTACGGTTGGCAGAGTTATTGACTGCCCCTTCCCCCAATACAAAGAGGCACAATTTACTTTCTTGTATTTGGTCATAGAATCCAGGAGGATAATTTGAAATCTGGAATCATCTAATGTGCACACTTATTGAATTGAGATAAGTTATGCACAAGCACGGAATGCTGTACCTGCCCTATGGAATGTGATCCATGGCATTTATCTCCCTTCCACCCCAGTTTTGACCTGAGCATGGATTTTTGCATACACATTTAAAGCAAATGCTATAACATTCTGCACACAAGCAGATAATACTGCAGATGCTTTTTTTGTGGAGGTGGGGGGAAGGTGCTGGGCCACTGAGTATTTTCAAAGAATGAAGAGGAAGTATGGGAGCAGAGCTTTCAGGGCCTCACTCAACAAGAAAATTTCCAGCTGCATTTTAAAATGCGCACATCTACTCCAGAGTGTGAGAAAACCCTTTATTGACACCTCCAAGTGAGGAGTGAGATTTTTAATAGTGTTTTTCTTATCCACAAAGATTATTTTTTTTCAGCTGCCACCCATCTCAATGGGCTGTGTCTTCCTAGTGGCAAAAGGTTTTTATGGGATAGGAACACTAAGTGGTTTTTTGTTTTGTTTTGTTTTGTTTTGTTTTTTAGCTGAAGAGTTACTTAGGTGTTGAACGTTGGCTTTATCATTGGCGTATTCCAGAATGTGAGCTCTTTGGAAGGTACAGTCCTTGCTGAAATCCTACAGTTAGACTGAGATCATTAGGATAGGCTCTTTTATGGCACCTTATGAAAAGAAACTAATTTAACAAGTACACATGATATGTGTGTGTGTTTGCATGTATGAGTATGGGGGCACATGTGCCGCCGGACATGTGTGTGGATTCTTACCTTCCAGGCTTCCATCTTGTTTGAGGAAGTCTTTTGTTGCTTGCCACTGAACATGCCAGGCTAACTGGTTCTAGAAGTTCTGCGGATTCTTCTGCTGCTTTTATCTTGCTATAAGAGCTTGGGCGTGCAGATGAGTACTATGATGTCTGGCTTTTATGTGGGTTTAGGGGCCTCAGGTCCTCATGATTGTGCAGCAAGCATTTTACCTATTGAGACATCTCCCTGGCCTCGGGATGTCATCGTGATGGCAGATTTACAAACAGGACTTAGTATGTGTCTGTCTGAGCTGTTCCCTTGGTGGCAGTCATCTTAGCAAATTATGCCAAGCCCTGTGGTTTAGATCATGTTGGACCTTTACAAATTTAAAATAATTCGTAGAAATTTTGTAGATGTTCGCGTATGCACAATCTTATTGAATTCTGACATCAAAGGAGACAGGAATAATCTCTCTAATTTCATGGAAGTTAGATGCCAGCCCCTTATTTAAAAATAAGAAGAGCAAAGTTCACATATAACTTGACTAAGATCATGGAAGGTTGTAAGGGATGCTCTGGGCACAAATTTATGGGCTGCTTTGAAGATTCGTGCTCTATCACACTGCCGTGTGAATGTCTGTGAACATTTATGTTTGACCATAATTGGCAAATACATGCTTAAAGAATGGTGTGCAGAAGGCCGAGATCTCAGGGGTTGACAGGAAAATCTGAGGGCACCATCTTTGAGCAGAGACAGGCAGAAGGACTATAATCCTCATTTGCTAGCTTCCTGGGAAAATGTCCCAAGCAGCTCAGGGTTCCACCTCAGTAGATAGTAGGACAGTGTGAAAGAGCATAGAATTGTGAGACACTCTTCAGGCTTTGGCTGAGGATCCAGGATTTATTACAACACAATAATAGCAAAGCAAATGATGCTACAGGTGAATACACAGCTCACAACATGCAAAATGTGTGCGGGATACACGCTCCAGAAAATGATATCGGCACAGGCCAGTCAAATGGATCAGATAATAATGTTGCTGTTCAGACAGAAGGAGATCTCTCCCACTCAGCGGTTATGGAAGGGCTCATCTGTACCAGAAAAGGCATCAAGGGCCAAGTCCAGTCTCAGGGCTTCAGCTGGGCCATCATTTGTAGGTATCACAAAGGGAGCTGTTGGCATCTGGTCCAGTGGAGGCTAGTGATGCTGCTAAAATCCTAGAATGCATAAGATGGTCCCAAAGCCATGGATAACCTGGCCCAAAGGCCAACAGCGTCAAGCATAGGAAACTAACTGTCTAGGTTGGGAAAACAGACTCTGAAGGAGGGTTAGAGGAGGGAGGCACAGATGTAGAGGATAGGTGGGGACTGAGGTGACTCAGCCCTGGGGCAGACATGAGGGTCACAGGTCTGTCTTTCCACTTAGAGGCACAAGACAGGTGTGACAATGGGTTCTCTTCAAAGGCTAGGTACTGCTCCTCACAAACAGTATTGCTTCTAAAGAGGATACAAGAAGGCTGAATGTACCCCAGGGAGGGGGGGCATAGGTGATTTAAAATGTGGCAGCACAGAGGCTTCACTGGGGGGGTCATAAGTCCTGCTGGCCTGGGGGAGACCCTGAGGAGTTTCCCCTCAGCACACTGGGGGTTCTATGCTTTCTCTCTGTTTGTATGTCCCTCCTCATATATCAGTTATCTTGGAGAAGATCAGGACTGTGACAGTGAGGAGCACACACTCCACAGGGAGCCTGCCTAGGTCAGCAGCCAGTCGCTACACTGTATGCAGTGGGCCATTGAACTCATCTGTGCCTCGGTTCCTCCCTTATAAAATGGGAACAACAAAATGGCATTTATCTTCCAGATATAGTGAGTGGTGGTTGGGTTTCTATTTATAAAAATGAAGGCGACACCTGTGTTGTTTGCAGAGATATTTGATATTTGTTAAGTTCTGGTGCAAATGAGATCTAATACTATGTTTTTCGGCTTCTCAAAATAGGGCATGTTTGACCTCTTGAAATGGAGTCAGGTCTGAAATTGAAGCCAGAGAGAGAAAGAAGTAGTCTTTTTGCTTTGGCCATTCCTTCCTCATTACCCTCAGATTCCCAGGGAAGTCACGGTGGCGTCACTTAGGCCTTCTGTGCTGGTGACAGCAGCCAAGCATGTTCCACAGGCACAATGCCTTGGAGGTAACATGGAGGACATATTTTTCTCTGACCTATAGAGGTGTGATATAACAATTCCAAGCCAGCATCATGGGGTTTAGTCATATTTTTCATGTCCAATCTCCCTTCCCATACCACTCTTAGGGAAGAGTCATAAAATCACTTTCTTCCACCAAAGTCCAAAAGTGCCAGCCAGAGCCTGGATATGAAGTATAGGGTTTGAGAAGTACCAGCTTGGGTGGTATTTGTGTGAGGGTCACACCCACTGCATGGCAGTTTATCAAATACTTGTCAGTGGCTGGGATGTAGCTCTATTGGTGACTTCTGCCTAGCATGCACAAGGCCCTCGATTCCTATATTGACTATTGCATAAACTAAGCACAATGGTACATGCCTCACATTCCAGCACTCAGGAGGTAGGAGCAGAAGGAGCAGACATTCAAGGACAACCTTGGCTACATAGTGAATCTGAGGCCACCCTGGGCTACCAAAAAGGGTAAAAAAATAAAAAAGACATTGGTATTTAATTTAGAAAAGATTCTAAAAAAGCCAGTCTGAGACTCCTAGTATGGAGTCTCTAAAATGATTACAATCACATTCTGTCTATTTAATGCATTCCAGAAGAAGCAAAGTTCAGCTGTTTTCTGGATAAGATTTCTCATTAAACCTAGGTAAGAGAGTAGGGCAATTCTGTTGAGCAGCTGACTGTGTGTGATAATGTCATTACATTCTAGCTTGACACAAACTGTACCTACAAAGTAGACACAGTCCCAGTGGGTGGGTTTGGCTTTAATTTAAGAGAAGTGCATTTAAATTCTTCTTGCCTGAGGAGACTCAAATAAGGCTCAAGACAGTCAGATCTTGGGGGCTTTGTTGACAAATGGTAGTTCTGGGCATAAGACCCCACAAACATCATTCATTCCTATGGTACTGGGTAGAAAGGCTTCCATTTTAAAGTCTTGAGGTTAGAAGTCACATAGCTAAGTCACAATCCTTGTTTTTCTTTCGGGATTTGTGGAGCATAGCTCTGACCATGCTGGGTACCTTACTGTTGCCCCCGCGGACTTACTATAGGGAGCTGAGAGACATTGAATTATGTTTTTGTTTGAGCTTCCAAAACTAATTAGTGTCGAGGCAAGCCTTGATCCCCAAGTTCTTCCCTTATGTTGAGTGGGTCCTTTCCTATGGGGATATCTGCTCTGAAGCATTTCCCTCAGAGTGGTGGGTGGGATGGAAGAACACTGATGTCAGCACCTAGTAAGGTCTGAAAACCAGGAGCCCTTGAGATGAAATCTCCCTCACGTGGATCCAGCCAGACTTCATTTCCTACCGAACTTTATTTAGCTCACAGCTGGGGTAACACTTCCAGATGCCTGTCACCATCCTGTCAGCCCATTAGTTTCAACAAGCCCCGGGGGGGGGGGGGGTTGAATGTGATTTCCCAGTTCACTACTGGAGAAAGGACAAGAGCTAATTCTTGAGTTCCTTTCTTCCCAGTCCCTGCTCCTAGCTGGGCTATTCTAGAAAGCCACACAGCTCACCTTCTCTGTGATCGTCTTCTCTGAACCCAGATTTGTTGATGGATTATCAGACTAACAGGCTGTGTGAGGACATGTTTCATCCAGGGCAGCTATGAATGTGGCCCAATGCATAATCCTGATCTTAATTCAAAACATCCTAAGACATAATGTATATATTTCTTGCTGGATTTTTGCAGTTTCCCTATGTGAATTTCGTAAATGATAATGTCAAAACGTTGGACACACAGTGTTGGAAACAAGTCTCTGTAGATTAAGTGCTTGCCAGCAAACAGGACTTGGGTTCAAATCCCCGGAAACCTTGTAAATGTAGAGGAACATGCCTTCATCACTGAAGCTGACAGGATTGACAGAGGTGGTGTGGGGGGCTTGTTGGACAGCCAGTGTAGAAGAATTGTGAGGTCAGTTTCAGTGAGAGACCCTGCCTTGAGGAAATAGAGGATGGAATGATAGAGCAGGATTCCCAATGCCTTCCTCTGGCCTCCATGCATGAACAGCAGACTCACAGAGAAATACATGAACAAACATATATACACACATGCAAAACTTTAAATGATCTCTTTAAATTCTCTTCTATGGAAAAATGAAAGATATTGTTTATATGTATATATACAAAGATACTAAAACAGAAATGTAATTGCATCTGCATAGCAATCTCAAGGGTGTTAAAGTTAGTTAAAGGCAGGCCTGATGGGTGATGTTCACAATCCCAGAACAAAATGAGACAGGACAACCACCTGTCAGCATAAAACCACATCTCTCATCTTATAGGAATACAAGATAGTTTATTCTGGCTCCATTTTGAGTGGCCATGGCCTGGGACACATAGATTTAGATTATCCCAAATTCCATGTTTCAGAAGGCAGATGGGGGCACTTTCTTATAGGCATAAGATGGCACCTGATAACATTCATAGTTTGGAGGTTGGTAAAATCCAGTGGTCTGGTGAGTCAATAGATTTCAAAAGGTTCCAGGGAGTTCCAGGCCAGAAGGAGACCCCATTTTTATCATCTTTTTAACCTCCCAAGAGCTGACCTAGAATTATGGTGTGTCTGAGCTTCAGAACTCTTTGAAGATGCTTCTCCTCTGAGACAACCCTGAAAGCATGCTGGAATTGTTTCCCTCTGGGGCAGTCTCAGGGCGTCTGTTTTTGAGCCATCTCATTGACCTGAGGAAGGGTTCCATGCTGGTCTGAAAGTACTTTCATGGTCACATTGCCACTTATTGTCATTTATGCGTGAAAACAATGTAAATTTATCATGTGACCCAGAATTTTAAACCAAAACATAACTTTGGTGTAAAAGCTTGGTTTTCTGTTGCATTTCCCTTGGGAGTGAAACTGCCTTTTTACACCTCATTAAAGACATTGGCCTATTCATCGCCCTTTTCCTTAATCCAACAACATAATCTTTAATCATCAAAATTAACGATGACAATAAAAAATCTGGGAATAAATCTTAAGAGAACGGAGGAAATGTGCAGCCACAGATGCTGAAGACTCATCTCTGAAACTGCAGAAAGATTTATCTCCACGGACTGCATAACCTTCTGTTTCTGTCTAATTAAACCACATTAATTTTACTGTAAACTCTTCCCATGAGATTTATCAACTTTTGCTATCAAGGAGTTAAACAGTTTCTTTTTTTTTTTTGTTTTGGTTTTTGGTTTTTTGTGAGCAGTGATTAGATGATCCCTGACCTATCCTATGGAATTCTTCAAAATTTGGCCTTGACATGGTTTTTTGTGTGCTACAAAGTCACCTGTTAGTCATATACTGAACCAGATAGGGAACACCTGGATGGCTTTTCCCTGCCTTCAGGACTGAGCTCCAACCTCCATGGGAAATGAGCAATGCCCACAAGAGACACTCCCCGATTCATCTCTGTCAAGGGCTTTCAAACTGCTCCCTGCAATTCAGGTCAAGGTTGAGTACTCCAAAGAGCAAATTTATTCCAGCGATAGAATGATTTCTTTGGTTCTCAAATAATTGCATTTTTCTTTTCTGTATATTTGTATTTCATTATTTTAATGCATTTGTATGTGTTCTTGTTTGTAAGGGCATTTGAGTATGAGTGTGTGTGTGTGTGTGTGTGTGTGTGTGTGTGTGTGTGTGTGTGTCAGAGGTCAATGTTGGTGTCTTCAGTTGCTTTCCTCTTTTTTACACAATCTCTCTCTCATGTGTTTATTTATGAGGTTTTTTTTTTTTTGCCTGCATGTATTGATATATTTATTATCTGTGTACAAAATGCATGTCTAGTGTCCCCAGAGGCGAAAAGAGGAAATTGGGTCTCCTGGAACTGAAATTACATATGGTTGTGAGCCACCATGTGAGTGCTGGGAATTGAACGTGGGTCCATGGAAAGAGCAGGCAGTACATCTAACCACTGAGCAATCTTTCCAACTCCTGCCAACTTTGAGAGCCTGAGCCCATGCTGGCAGCTATTCCTCTCTTCTTGTAAAGGGCACTGGTAAGCTTCCACTCCCACAGCCTCATTCTGTATCCACCAGGGCTACCAAGGTGTGGCCATTCTCCCTTTCCATTCACTAATGGGAGAGATATAATCCTCCTCAGAGGGAATGGGGGATTCATAATTCAAGAAGCTTCGAAATCAAGGGTTTTCCCCAAGTGTTGGGAGACCAGGGATTCCTAGATTTCTGCCAATAATAATGAGTATGGCCTTGGTGGAACATACCAATGCGTGGCATTAGAAGGCAGGAAGTGAGGAATGGTGATTTTTTTTCTCCTTTAGATCTGGGAATACTTGCTACTGACTACATAGCTCCCAGGGCCACAGCAGACTTGCTTACTTGTGTTGCTCACACAGGCATTAAGGGATAAAGGGGCTGGAGGAATGCATTCACAAAAATATCCCCCACCCCGAGAATTTTTCTTCAAGGTGACATATGCTAATAAGCAAGAAACCAATGCAGTCTTCCCAACAGCCAACTCTGTCCTAACAGCAACTAATCTGATCACAGTGTGCTCAGTTAATCATAGCCCTCTGCCAGAATAGTACCCGATCCACACAAGGGATGAATTCTATCATCTCCATATCTCCATCCATCCATCCATCCGTCTGTCCATCCATCAGTCCGTCCATCTGTCCATCCATCCATCCATCCACAATTCATTCATTCATCTATTTATCCATCTTTTTATCTCTCTATCCATTAGTCTGTCCACCCATCTGTCTATCCATCCCTCCCTCCATCTCTCTATTCAGCATGTTCTTATTCATTCTTCCTTATCTACCAATTCCTTTATTCCTCCATAACTATACTGCTTTTGGAGTAGAATATTTAAGTGTGTGTGCGTATATGTGTGGTGTGTGTGTGTGTGCATGGTGTGTCTGTCTGTCTGTCTGTCTGTCTGTGTTTATATGGACAGGAAGATTATTTCTGTGATCTTATGACATATATACTTGACCTTGACTTAGTTGTACTAACAGTAGAAAGTACAAATTCTAGAATCTTTTATGTTTTTACATACTCTGTCGCTCTCTCTCTCTCTCTCTATATATATATATATATGTATATATATGTATGTATATATATGTTTTTAAAAAAATAGGCAACTCGATCACCAGTAAAATCAGACTGATGTTTCTACTTATGTTTACCTAATTGTTTAGAGTTATAAATGTATTAAATTCCTTGGAAAACAAATCTTTAATTTTTTTTACAAGATATATGCAGTGTTCTAGTTATTTTCTATATTATAATTCCTATTTTATTTATTTTCTTCAGTGTGTGTATCTGTGTGTGCGTATGTGTGTATATGTGTGTATGTGTGTATATGTATGTATGTATGTGTGTATGTGTGTATATGTATGTATGTATGTGTGTATGTGTGTATATGTGTGTATATGTATATGTGTATGTGTGTATATGTATGTATGTACGTGTGTATGTGTGTATATGTGTATGTGTATGTGTGTATATGCATGTGTGTGTATGTACAGGTGTGAATGTATATCTAATATGGGCTAGGACATGCCATGATGTGCATGTGAAGGGCAGGACAGCTCCTGAGAACTGGTTCTTATTTTTCCTCCCTGTTGAAGCAGGATACTCATTAGTTCTAGTTCTACATTGCAGTTTCGACCAACTGGCCAGCACACTTTTGGTGATTCTGTCTCTGCTTCCCATTCTCTCTACTGAAGTGGTGGGGTTACATCTGTGAACCAACCAATACATTTTCTTTTACATGGGTTCTGTGAATCAAATTCATGTTTTATAAGGCTTATATTCAGCCAGTGCTTTCCTCATAGAGCCATCTCCCAGATCTACACTTACGGTTAAAACAGTGTTTTCATCCGCCATTGATTTTCATCTTCTTGAGCCCTTTCCTACTCCCAAGTCCCGTCCGCTTCTCTTTCAACTCTGTTTAAATCTCTCTACAGAGGTAGAGAAGTAGACTAAACACTCACATAACATTTACTCTAATCAGATCCGTGCTAATTAGTAGGCAACCTTACTGCTGCTTAATTACAGCTGCTCAACAAAACTTCAAAACAGCCGAGTTTTAATGGCTGCACGTGCTGCTAAAGGTGTGAAGTAGAAGGAGGCAAATCGTGGGGAGTAGAAATAATTAAACTAAGAGGAAAAAGTTGAAGGCTTCAGCTGCAAACCGTGTGACAATTATTGTTACTTTCAGCAGAAATCCCAGAGCCTACACTCAGGTCCCAGAGCGGCTGGGCTGCGAGGAGAGAGCCCCCGCCCCCCGCCCCCGCCCCCCGCCCCCCCCCCCCCCGGCCCCCTGGCCCCCGCCCCCCGTCCCAGGAGTCTTCCTGTCTTGAGGGAATCATGTTCCTTCCCTGCTCTTCATTTTTCATTCTTGCAAACAAGGCAGAGGGAACGCATGATGTTTGGAAATAATTTACAGGGGTGAGGCCTTCAGATGATGGGCAGCAGAGCCACCTGCCTCCATTTGCTCAGGATGGGACGGTTCCCGTGATAGTGGACAGAGGTCACCCTAGACTGATAGAAGCCACCCTCCTCTGTTCACCCTGGACAACACATTCTACCCTCATCTCCAGAAGCACAAAGAAGCTATCTCTAATATTTGATCTATCACATGAATTTTAGATTCTCTTCTTTTTCATCTCAACCTTCCACTGACAGATAGGTTTGATCTCAGCATTATAGTTGCTCAGGTTTTGCTTTCAGCTGTGCGGAAGGTTTTATATTCTCTATGGTCGGAGATAACCTGACGTGGAGCCCAGTACTTCACTTCCCTCTTGACCCCACCCGCTGTCCCAGCATCACCCAGCTGTGCCTCTGAGACAGACACACTCTGACTGTGGGACCATTCATGAGTGATGGAATCACCATGCAGAGTTCCCAGTGAGGGAAGAGACAGGCAAAGAGGGAAGATCACACTGTGTGGTTTGGACATGACTTAAGTATATTCCCAAAGTGCTCGTGTGCTAGAAGTTTGTTCCCCAGTATGGAGATGTGGGGAAGTGGTTGGGCCTTTAAGAGGTGGGGTATAGTGAGAAATGCTGAGGTCACTGGGCAACACCCTTGGAAAGGATTAAGGTTGTATGAGTAAGTTCTCTGGAGGATGGGGTGTTAGAATGCCATGGCCCTTCAGGGTGTAACTTTTTCCCTTCAGGCTGCTTCTCTGTCAAGTTCCAATGCTACAGGAAGACCCTCCCCAGACACTGCACCCATATTGCTTCCTGACCATGGACTTCTGACCTCCCAAACTGTAGCTAAGTAATCTTCCCATTGTAAGTATTCAGCTTCGGTTTTTTTGTTATAGCGACAGAAAGCAAACTGATACACACTTTGTGGGAAGATGGTTGAATTTCATAAGACACTTCTGTAGGGGTGACCTTCCTATTTCTCATACTGTGTCCACTATTGTTTGAGGAACTCTTTGTTGTAAAGACTCTTTTCTCTTTTGAATGGCTCAGAGCACTTTTGGATCAAGCATTCAGCTCCTATGGCTTCTCCTAGATAATCTTTCCATGATGACCCTTGAATGATCCATGAAAGCTCAGGAGCAAATGATAGAAAAGAAAGAATTAGAAAGTGGCTTTGAGAATAAGAATTTGTGAACATCTGTGCATCCATTAAAATAATATATGTTTTTATAAACACCACATTCTTAACAAAGATTCCCAAGTGACTTCCCTGTTACCTAAGTGGGTGGTGCTGGGTGGACATTAGATGTGGGTTGAAAAAGTTTTTCAGTGATAGACTAATCCCCCAGAAAAGGACCCTCTGGAACCTCTGATGATGCAGAGCAAGCTAGAGTGTGAATCAGGGCTTCCTTGCCCTTACAATCCCAAGGCCTAGAGAGAGCCATGTGCGCTGGCATCTGCAGGGTTGTGCATCCGCATGAGTGTGGGGATTGTCTGCTGGTATTTGCCATTGTAGGCTGCTGTCTTAGTTAGGGTTGCTATTGCTGTGATAGGACAGCATGACCAAAGCAACTTGGGGAGGAAAGGGCTTATTCAGCGTATGCTTCCACATCCCTGTTCACCATCAAAGGAAGTCAGGACAGGAACTCAGACAGGGCAGGAACCTGAAGGAGTCAGGAGCTGATGTAGAGGCCATGGAGAGGAGCTGCTAACTGGCTTTCTCATCATGGTTTGCTCAGCTCGTTTTCTTATAGAACTCAGGACTACCAGCCCAGGTATAGCACCACCCATAATGGGCTGGGTCCACCTCCATCAATCACTAACTGAGAAAATGTCTCATAGTCTGGTGTTATGGAGGCTTCCTTTCCTCAGATGATTTTAGCTTGTGTCAAAATGACCCAAAACCAGCCATCACAGCTATAATAGTGAAAATGGAGGCCATGGAGTAGGGTGTGGGGTGCCACGCAACTACGTTAATCCTGGGGCATTGGGCAAATAGCTAAGTCTGCTTCAGTGGTTGGTTTCCAGCCCTTTATGAGGATTTTAGTTCTAACACACATAGCATATTGAGTCCAGAGCCTGACACATGCGGCTCACACTCACTAAACTTCCTATTGTCATAGCCTCCCCTAACTGCAGCAGAGAGGGGTGCAAGGCCTCAGATGTCCTCATGAGGGCTGTGTGCAGGCACCCTGGGTTAGCTGGCCTCACTGTTTGGATCTGTCATATTATATTTGAAATTCATATTGAAACCAACATGCAAAAGTCCCTGGAGAGAATTGGGAGGGGGAACCGAGCATATGGTGGGCTTCGTGATGAAGAATGACTTGAATGATAGAAACAGGCTGCCGAAGAAATACGCCTTTTCAGCCCTGTCAGTCACGGACAGTTTCCAAATGTTGACATTATACACGATATTAATATACTACAAAGGATCCGTGTAAGACTGGAAAGCATAAACACACCCTGCAAAGCTGAGTTCTGCTCAGGCTCCTTATGGCTTAGAAGCAAAAATTCACGTCCAGCTCAGAATAGTAGTGTTTGGAGGTGACCTATGACAAAGAGCCCATAAGTGGCCATCATCCACAGCCCTGGGCTTTTCCCAACTCAACGTCTCATCCTCACGCCAAGTATCTCATTAAGTCTTTATCCAGTTTTACTCCACAAAGAAGGACAGATAATTGCCTTTTGCCTCCATTATGGGTTTGCTAGGGCATGGCTGGTCCACCTGAAGAAAAAAGGCCCATTTCTTCTGCTCTGAGAGTGAATGAGCTCTTCTGGCTGAGAACAGCCTGTGAGGTCAGGGGAAGCTGTTCCATCAAGCCAAAGTACAAAATGAACTCACAGAGGAGCCCCAGATGCATTCTGGGACACAAAGCAGAACCCAGCCAACGGGGATGTTAATTTTCTGCTTTTGGCAATGAAAACCAGATGCCAGGAGGACCAGCTCTGGAGCTCCAAGAATCTTCCTGAGTTGCCACATGGTAATATCAGGAAACTGGTGTGCCCAGTGCGTGAGGTGGGGGAGCCATGTGTGGGTGAAGGCTGGTTCTCTTATTTTCTTTGGCATGGTTTATGGAAAAGCCAGAGAGAATGAATTTCAAATGATGGGTCAAAACTCAAGATTTGAAACACACTTATTCCATCCTGGAGGTTTCCTGCATTCATGGAAATAATTTTGATAACTTGAACTCTGGTCCCATTTTGTAGGTATGTTACCCATAGGGCCCCATGTAAAAATATTTTTATTTCAGCCATTTACCATGCACTGAATCTTTTAAATTTTGTATAGTTATGGGGAGAAGTTTAAATTGGTTATAAATGATTCCCTAATTTCTGTTTTGTTTTCCATTTATTTTCCGATTGCGTAGTAGAGTTCAGAAACTTGCTCTCATGCATGGTTGGAATGGGATCTTTGCTCAGGTGACTCTTTCCTCTCCCTCTAATTTTAACTTAATGGCAACCATATTTCAAGCATTTGACATGTGTGTGGCTGATGCATGAAAATATAGAAATAAAAGATTGTTTATGACAAAATATAAAAATAATTACACAGATGGATGTCTGTTCATTCCCAGGGGAAGAACATAGATTGTGTGTGTGCGTGTGTGTGTGTGTGCGTGTGTGTGTGCGTGTGCGTGTGCGTGTGCGTGTGCGTGTGCGTGTGTGTGTGTGTGTGTGTGTGTGTGTGTGTGTGTGTGTATAGGACCAAGGACAAAGTGAGGATTCATTCCTCAGGAGCCATTCATCTTGGAGTTTTGGGACAGAGTCTCTCATGGGGCTGGAGTTCTCTGAGTACCTGGTTAGGTGGCTGGGTTATCAAGCCCCAAGGATTCTCCTGTCTTTACCTCCTCAGCATTGGGATCAAACACACACACACCACCCTGTGCCTGGCTATTTTATAAGGGTTCTGAGGTCAGAACACAGATCCTCACACTAGCAGAGGAATTATTTTATAGACTGAACTACTGCCTCAGCCCCCAAATGACTACTTTGTAAGGACATTGAACTTTTGAAAAGGGAGCTGGTGCCCAGCTCATTGGACCCAGGAAGAAGAGTGAAAAAGGTCACCAGAAGAAACACTTTCCCCATCCGTTGGGGCGAACATGGTTACAGACGGGACTTCTTCTTGCAGAGATATATTTTTAAGTTTTATGGTGCTGAAGCATTATCAATTTTGAGATTAATCTCCCATCCCATAGCTTCCATTTGCTTGAGTTTCAAAGGGGAAGCTGTGTGGTTGCTGGTGCCATGAGCCCTTGAACTTCTTAGAATCACAAAGTATCTCCCTTCCCATAAAACTTTCACAGTGTACCTGTAAAGCTGACTCGTTCATGCCTTTATTTAAGAGGTCTCTACAATTAGGACCCAAGCAAGCCATCCAGATGAAAATATCCAGATGGTTATAAAAATACAAAGCTGATCCAGGCATTTCAGAGGCCACCATTTCAACTTCGCAGCACTTAAATAGCTGTGGTCAAACCAGCTTGCTCCCTAGGGCCTCAGTTCTCAATCATCTTTGGTACAGAATGCCCATAAATATGCCCCATATTGCACTGATCACTTTTGAGGATCATCACATATATTGTATTTTACTATAAAAAACAGAATCACTGGGACTGAGGAAGTAGCTCATTGGTAAAGGATTTGCTTTAAAAGTACAAGAACTTGAGTTTTATCCCCAGAACTCACGTTAAAAAGAAAAAAGTAGAGCGATGTGGCATGTGCTCACAATCCTAGCATTCGGAAGGAAGAGAAAGGTGGATTCCTGGGGTGTGGTGGCCAGCCTATTACATTTGGTGAATGTCAGGGCAGAGAAAGATTCTGTTTCTAAAATCAAATGGGCAACATCTAAAGAAAAATAGGTGAATTTGCTTCTTGCTTCCGCAGGTATAAATGCAAGAACCAAAGTTATATTTTAAGTTGTAATTAGTATACCTTAGAGATCCATGAACAACAACAAAAAAAATGTCTCTGATCTACAAGCCTCTTGCCCAAGGACAGATAGTCCTTGAAATGCTGAAGCTATTGTGTGTGGGAGATGACAAGCCATATCTTTCTCACACCCCTAAACAACTTTGATTGACCCGTCTGCACAGAATATGCTTGATTATATGTAAGCAGGAGGATCACAGGCAGGAAATATGTCAGGTTGTAAGTTTGCCCCTGATTGGATGTAGGGAGGAGGTATGTCCGGATATATGCTTGCCCCTGAGTGGACCTCATGGAAAATACAATGAATTATGGGTTTTCCTTCTTAAGCACTGCAAACCGTGACTGGGACCATTTCCCAGGAATCTGGGTATGGACCTAGTCAGTGCCTATCCACTTGACCAGTATTAAAGTTTGCTTCAAATTTGGCTTTAAACTGTGGTAATAATCTTGTTTTTGATTGGTGTATGAATAGTCTAAACACACATGTGAATGTGTGCCAGCACACACATGTATGAACACATATACACACAAATAGAATAAAAACAAATTTTATGGGCAGAGAAGACCCTTATCCACCTATGGGCTTCTCTGGTACACTGGTTGTTGAAGAATCACCATTCTTCTCCTGGGGTCTTGTGACTAGGCTGCCATCTCCCCTATTTTCTGTGAGAGCCGTTCAGCCCATGTCCCCAGTTTATTCTTGTTTGCCAAGGCAAGCAGCAGTCATCCCTCCCTCCTCCCGGGCCAGCTTTTTCTCATCCATAGACACAGAGATGGCCACAGAATGGACAGTAGAAGGACCAAGCTACACTAAGACTCTTCCTATTTGGAAGGAAGCTCGGAGCAGAGTGTGCTCAAACATGCAGCGGACCTGCAGGAGGGGGCGGTGATATCTCTTTCCCTTTTTACCATCTACTTAGAAGATTGGACTATGCCCCTAGGAAAGGGCATAGAGGACAGAAAAGCAAATGGTGTGTCCAACACAGGGGACTATGTATTTAGACTTGACCCTGGGGATTTCTGCCCTTTGCCCCAGGCTTCTGGGAAATGATGTCTACGCCTTTGGAATATCAGGCCAGCTAGGAGTAGCTTTATCTGCCTGGAGGTACATAGTGGGAGGTCTGAGAGACTTCATCAGGCCTGGGGATGGGGCCTCTGGCTCTTCAGCTGTATCTACTCAAGGCCCAGCCACATGGTCCTCAGACCACATCTGTGTTGTTATGAGTCTGCAGGTAGGACTCTGATTCCTGGCCTGCCCTCGGCTCCCGGCTGCTGTGTTGTCTCACACAGAAGGGAGAGGACACCAGGGGCTGTGTGTTCGGTGTCAGCCACATTTTGTGCTCTGTCCCTCTTCCCTTGGCTGATTTTTCTCTGTATTGTTCTATGGAATAAACTGTAGCCATAGTTGGGAGCCCATCCAGTGAGTTCTGGGGTCCATCTGAGGAAGTATCAAAGTTAAGGGCATTGAATCTTATAATTGGTGTCAGGAATGAAGGGCCTTCTAGACACTGTCCCTGTAATCTTGCCATTGTGCTGAAGCATTCTGATTTGCAAAAGCATGGCCTGCTCCTCATCTCTTTACTTAGTTCATGTTGAATTTCTTGTAGACCAAGCTAACCTAGAATTCAAACTCACTAGTAGCCAAGGATGACCTTCAATGTGTGATCTTACTGCTCCCAAATCTAAGTATTGATGGCCAAGCACCTTATACAGTGCTGGAGGCTGAATCCAGGGCTCCAGGCATGCTGGGATAGCATGCTACCATCTTTTAAACACACACACACTATCTACTAATGTTTTGTCTTTTTCTGTCTTTACTTTTTTTGCTTACTTATGTTTACATTAAAAAATATTTTTATGTTTGGGTGATGTGTGTGTGTCTGTGTGTGTATATGAGCATGTATGCCTGTGTACATGAGAGTGTTTAAGTGTACACATGTGCATGGGTGTGTGAGTATATATGTGTGAGCACATATATATGTGTGTGTGTGTGTGTGTGTGTGTGTGTGTGTGTGTGTGTGTTGTTTGTTTGCTTGTGTTTGCCTCCTGTACTGTAAGCTGGAACCCCACCACTGAGGACATTCCCATCCCTGAAGAGGTACCTGAAAATGTCCTCTTGAGCTGAGTCTGATGGCACAGACTTTAAATTCCATTTACATGAGAGGCTGAGACAGAAGTTCAAGGCCAGACTAAACAACTCAGTGAGATTACATCTTACAATTAAACAAACAAAACACACACACACACACACACACACACACACACACACACACACACACACACACAAAGCTTGTGCCCACGGCTCTATAGAAGAACACTGGTTATACAAGCTGTCTTTGCCTTCCGAGGCATATGGCTGCACTGCTTCCTCTCCTGAGCATGGCTTCTCAGAGCTTCCCCTATGGCCCTCTCTGTTTGTATGTCATTCCCTCACTGTTTTTCTTTACCATCCCCTGATGGTACTCTGGCTTGAAGCCACAGTCTTTGACGACCCTTTATATAAGGAAACCCACCATTATATTCAATGAGGCTCCGTCTATGCTGTCCAACCTCATCTAACCTAATAACACCTTCAATGAACCTGGATGAAGCACCAGGGGAAAAGACTGATGGACACATTCAACACCCCCCCCCCACCCCAGACACACTGAAAGACAAACCTCGGTCTCATCATTAGTCAGTAGGAGCAAAGATGTCACCACCCCCCAGCTGGGAAGAGATCAGAGAAGTATACAAAGTCCAAACGAAGTACAAGCGCACAGAGCAGGCACACTGTGGAGAATTCTTTTGTGGCCTCTGCGGTGACAGTTGTCTAACCAGGCTATCTTTTCCAACACGGGAAAGTGCTTTGAAACCTAAGTGACTCTTCCCACCTGTGCCCGCTCATCATGGGTGCCGAGAGAACTCGGGGGAGTCACAAACCAAGGGGGCATTGTTTCCCAAGAGGGCATCCATCAAGTGGGCTTGCCCAGCAAGCACGCTGAGACAGCCCTCTTCCCACCTCGCCTTTCCCTGTCCCGACTTCCGCTTATCTGAGAACCTTTTGTTCAGGATCATAATTATGCAGTGACTCAGGAGCCCACAAACCTTCCCCAGTGAAGGCAGACGGGACCAGCAAGCTCCTTGGACCACCTGTTCCAAGTTATTTCCTGTGTGGGCGGCCACTTCACAGGGCTGCGTTTCAGGGTTACGGTAACAGGCTCTTCAAACCCCAGTGCTCTGAGCTGTTGAAACCAGATGGGCTCTCGTTTGGGTCTGTCCTGGCCAACTCATTGCGCTATCAGTGTTTGCATATATATTACAAACCTCATGTTCTTTCATAAACAAAGGTTCTCAAGGGGGGATGACACACCCTTGCCACATGACCTTGGTGCAGAAGAGCAAACACCTCAGGGCAGGTTAGCTATTCCCCAAGATGCAGGAACTCAGAAAGTAGCAGTGGGTGAGGCAAATATGGATGTGCTGCTGTCGGCTTCCTAGCTCCCAAGCGCAGCTTTGGGCTCGAAGCGACTATTAGCAAATTCTAAGATGTATACTGCACCCATGTTGAATTTTTTAATCAGATGAAATATTCTGCTCACAGGAGACCTACAGTGGCTAGTTGAGCAGAAAGCAGAGCAGAGCAAACACTTACCTATGTCATTTAGACAAAACACATGGCGACCTCGGGTGTTGACTGATTATTTCCACTCAAACCGAGTTGCTGCTGGTGTTTTCGATCTGAATTGACAGCCATGTTTTTTCACACACATTGGTGCCCCTACAGAGGAGCATTTGTTTCTATCCCCATTTGTTCCCACATTGTCAACCCTTCTGATAGTATATCCACTGTCAACTTCTCAGGTCATGGCTTGCTTGAAAAGCATTTCTTTCTGATTATATAAAACACTCATACTCAATCCAGGGAAAAATAGAAAAATCAAAAGTAGAGAAATATTAACACAAGAAAAGCTTGTACTTTCGGTACTTGTGTGTGTGTGTGTGTGTGTGTGTGTGTGTGTGTGTGTCTGAGACTAGAAGCAGCCTTGTCTTTGGGTGCAGTTCCTCAGAGCCCAGCCACCTTTTGGGGGGACACACTATCTCTCCTGGGACTAAAAGTCACCAAATAGGGTGCTCTGGCTGGCTACTGAGCCCTAGTAACCTGTACATTTCTACCTCTTCATTGCTAGGGTTATAATTTCATACCATCAGCCTCCATTTTTATTTTAAACATGGCTCCTGGAGCTCAAACTCAGTTCTCATGTGTTCAAAGCATGTGCTTTACTGACTCATCTATCTCCTTAGCTCCTGGATGGTTTAACATGTATTTAATAATAGGTTATTAATATAGTTACCAACATCAGTAATAGCATCTAATATAAATCATACTACAGTGGAAGATTCTCTTTTTTTAAAAGTTTTTTTTTCTTTTTTAAGACAGGGTCTCACTATGTAGTTCTGGCCTGAAACCCAGTCTTCCTGTCTCAACCTCCCAAATGCTGGGATTAGAGGCATGCACCACCATGTCTGGCTTGAGATTTGTTATTTTTGTAAAGATGCTGTTTAATCTGAATCACTTTTTCAAGCTTCCATTGTTTAGCCCTTGTATAGGGTAGTGTTCATACTGGGGTAGCTCATACAGTGATCACAAAAGATAAAGCCACAGGCGGCTGGAGAGACGGTGCAGTGACTAACATAATACATTAGTCTATATTTGTATTTGATTAGAGCCCTGTTTCTCAACCTATGGGTTAGGACCCCTCCGGGGGCCCCACTACCCTTTCACGGGGGTCTCTAAAGACCACTGGAAAACACAGATATTTATAGTGATTCATTACAGTAGCAAAATTACAGTTGTGAAGTAACGACAGAAATAGTGTTATGGTTGGGGTCACCACAACATGAAGAATGGTATTAAAGTGCTGTAGTGTTAGGAAGGCTGAGAACCTCTGTGTTAGAATGATTCATTTTTTAAAATTGCTTTCTGTGATTGGGATGATGGCTCCATGGGTAAAGTGCTTGATCTGCATGTGTGAGGTTCTGAGTCTGAATTCCCCAAACTCATATGAAGCTGGGTGGCATCATGCCTGTCTGCTTTTCTGGTACCCCTAAGAAGAGAGGAGGGGTATTCCCAGGACAGGGAAATTCCTGGAAGGTGACAGCAGCCAGTCAGCCCCGCATAAATGATGAGATACTGTGACAGAGCAAAGGAGGAGACAAGGGGCACCACTCACGGATGTCCTCTGATATTTACATTGCAGTATATGCATGTACACACACACACACACACACACACACACACACAACACATGCACACTCACACACTTACACACATTACATACACACACGCACACACTTTTACACACACGCACACACACAGTCACACATATACACACATGCACATGTAACAGGTGCACATTCACACACATATTACACACATGCACACACGTTTACACACACATACACATATTTACACACACATTACATATATGCACATACACACACATTTACACACATACACATACAGGCAATTCGCACATTTACACACACATACACACACCCTTACACACATACACACATAAATACACATACACACATACATTTACACACACATACACGCATACATGAATACACACATACATATACCAACAGACACACACATACACATAACAGACACATGCACACATACACACATACAGAGGCTGGAGCACACATACATATGCACACACACATGTGCACACAGAGACAAGCACGAACACACATACAGGCACATACACAAAACACATATATACACACATACATACATAAACACACACATACATACACAGATACACACAAACATACACACACACACAGACACACATACACACATATATATACACAGACACATAAACACATGAGCATACAAACATACACACCCACATATGTGAACACACATGCACACACAGGCACACACATACATGCATTCCTGCACACACACAGGTGAACACATATAATCACATGTATACACAAAACACACACATGTATGCAATCAGTCACAAATGCACACACACACAATTTTTTAAATGGCTGCTACATTTATTAAGTTTCATAGAAAATTCTTATATGGATTTTGCTTTTAATTAGAAAAGAATTTCCAAAAATTTTTGACATAGTCCCAAACACACTTCTTTCTGCCGTGTTGTAGTACATATTTCAGAGAGGAAGATTCTCAGCGTTAACAATTACAATAGCAAGGTATCAATCAGCTCTGAAAAACACTGAAGACGCTCTACATCCTGCAGTGCTGAATACATAACCAAGGCTTAATTCCTTACGTGAAATATAGCTGGGTACATCTGCTTCACCAGTATGTAACTGTAGTCTTCAATAAATGGTAAAATTGTGTATATGCCAGAGAGCTGTTCTAAAATAAATTTCTCTAATATATATCAGTAAATGCTTAATTTAAAGGCATACGTTATGTATATTGGGCTATATGAAATTTGTATGGAGTGAGAGGGGTCCTGAGTGAGAAAATCTAAGAATTTCTAGGTAAATGCACCAGGTAGCATCCCAGGGAATAGCATGGACTTCAGTCCAAATGATTGAGGTCTTTGGATTTTCAAGGAAGACTGCTGTCCTCACTCAGAGATCAACCCTGTATCTGGACCTGGACCATTCACTCGTGAGTTAATGCATAATTTACTAAGGAAGCAGCTGCTGCAGTCACCTTCTGAAGCTCCAGACTGTGTCCAGCCTGCTCCTTGCCGCTGATGAAAGACGGGCTTGAGATCACTGTTCAGAGAGTCAGTATTTCAGCTGAGCTCAGTGCTGCTACAGCTTAGCATTGGCTCGGTGGGAGAAGAGAAAAGCAATGTCCACTCGGTCCCCTGCTGTCCTCTGTCACATGGTCCTCCCTACTGCTGACTCTCATCAAACAAATGTGCTCTTGATGCAACACTGACAGAGACTGTTGGGGGAAAGGCGCCTGGGATCTAGAAAGTTAGGCAAAGGATGTGCTTATTCCCTTTTACAGTTGTCCCTGAATGCTTATATTAAAGGTCCTTTCAACACTAGGCAGCTTTAAAGCATGGCCGGTAAAACTTTGTTCTTATGACGTTGCCTTTCATCTGTGCCACTCAGAACTTCTATAGACATGACCTCACCCTTCTCTAGGAACTTCTCAAGCAGAGGTGAAGAGAATATCTTAACTCCAATGTACAGATGGGAAGACTGAGGCGTGGGGTGGCAGCAGGACCAGGCTTTGCTACTCAAGATCTGTGAGACTTCACAACTTCCTCTCTCTTCTCCCTCCTCACATATTCCTCCCTCTCCCCTCCTCCTCCTCCTCTTCTTGTGAAATAAATAAGCTCCAGTTTCACACAGGCTGGGGTCCCAAATGAAAAAAGATGAAAACACAGTAATAATTTTTGTAGCCTTGGCCAGCAGGATAAAGTAACTATTTAAAATTGTTTTATGTAATTACTGTCTGTTGGTACAGAAATGTTCTCTATAGATAACAACCAAATTTTATATTCTAGAAATTTCCTTTTGTTGTTGCCATTAATTTTTAAGTCCCGGGCTTAATACATGGCTAGCCTGGTGATCACTATGCTGAGAAATTTCAAATAATCCTATGTGTCAACTGGGGCCTAGTTTTATTACCAAAAGAAATGGTTAATGATTATAAAATAGTGTGACCACTGAAGGAGGGTTATAGACACGTACCACAGAATGTCAAATGGGGACCCAGGTTGCTCATGAGAACAGAACAAGCTCCCCTTCCTCCACCACCTTAGCGCATCCCACGGAGGGGCAAGGAAAACCACAACCCTCTTTCCTACTTTATAGAAATAACAATAGCATGTGTGAGTCAGTGTGCATCACACGGTAACCCAGAATATTCAAATGTCTTTGTAACCATTACAAGAAGGATGCATGGACAGAATTACAAAGTTGGGTAAGTTTTGTTTAAAAATTCAACCCT
Organism: Phyllotis vaccarum; assembly: GCA_033318265.1. Taxonomy (NCBI): domain Eukaryota; kingdom Metazoa; phylum Chordata; class Mammalia; order Rodentia; family Cricetidae; genus Phyllotis; species Phyllotis vaccarum. Next base: position 40,719,658 of record JARWLC010000010.1, on the reverse strand, counting down.
GAAATTCACATTTCTGGCCATGTTTACGTTGCACTGGTGAGACATAACTGGGATGTGGTTATAGAATAGGGGGTGGTGACAGTGGTTCACCCGAAGAGTCCAACCTTCAAGGGAAGTGGTCTCATCTACACGCAGTCTCTTTATAGACAGCAGAGACTTGTGTCAAGCCAAATGCTGACCAGCAAGAAGCTGTCACACATCCTATGGAAAGAGCCATTGCTCAGGAGATAGGCAGAAAGTTTGGGGAGATGGCGCAGTTTGTAATTTGTATCTTGGGCTTGGTAGCATACTCCTGCTAACTTAACTCTGGAGTAGGGAGGAGTCGGAGCTCATTGATGAGCTTATAGAGTAGATAGGGTGAGCTACAGGTGCAGTGAGACACTGTCTCAGAAAGTGAGGTAGAGAGTGATGAAGGGAGACAGCTGATAGTGACCTCTGACCTACACAAGTACACACACACACACACACACACACACACACACACACACACACAGGCACATGCCTCTGCACACGCACACACACTAACACATATGTACAACATATGTGCACAGTACCACATACACAAAAATCAACAAGAATAAAACATTCTCTCTAGAAATGTCAGAAGCGCGTATTTTAGGACTTTTGAACTTTGGGGTCTTCCGCACATTTACAATCCTGACTATTTCAGGGCCTCTTTCAACCAGTCTTCCGCCTGTGTCCTCCAGAAGCTCCAGAAATTAGAAGAACATGAAACAAATTAAAAGCAAATGAATTGGGAGGCTGTGTCTACAAAAATCTGGCTAACATCTATGGCTTCTACACCTGCACAAACACATATGTCCGCACATGCGTATGTATGTGTACACTGCACATATATATGCACATAGAAAAAAAATGTGTACAAAATTTTCCTGCACCTATTGGTAGTCCTCTCTCCGCTGGCTGCATGCACATATGTGGAAGAATCGGGACACAGCTGGCTCAGTAAGACCGGCATGAGGAGGCTGATGCAATAGTACAGATATTCCTGTGTACAGTACACTTCCAACCCAGACAGAATAAGTGAAAACTGCCGTTCCAAATATAGACCATGGCAGGCACTGAGTGTATTTCTCAGATACTTTTATAAATTATACTGTCCCTCACTTAAACGTTGTTATAGAATCATACTCATTGGGAAATGAAATTCAAGTTAGTGTCTTATGAATATATAAAAAGTTTGGGACTAATTTATTCCCCATCTACTTTGTTAAAATACATTCCCTCCCACACACACACTTACAAATAGAAAATAAGAATCCCGGCTTCACTTCACAGACCTACAATTCCATATTCTCAGGAAGCTGAGGCAGGATAAAGCCAGTGGGTTGAAGGCAAGCCTAGACAGCTCAGGAAGACCCCGTCTAAAAATGAACAGCAACCAAAGGGCTGGGGATGTAGCTCAGGGCAGAGCACTTGGCTAGCAGGAGCAGGGCTCTCTGTTCAATTCTCAGTATGATCCAACACAAAACAAAACTGGCCTCCAGCTCTTCTGGTCCAAATCTATTATATATTAAAAGTGGCCTCAGTTGTAAGCTTGAATTTGACACCAAGCAGACTGGCATAGACAAAAATGTTTGGGGTCACTCTTCTAATAATTCATGCACTTCTTTGTTGTGGTTTTAATATCTTTCTCTTATTATTATTTTTTTTTAGAAAACTGGACAGAGTAAGTGAAAATTATGTCTCTTGGTTGGGAAAAATCTGTGGGTCTAAAGACAACTGACTGCTGGTGGACCGGACATGTGCTGAGCCTCTGCCTCTACACAACCGCAAAGTCATGCTGGTGTGTGAGAGCGTGGGGAGGGGAAAGGCTCAGAGACATTTGGACTTCAGACAAACCCCTTCGCATGTCTGCGACAAACAAGATTTCAATATCTCCTTCCCTGCGACAGTACTGTCTTTTATCTCCGATGACTTTTGACAAACGTGGCTGAGACGAGCATTCAGGAATGCAGCAAGAGAGACCTGGCAGAGACGGAGTTCTCATGTTTAGCTTTTAGCTGTCCCAGCAGCAAAAAGGTGAACACATCAGGCCCTATAGTACACAATAATCACAGTGTCATACCGTTCTCCAAAGCAGCACAAATAAAGCCATTTCAGAAGCATGTTGGGAACATGTGGTGACTAGGTTTTACATAGATTTTTAATTAAAATATGATTTGTGTGCGTGTGTGCACTCACGCTTGTGTGTGCTTGTTTTTGTGTGTGTGCATGCACGTGCATGCCATGGCACATGTGTGGAGGTCACAAGGCCGCTTTCAGGAGGGAGTCACTCTCTCCTTCCACAATGGGTCTTCAGGCTTGTGCGGCAAGTGTGCTCACCAGCTGAGCCATCTTGCTGGCCTAGTGTTCAGGACCCAGAGAAATGTACCTTAAATTTCCAATGGCCTAATTCCACCCACCTGAAGAGTTTCCTCCCCTGAGGAGAACACTGCATTCTATCTCCTTTTGTCCATTACAGTGGTGACTCTAATATGGTCATCAGGAGCTGTAGCCACAAGCCAACCCTACAGTGTCTAAAAGACAGATTTGTGCCCTTGGTCAGGAAACAGATGCCACTGTATAAATCTTAGGTTCAGTACAGCAAGTTTCTACCAATTCATTCCACATGTGCATTAGCTGATAATACTTTCTTCAAAAGCACCTTTAGCCCATGACTGACATTTTCATATTTAACCTTAGAGATGAAGAAAACATATCAAAACCTTCAGCACATTCCCCCAACTAGGCACTCGGCCTTTTCCCTTCGGGGTGGGGATTGGTAGGTTTTTGTGGGATAGGGCAGTGCTGGGGTATAAAGAGAAGGTCCTTTGTCTAGAACTTTTAATTACTGACATTTTTTTTAACCAAAGAAACAATTCCTTTCAAACACTGGGCCTCTCCTTGAGTTCTATCCACTGGGGATGTGGTTATCGATGATGTAATTCTATCATTATTTAGGGGGAGGGATTCCTTTATTCTTACAAAGAGTTTGCTGAAACTGAAAGGAAGCCTTCAGTCATTCATTTTAATCTCTCAAGATTGTTTATTGTGACTACAAGTCAGGACACTCCACATTTGGAAAGTACATTCCAAGAGAAAAGTTGATTTAAAAAAAAAAAAAAAACACTATTTTTGAATAGATCGGGTTTTTGCAAGACAGATTCGCCGTGCAGTGTTTAAAACACTCTGCATTTTATCAAGTGGCGTTGATGAAGGTTATGTGGGTCACTGATATAAATGAGGAGAGTTGGCTTGCCTTTGTCACCATTAAGAAGAAATCAGAAGATTCCTGTAAGCCCGAATCCTTCACACCTGACTCTTGAGAACTTCTGCTTTCCTGGTCACTTCCCTCTCCATGACTTACAGTATAGAACTGTGACAGTTAAACTGTGTACTAAATTAGGGATGGCATTGCCACATAATTTGATCTGTCCTTCAGGATATCATGAATCACTTTCCCAGGCATGATGGAAACTCCAGGAACACCTTCCTTTTGAGTTCTACAAATGTCCCTACTTGTCACCTGTTAGTGTTCATTCCATTCAACCATTTGAATGTGAAGAATATAGATGCCCTGGATGCTGTGGGTAACCTTCCCTCGGCTGTGTGAGTAACACATGGGAATCTGCCCAATCTTATTTTTTCAAATCTATGAATTTCCTATTCAGAGGCAAACTTAAGCTACAACTGATGCCTAAGACTCAGTTTACCCAAATGTTAGTTGAGAGCTATAAGATGTGTATTATTCATGCATTTCTTTTCACAGGACCTGTTAAGTCTCTTTTCCCAGAAAGGACATGCTGCCTTAGAGGCACAGTGCCTGCAATATCCCACAATTTCAGTCCATTTTCAGGAACTTCTATCGTCCACATCTTCAGTTGTCTTGATTCATTTGTACGCAGTGGGCTGCCTAGCAAACATTCTTTCCTCAGTGGTTGAGACTCTGTGCTTGGGAAACTAGATGCATCTTCCCCGTGAGATGGAAACATTAACCAGTGAGTACTAATGGATGGTGGCAGAATGTTCTAAGTCACACTCGGTTTTGAAAGTATCTTTTAATTCTTGAATCTATTCTAAGCCTCCAAATAGCAAAACTGAGGGAAATACCTTACAAGGAAAACACCCAAGTAGAATGGAATCAAAGTCATCAGTGATGACAGGAAAAATAGTAAATCAAAAAGAAAAAATAAACTTTCAAAACCCGAAATGAAGACAAATTCATCTGTGATTACAGATGTGAACAAACTGTACCACGGATCCCTGTGTGCAAGATCAGCCCTGACAGCCTCAGATGAGCTTCTAATCAAAACATAAAGTTCCAGAAATAAAATTTAACACATTCCAAAGATTAATTAAAAGTGGTTTGGGAACTAATGTGCCTGACATGTTAGTATTTTCAGAATTCCGTCCATGGCTTCTCAAGCTAAGATCACGTGATTATATTTGTTGTGTTGAGGATGATACACCATGCCCTCTTCCTAAAGCCTTCATTGCAGTAGATCTGTGTTGGGCTGTGCAGTTATGTAAAATGCTATGTAGTCATGTTTTGTTCCTAAATTTTACCCATCCCATGAGCTTCAAAGCTTGATTCCGTCTAATGAAAACCAAGATTAGAGCTCATGAAGGTCAGGTTCTTGGGTGATCTTCTTAGCTCATGCAAAGACAGTCTATAGCTGGAGATCAGGGCATCTGCCCCCCTCCCCATACCATATGACTCTTAGACAGTCATTTGAGAAAACATGTGTTAGACTTCTTCCTGCCAATGCTTAGTTTGGATATCTTCCTTCAGGAGTACTCATGGGATTGTTAACACTTCATACTGTCAAAGGCTGCTCCTGATTTTGATGAAAATATTTCTTACCACTCCAGAGATATTCTCTTTCATTGTGGAAATCTGTTGAATAGTTGCCAGACTTACTCCATGTTTGGTGAAGATAAAGTATAAAGCAGAAACAGGAAATGATTGAGAATCAGTGAATTCATTTCTTATCTTTGAAGTCATCAACTTGAGCTAAGAGTGGAAAAATTCTGTTTAAATTTGAGTGCCAGGTATATGCAACTACAAAGGTATCCATCCCATAATCCTTAGGGATGGGGAATGACATAATTGTTGCCTCAAGCAAAGTCAAGCATTTGAGTTTCATGGAACCAACTTCTGATTTAGTCTTTTGTGGATTGTGTTTATCTCCCATGACCTTCAGATGACCTGAACTAAACTGTTGGGATAGAAAGAGTGATGTTTGGGGTGGGGTGATTTACAGTAATTTACTCTGAGCAAGGCTATCAAGAGATATGCTGTTTGGCCTGCTCATGATTTTTTCATTATTTCTGATATTTCCTGTGTCTAATATTTCATTTTATTAAAAAAAAAAGAAATGAAAAAAAAAATAGTCTCCAAAGAGAAAGTATGGAAGAAAATATTTAAAATAGATTAAACTATCACTCTTGTTGGACATTATGTCTACTGAAAAAGTAAAGCTCATTCGGGATACATTGTTGGATTTCATTCCTATGGCATCCTTGAAAGGACAAAATTGTTGAGATGCAGAAGTGATTGGTGGTAGTTATGGAACAAGGATGGTGGATGCAGATTTAAGAAGGAGACATGAAAGTGCTTCTGTGTGGTGATAAACAGGGTGATAGCTGTGCTGGTGGTTACACAAGGCTGTACTCTAGGTGAGGTCCATTTGCACACACAGGCAGATGGATGCACAATGAGAGACAGAGACAGAGAGAGAGAGACAGAGAGAGAGAGAGAGAGAGAGAGAGAGAGAGAGAGATGCAGCAATGGTGGAGCGTAAACAAGAGCTGCTGTCTACTTGAACACCTGACTATGTAGGCTCTGTCATTAGGGGAAGCCAGGTGAAGAGTAACCTAGGACCGTATAATTTTTGTAAGTATGAATATAGTATTATTCTACACATGATGAATGTAGCTACTATGAATACATTATTTTGCTTGTACAAATGTAGTTATTTCAATTAAGAAAACATCTCTAAGCACATGTGTGTACACAGGTGTGCCCTTGTGTGTGGGGGTCATCTCAGAACTCATTCCTCTAACACTGTTTGCCTTGGGTTTTAAGACTGGGTTTCACACTGGCTGGCAAGTAGGGAGGCTAGCCTATAGGCCTGGGAACCTGCCTTTCTCCACCAATCCTATTACAGGGGTTGTAAGTACATACTTCACCTGCTTCCCCTTTTTAGTGTAGGTTATGAGATTTTAATTCAGATTCCATTGCTTGCTAGCACCATAGCCTCACAAAATTTTTATAAAGGTTCATCATATCTGTCCCAAGACACCCTTGGCCACCTCATGTTCCCTGTACAATGGAAATAAAAGCAGTGATACAGTTTTTTAAATAAAAAGAAAGTTGGAGAACATTAGTGTCATGGAGGAGGATGAGTCACAACAAAACCATCAGGCAGATTGCCTTATTTAGCTTCCCATAAAATAGAAGACAATGCCTCCTTGTTTAACTGCTCTGAACTTGAAAGCGAAGTTGTAGTCTTTTGAAATCTAAGCCTTTTATAAATTGAAATCCCATGAAACACTTATCCTGCCAGCAACTTTACAAAAAGCAAAGTAATTTGTTAAAAAGGTAGTTTTTTTTGAAATACTAGTATTTAATATAATTTCTTTTCTGGGTTATACCTTATAATAGTCAGTTGGACACACATGGGCACACAGACAGATGAACACACACGCGTTCGCGCACACACACACACAATGATTTGGGTTTGAGCGATGGATTCCAGGCTATTCCCAGAATACAGGAATTTCAGGGTCAGGGGGAAGATTCCCTGAGATGTCAAAGGAAGGCCTTCCCGAAATAGTAAAAGAGGTGACTGAAATAATTTGGGTCAAACATGTGCTGAAGACACCTGGAGTGCCACCACCACCGTGGTATTGCCATCTCACTGAAGGCATTGTGAGCTCTCACTGCAGAGGAGGACCGCAAAGCTGGTGCAGCCAACTTCATACTTAGACACTATCAACTTCTTAATTTTCTTTTGAGATGGAGTGTCTCTTTGTAGCCTAGGCTGTCCAGGAAGTGCTATGTAAACAAGACTGGTCTCAAACTCACAGAGATCTCCACCTACTATGTGGCATGTACCCCACCCCTAGATCTCAGCCTTGTTTTTGAGGCAAGGTCTCTCGCTGGCTTGGAACTGCCTAGTTGGTTGGGCTGGGTAGACAGTGAGCCGCAGGGATCTCACTGTCCTTCCCTCCCACACTGTGATTGTAGGCATTACCACACCTATTGTTCCTATTGGTTCTGGGGATATAAACTAGGTCCATGCCTATGTGATAAGTGCTTTACTGACTACACTGTTTTCCTAGCCCCTTGTGCAATATTTTTGATATTCTTGTGCATAAAAGTTTTATCCCTGCATGATGGATGATGCCCTTATGAGTCAAATTAAAGCGTTCATCCTTAATGCTGCTTCTGTCAAGTTTTGTCCCAGCAACCAGGAAACGCACTAACACAAGATGAGGTCCAATTTTTGTCCCAAATGCCAACAAATTACCTTAGATGGAACTTCACCATCTTTCTTTTCCAAAGATCCAATTCAGCTTTCTGGTCTGCTGAATATATTATGTATATTTGATGCATGGACATTCACAGAATGGGAGGGCTTGCTGGCTGCTGTGACATTTGCTTTGGCAGAGAGAGGCTCTCATCAATTGGGAGAAGGAAGTAAGCGATGGTGTTCTTCAAATCAGGGCTTCTTTGGCTGAATTCTCTGCTCATGGGTCTTAGGAATATACAGCTGGAAAAAAAAAGACATCCTTTTTCTACATACTTCTAGTTCACACATCAGATTTCCTACAGTCTTGACTGTGGACATATACCCTAAGTAGTTACAGGTGTCTGTGTGTCTCTCAGTTTCCAGACACATCACAGTGGTGGCAGGCACATGTGATGCCCATTCCCCCATCTCTCAGCTTGACACCAAGTCTCCTCATTTAAATGCTAATAGTGAGGTTTTATATTTTATATAAAAGGAATGTTGGTTCCAGCATTAGTCAGAGTGCTTCGGGGAAGGAGAGAACAGGAACAGGCTAGAGACTGCTGAAGAAGCTGAGGGTGCAGTTTCAGTTCGAAGGCCAGTAGGTTGCAGATCCAAGAAAAGCCAATGTTTCCATTTGAGCTAGAAAAGTAGGAAATCAGTAATGTCCCAGCTCAGAAGTGGTTGGGCTGGAGTAACATTCTCTTGTTTATGGAGGGTGAGTCTGTGGCTCTACTGGATGAGAACTGTGTACATTAGACAATTTATTAACCAGGTTTCTATTACTATCACAAATGCCTGAAGCAAGTCAACTTATAAAGAAGAAAGGTTTATTTGGGCTCAGAGTTTTGGAGATTTCTGTGCCTGGTTGGTTAATGTGTTGTTTCATGGTTTGTTACCATGCAACATGCCATGGCAGAGTGTGGGAGAGACAGTTCATCTCAAGAAGGAGAGAGAGAGAAGGAAAGGGTTGGGACTTCAGCATGGCCCCAGAGGCATATCCTCAGTCATGTAACTTCCACTCCTCACAGGTTCCATAATAGCTCAAGACTGACAGGCAGCTTTTATGAGAACTCTAGATAAATCCTATCAGGGAGGAGATGCTTAGCCTGTCAATTTAAATGACACTCCTCTACAAACAACTTCATGGGCACACTCGACTAATGTTCAGCCAAATATCTGCGCACTCTATGGTCCAGTCAAGTTGACATATAAAATTAACTAGTCCAAGTCTACTTGATTCGCTTGAGTGTCTTTCAAATTAAGACAGTGATGTGGCTGTCACTCTACTTTCTGTGGTGCAGCTATTGTGAGCACAGCTTAAAATGTATAACTCTAACCTAAAGAAGGGGTGTTGGCTGATAGCTCCTCTTGTTCCTGATACCTTATATGGTAAGAATGATGATGTGAACTGAGTGATACTGAAGTGTCTGCTATGACACAGTCAATACATCTCATATGACATGAGAGTAAGGGGTGGAAGAAGCTAGGACACACATGGATATATGGACAGCAAAAGAAGGAAGGGCCAGCTACTCGTGACAACTACGGTCATGAGTTCTGCAACTGTTCAGACAATCACCACCAGTATCTACACATTCCTTCCTCAGCCCTTGTGTGTGACCTTCCCTGGTGGTGCTCTTCATTTCGTGGGGTGATGCAAGCTTGCGGCCCTAAATGTCCTGGACATTACTGATTCAGCCCGTATTGTATTGTGCTTTTCTATCGAAACTAATCAGAAGGCATATTAGTTCTAGGGATCACTCAATGATCATCCATCCCAGATGTACCTTTCCTTTGCCTAAGAAGGAATGTAGTAGTTACTACCTACATTCTTCCCTCCTTCAGCTATCTCCCCCAAATATTTGGTAGTGTGAGAATACTGTGAAAATGCCTCTTTTCCACCACCCCAATTTCTGTCTCCCCAGTGTTCCCTGTAGTCTAGCTCCATCAGAAAAAATCCAGTCTATGTCGATGCTCCACCCACAAGACTTATGGAGGTGACCAACTCCTAGGACAGGAAGGAGGAGAGATGATGGCAGAGCTGATCTCATGCGCATTCATCCACTGTTCACTAACTGAACACCTGCCTCAACAGTGGTTCAGTCCCCACTACCCATATAGCTACCTGGCATGGTGACCAGCAGATATTAAAAGTCAGCAACAGTGCCAGGCAGTTTTGGGCTTTAAGGATGCCTGAGATATGAAATATACCAATAAAGGAGTTTAAAGGAACAGGAGAGACAGGTATGTTCACAGGCCTTGTGAATAGACATGAAACTGGAAGGAGATGCTGGCTAGCACAGGCATGGCAGCTTTGCAGACAGAAGTGTGTTTAAAACTTCTTGGCAAGAATAGAAATGGTTTTTACAAAGGGGAGATCGAGGGAGGGAGGGAGTGGTCATAAAAAAGGGCAGGGTCTAGCATCATAGGAAGCAGAAAAGCAATGAGCCAAGCGTGTTGAAGGAGTGACAGTCCAGGTGTTGGAAGGTACGTTATCTGGGTGAGAGAGAAAGTCTTTGCTGCAAGGCCAGATGCTGTGGAGGTTGAGCCGGGGATTCCTCACCATGAATCAACACATGAAAAACATGAATGCCTTTATGAATGGTACTAGGTATCAAACCCAGGGCCTGAGGGACGCTAAGCAAGTGCTCCATCAGTGAGCTGTACCCCTGACCCCGTATCCCATCCACAGAAACAGCATGATGAAAGGCATTGTTAGGGCAACTCAGCTGACACACACAGGAGGAAGAATGATGCTGTGACCTCCTGAAATGGGGGAAGAAGAGAAACATCAGGCTTAGGAGAGAGGTTTGGTAGTGACGCCTTTAATGAGGAAAAGGTTCAAGACAGAAAGTAAAGGATTGAAGCCTGAGAGAGAGATTGGCCTGGGAAAGTAAGTGGATGAGTCACTGCAAAGAAGTGATGGTTAAGGCAACGAGAATGAAGCAGGTTTCCAAGGACAATGTCTAGACTTGAGGTGTAAGGAGCTCTGAGGACAAACCCAGGGGAGCTCTAACCAGAGTGAGAGCAGAGCCAGGAAAGATGAGTCAGGGAAGGAAAGCAGAGGGTCCTGCAGAGAGCTGAGACTCACCAGGAGGCAGGGCTGGGGATGGAGGCACGAACCACCGCATGAACTCTGGAAGTGATTGTGAAGGCTGAGGTCAGAAATGAAAATCCTGTAGGTGAAGTGATGTCATCCATATGAGGAGCACATGCAGGGTGTGAGAAATAGTAAAATAAAGTTAAAAGCACCTGAGACATCAAGCTAGAGAGTAAATCCATTTGTCTAAGAATGCCCATAGAGTGGGCCTGAGGAGATTGCTCAGTCAATAAAGTGATTTCCTTGAAAGCCCAAAGACCTGAGTTAAATTCCCCGTACCCACGCAAATGCTGGGCATAGTGGCCAGGTGTCTGCAATTGTAATCCTGGAAAGGTGGAGGCAGGCAGATCTCTAGAGCTTTATGGTTAGCTAATGTTGTGCAATCAGTGGCCCCACCTAGAAGAAAAGTGGACAGATCACCTGAGCACAGCACCTGAGGCAGTCCACTGACCTCTACATAGATGCACAGTCTTATGTATACATATACATATGCATGTATACACATGCCAATACAAGCACATATAATACTATACACAAAAATATCAGAAGATCCCCCAAGGGAATAAGAGACATAGATGATATGTCACTGACTTCCATAAGCTTGTAGCCACTAAGAAGATGGTACCTATGTTTTTGTCACTAAGCACAGGGAAATGTGACACAAGACAACTGTGTGATCCACCACTACAGCTGTGTTCTTTAAGGTGGAGCAGCCAAAGCCAGAGAGAGTCATCTCAAGACACAGTCTGTAAAAATGTACTTGTCTACATATGACCTAGACTTCCTGATCATTAAGCCATCAGCCAACCAGAAGTGACCTTCTAAAAACCATCCCTATGCTTCTAGCCAACCAGAAGCTACCCTCTAAAAGCCTATTGCTAGAAAGAACAACTTAACTAGAATGATTAAACAAGTTTGGAGTTGATACTCGATAGCAAAAAAAGTGTCACTTTGGCATGGAGGAAGGGTGGTATCCTTCCCAGGCTAGACCTTCCGTTCTGGTCTCAGGTCGTCCTGTTCTCTGTTCCCTGTTCCCACAGGCTCTACACTGCCCACCAGCTATGTTGCTCGTTTTGACTTCCTTCTTTTCCCAGTTCTCATATAGACAAGTCTCATCTTTAATTCCCATGCTGTTTGGCTCTACATTTGCTATTTTTACCAAACATAGCTAAGGACACATCATGGGAGATGGTCAGACACAAGGGCTTAAAGTCAGAGCCAAATGCATGGTGTCTCACATAAGCTGGTCTTGGTGAAACAGTCTTCATTCTGGCCGGGATTCTCTTCACATCCAACAGTCTCAAACACTAGATTTAAGCAGTTCCTTGCATTATACACAGTACACTGACAAACGGGTAAGCTCATGTGGTCCCAGGAATGGCATCCCACAGGGCATAGCTTCTTCTCCATTGGACACAGGAGAATATGGCTCAACTATTTACCTCTACTAGAACAGAAATGTTAAACTGACAGAAGTGTCTGCAGTCTGAGAGGTGGGGAAACACAACCAGAAACTGTTTTCAAAGGTCCACCACAGCTTAGTATTCACAAGCAGGGGAGTGATGGGCTTGGGTCCAATGGACACATCTGATAGTATTTTCTGGTGTTCACTGGAACATAGTTTTAGAGCTCACAGCCCCATGGATGCTCACTTTCTCACCAGCCTGCTTTTTTATCTTCGCCATTTCCCTGTCCTACCAGACCAACCCATCCTTCAAAGAGAAAAAGTAAAAATGGTTTTCCTGGAAGAGGTTACACTACCCTCACTAACCTGCACAGCAATAGACCAGACTAGAATTCTAAGTGGCTGTTTGGGAATATTGAACCAGGTGTCCTTCTTGGGGAGACTGAATATTAGCAGTCAGAAAAATGGCAATTTGTGCTGATTCGAAACACTTTATTTCAATCCATGCCAAAGCTCTAGAGGAAAAGCTTGTGGATTATTTCTAAGCCTAGCTGTGCAGTCAAGTCACCTATTTCACTTTAAAATGTCTGACATGGCCAGGCGATGATGTCATTTCTTAACCTTACTGATCTAGAAAGAATTTTATTAACTACAAAACAAGTTCCTTATTTAGTCTTGATACTGGCTACTTCTTGACAAGGTGTCCAAATCCTGAAGATAAAAATGACATAAATATGTAAAGAACATGGCACTTAATATACATCAAAGTATGTGTTTGCAGGCTAACAAATTAGGTGACAGTTATTCAAAGTGAATCAGACCTGCTTCACTGTATTTGAAACAGACTCCTGACACACAGGAGGAAAATACTTGTTTCCTACAAAGAATGTGAGAATGAACTTCTAGAATTGCCAGCGTTGTATTCTATTAGTTATGTTCTTTGTTTATTTTGGAGATACCACACTGGGAAAGAAGGATGCTATAGCGCAGGTAGCCCCAGGATGGCTAACTACCATAGAGAGAATCTGAACAGATGAATAAGACTAATTAATCATTCAACAACTGTATTATTAAGACTTAACAGAGAATATTATTATTCTAGTGCTGTGGGCAATATAAACATATGTGTTCCAAATGTTCTATGCCAATGATAAATCAGATACATAGATTAGATAAATATATAGATAATAGTTGACTGATAGATTGACAGATGATCGATATATACATACACAGCTACATAGATTAGTTAGATACATATATATAGATAATAGGTAATGGAAACATAAATACACAGAAAATTAGCTAGATAGTTATATAGATAATAGATACATAGATAATAAGATAATACATATAGATAATATATCATACATAGATATATACACAGATAATAGATAATAAGATACATATAGATAGTACACGATAGGTAGATAGGTAGATAGAGTGAGAGAGCAAAACATCCATCTTGGAGGGAGACTAAGTCTTAAAAAGTGACTATAATACATCAGGTTTCCTACAAGCTACACTGGGAATTCTGAGAACGTGGCTTTATGAGTCCTCACCCATGCTGGAGTGGGCTTTTGAAAGATATGACTGCCTGTGTCACCCACGTTCCTGTCACTAATCCATCAGCCACATTCCTGTAAGTAACCCCAATAAACTCCTCGTTCATCAAGGTGGACTTTGATGGAATCATTTCGGCGGTCTGTTATCAGTTCCCCATCCAGGATGAGGAGATACTGTATGTTCATGCTTCCCTAGGAAAAATTATGCACTGCCAGCTACAAATATGTGTGTGTGTGTGTGTGTGTGTGTGTGTGTGTGTGTGTGTGTGGCTGTGTGTGTGATCATATCTATACATGCTAATGCAAATAAAGTGTCAAAATAAAAAGTATATGTATATATGTGTATGCAAAAATACATTTGGGTTAATGTAATATTAAGTACCTGGTCTCTTAAGTTAGGATTGTGGCTAACATCTGGAAAAAAATTTTTTCTCCAAAGGAGGAAGCTGAAGTCTGAAGAACTTTACCCACTGATGTGGAATTGAATTCTCACAGTTCATGAAGTAAGGCAAACACATGGCTTTACAGCAGCCATGACTCTCAGGAACCCTCTTAGTAAAACCTGCCAACCTTGTTGAGCTCACAGAGCAGAAGAGGTAGTGTGTGTGCACATCATTTCTGGGAACACAACATGCCACAGCTGTGGGGAAACAGTTGAGTGTTTCCTCAGAAAGCTAAAATTGCCCCATGACCCAGCCATTCCCTGTATGTGTATATCATGAAGAGAATTGCCAACCGATGTCATTCCTCAGGGTGCTCTCCATCTTGGTTGTTGAGACAGGTTTTCACATTGGCCTTGAACTCACATGGTAGGTAGTTTGGCTAGCCTGCCGGGAACCCCAGGGACTTGCCTGTTTCTACCTTAGCACATAGCATCGTGATTGGCTTTGTTTATGTGGGTGCTGGGGACTGAGTTCAGCTCTTCATATTTGTGTGGCAAGTTCCTTGCTGACTGGACTCTCCTCAGCTCAGGGGATAACTTAGAAGGGAAAGGACACATATCAGACCATGATTGACAAAGAGGAAAACCTGTCTCCCACATCCCACATTGCATCCCTGGGTGGGTAACACCAACTCGGAACCTGACTAGGTCTGCTAGAGCAAATTTCTCTGAAGAACACAGCTTTGGGATTTTCTATGCACTCCGGTTACTATACAGAGTAGGCCAGACTCCCCCAGAAGTCAGATAGACTGTCACCATCACCGAAGTCACCTGCATGCATAGCTGTGAGGAGAAGGCCACTGTGACATAAAAACCACTGGGTGAGTCTACAAGTGGAAGGTAAACTGTGAGATCTTTTATGGGAGGTATGTGGCAAATGAGGAGAAAACCCACAGGGGAGTCATTGTGAAAACCCAAATAATTAAAGCCTTCGAAAGTAGGGCCCAGGGAAAAAGCTATAGGAATTTAATAATTTGGCTGCTAGGAAAGCAGAGCAAGGTGTGGTTTTGCAGCGCCCCCGCATTTGAAAGATGTCCAAGGCCACTCCTGTGCCGCTTGAGGAGACTGCCATGGGAACAAGGCTTGAAGTAAAGAGGTTATAGGCAGGATGAACTAAAGAATGTTCTGGAGCCTGTCATGGCCTTCCAGGATGAGTAGCTGGCAGTCAAGAATGAGCTTTTGGCCAACACACAGTGACCAGAGCTTTGCCTGTGATACCCCATTTCACTCTTCTGACTCCCTAAATGGCAACAGGGAAAGCTACATTACTTAAACAGTAGATACACTCTATCAACTGTAAAATGCTTCATATTTATTTATTAATTCAGGTTTTCTTAATATCAGCAAAATTCATCACTGGGGCAGAGAAGAGCTGCCTTGCAGTGCAGGGAAAGAGAGAGAGACAGACAGAGAAAGAGAGAGAAAGACAGAGAGACAGAGAGAGAGAAGGAGGAAGGAGCTGTCCTGTGCAGTGCAGGGGTAGGGGCTGTCCTGTGTTGTGTAGGGTGTTTGACAACTATGGTTTCTTCAAGTCTAATGGAGTCATCTAATGATTTGTGTTCTTTTGCCATTGTTATTTTAAAAAAAAAAATCTGGGCTCACAAGAGATATCATTGTTTATGTTTCCAACTCTGAGGAAGAAGAAAAGTACAGAGGCTTATAGACCATGCTTTCCCTGAAGGGAGCTGCAACAGTTACACGGTAGGTCTTTGGAGAGGAGACTTGAGCCCTTATGTAGTTGGAATTTTTTTTTTTCTTGTATGAGCCCCTCCTTCTGGACAAAGTTTTCCCACTTGTGGCTTTGCAGCTGTTTATAAAATAATTATTTAGAGGCTTACATTAATTATAAACTGTTTTGCTTATGGCTCAGGCTTATTATCAACTAGTTTTACAACTTAACTCATGTTTATTAATTTATTACATTCCACATCACCGTTATATTTTTAGGAAGCTAAATTTTTACAATGAATACTCAAAGCTAAAACATTAACATAAGAATATAGTTTCCTTGATAGATATACCTATTTGTAGCATTTTGTTTTTAGACAGGGTCTCTTCTTGGCAATGCTGGTCTCAAACTCTCTGTAGCTAAGGATGACCTTGAACATCTGACCTTCCTGCCTTTACAAGTACTGCGGTTACAGTGGTATCTTCACGTGTATGTGGTGCTGGGCACTGAGTGCAAGGGCTTTGTTCACACTAGGCAAGCACTCTATCAACTGAGCTACAGTCCTCATCTTGTATGTCCAACTTTTATTCCCAGAAAAGGGTCAGCAGTTTATGGACCATAGACCACATGGGGCTTCACTATTTGTGTTTACAAATAAAGTTTCGTTGGTACACAGTCATGACCATTCATTACATATGACACACAACTGCTTTTGGGTTGTGAGATCAGAGTGGAATAGTTGTTAGAGACGGTATTTTACAAGGTCAAAAATATTGTCTAGGCCTTACTGGAATAAACTCGCTGAGGTAAACTCGCTGAGGTGGGTCTACGTTGTGAAGTCCAGTAGGAAAAGGACCCTTCTGGATGATGTCTTCTACAGTCTGCCTCCCCGACTTCTCATTTATTTAGGTAAGTAGCCTACTGTGTGTCATGCACAGTAATTTATAGATACCATCCTAAATCCCTCTGTGCATTTAACTTGACAAATACACATTGTGATTTCCAGGTCAATAAGTAAAAGCTCAGATAAAATATCAACCTTGTCAAATATCACATAGTGAGCAGCCAGGGAAATGAAGGGTTAATATCACCACTTTTATAATTTCAATGTCATTAAAATTCCAAGGACACATTGCATCTATTAAAGAAAATAAGCAAACCAAGTAACCTATATTCTTTTTGCAATGGTTAGATGATGTTCTTCCAAATTATTAGGACTATGATTTCTTCTAATAGCAAATAAATAAATACAAAAAATGGTGAAATGGTGTGTGAGTCACACATACAGTAGCACAACTAAGCACTAGGTGAGTGCCCCACTCTGTGGCCCATTTGTCCCCCTTTGGGGGACCAGCTGAACTCCATGGGCATGTTGCAGCTGACTCCTTTACCACTTCTGCTGGCTGCCATCAGTAGGACCTTCCTTCCTGATCTCGAGGCCCACTCAGCAGGGAAGAAATCAAATACAACCACTGAGTTAGAAGAGGCATGGGAACAGAGATGAATAAATCTGCTCCATGAAGGGTTTAGAGATCCAGGGGGCCGCATGAAAGACCTTTCCCTAAATCAACTCAGGATGGGGCTGCCTGGGTGGTGGGAAAACTCAACATGCCCAGACATCTGGCGGGAAGCAGTGTGGTGGGGAGCAAGGCTACTGGAAGCTGTGCAGGTTAGTTTCAGATAAATGAGCACAGGGACCCTGTGGCTCCCTTATGTGCCCATCTTCCTCCCTGGGTGTGCAGTGAAGGGTTTGTGGGATACATGGGTGCATATATATTAATAGATGGGTGTTAAGAATGCAATGGCAAAGGTTCAAATTCTCTATGGAGCGATTAATGGCTAAGCAGTGTAGGCAATGTGCTTGAAGCACTTTCCATGATCACCCCAATCCATCCTTATAATACATGTCGGTGTTAGCTCCATTGCACAGTTAAGGAAAGTGAAGCTTATGGGGTTTGCACAATCTGCCCAGGGTTATGGGTGGCTCTTTAGGTGGCTGTCCACTTCACAGTCAAACACTCAACTGGATGAGAACGTGCACTATAGGGTATTTCCTACCAGGGAGCAGAGAGGCAGAGCTCTGTCATGTGTGGTTTCCAGGTCTCTGCCCTCTCTAAGCTCATGCAGATGGGCTACGGGTGTGTCAGATCCTCTGGCAGAACAGACCCACACAGAGTGGGCATATGAAATCAATCAATGTGGTCAAAGAAGGAAATGGATCAGGCCTCCCTTGTGTCCCACATGTGGAAGGTATCTGAGCAACAGAGGAAAGAGGTGTGAAAGTCTCCTGTGCCCCTGGGCAGGAGAAACAGCTTGAGCCCACATGGGAAGACAGAGATGCACCCCCTTACCCCCACCATGCTGATGCCTTGCTGCAGCCTGGAGCATGCAAGGATTCATCTTGGGTTGGAATGAGGTGAGATGTATAGTCAGAGGAGGTGTCTTCCTCACCAAACTCCTCCCAACTTTTGCCTTTCTGCTGTGAGGTACCTTGCACAGCCAGGATCCTCAAAAGGCTAGAGGGAAAGCATGCATTCAGTATGTACTTACAAACCCACATGCCAGATTTCACTAGCTCGTTCACTCAACATTAAACCCTATCATGTGTGGGAACCATGGAATGTCACCCCTGGAGCCAGGTTGCTACACAAAATCAGAGGTCAGACTCCAACTGGAGCAGCTACAAACTCTGCCCCCCTCAGTCATTAGAAGGCTCATGCTGTAGACTGACATTGGAATGAACAGAGATTTAGAAGGACCGAAGGATAGAGGTTTTCTAACTGCTGGTGTCCTGGTGTTGGGTCTGTAGCAATGAGGGTAGGTCACAATCAGGTAAGAGCGGCCTTGCCTCTGGAGGGACCCTGGGCCTCGAGCCTTGTCCTCTCCCTGAAGAATGTAATATGTTCCAGTGAATGAACAATCTCTTCTCCTTCATATAAAGACTCCATATCATTGCAGACTGGTCCAGGGACCTTCATTCCAGTGTTCTAAGCATCACTTCATTGAGTGTGCCACTTGTATTATCAGCCATACTATGGTCCTTCTGCCACTTCTCTGTCTCACTGGCTCCTCTAGAAACCAGGTCATGTGGTTCAGGCTCTCCCTTAACTCACTCTTTCTTTTATTCATTCTTCTCCAACAGATTCCAGGACAATGTTTTTACCCATTTGCCCCTTTCAAGCCTAGGGATTGCCAGTTCACACAGGTTCCATCCTTCTTGACTAGTCTCGCATAATGAAATGTGAATCTCAGCAGATTCTCCAATTTTAAAGCTTAGTAGGCATCTGCCTCCTGCTGGAAGCCTCAAAGCTATACTTGGTAAACAGCAGGATTTCTGCCATTGTGAGGTTGTTTTTGGCTTATGCTTTAGAACACTCAGCAAGGACCTAGAATCCATGCTTACCCATAAGCCATAGGTGAGGAGCAAAAGAGTAGGCTACTGAGCCCAGGTAGCATTGTTATGGACAACGTGATTCTGAAGAGGTCCCTCAAGGCTCGGACACCTTGCTTCACAACTTGCTTTTCCTTCAGAGTTCTTCTGTATTCATCGATAGGCAGCTTATCACAGAGATGTCGCATTTTTGTTCATGGACATCTATGCCACTTGCTTCTACATTTAGAGCTTGTCAACCTGCTCTCTTCACAGCGCCAAGAGTCCTTTACTACACATTGATTTTCTTCATCTTCAACATTTGACAGGTTCCTGAAGTTGAAAACCCAACAAAAACTCACTGATTGCAGTGGAATGTGCCAGCTCATGCTGGAAGGGGCACGCAGAGCATGGCATCCTGTGGCACAGATACAAAGGCAGCTCAGTCACAGCATGTGCTGTGTGACTCACAGGAGACTTGAATTGAGCCCTGTGCATCATTGCCTCAGCAGGTGTTCCTATCATTCCAGCTGGTACCGGTGTCCAATGGGCAATGCCAGAGTTGGCCAAGAAACCCCTGGGGGATGGGTGCAGAGAAACCTCCAGGCTCAACCTGTTGTGAGATGTCTCTGCACACATGCTGTCCACATCGGTGGCTAATAACAAGTCCAGTCCAAGGCCAAGTGGAGCTTCAATTGAAAAATGGAAGCTGTGGAAGCCCAGCAGGAGAAGTTCAAATGTCTTAAGTTAACCAACTTGTTCAAAACACTCAAGCAGTCACAGAGAGATCTGTCAAGCATCAGCCAATGACAGAACAAAGAAAAGACTAATGGAGTTAAATGTTCTAAAAGGCAGGTTGTGCCTTTCATGGTTGCCTGGCATGTGCTCTAAGACTCAAGATTTTTATACTCATGACCAATCTCCTTTTTACCTAAGACATACGTTATAGCCACTCTTGTACATTGGTATATGAAATGGGTATACAGATCAAATATTTAGCTGGGTATAGTAATACATGGCTGGAATCAGTTACAGAACTTGAGAGTTAGAAGTAGGGGGACTGGATGTTCAAAACCAGCCTCAGATACATCGTGAGTTGGAGACCAGCCTGGACTACATGAGATCTTGTGTCAAGTAACAACCACCCACCCACAAAATTAAACACTGGGTGATAACAAATAATATAGAAATGTATTTTATAGCATTTCTTTGGAAAAATACGATTTTACTGTGTATAAAAGAAAAAAGCCAGTTTGTATGTCAATGAGATGAAGTGTATATCTATTTTTCCATAAAGAATTAAATCTTGGATGGATGTGTGGTGTGGCACAGCTATTGGGTATCTTTCAACACTGATATTTTTGATGCAAAACTGTCAATGTGAGCACCACATAAATATGCAGAGGCTATAACGTGGTGAGAGCCATTTCCAGAATTGGTGGAAATTTCATATTAATCCTGAGCCAAACTACATTGAGAGGTATTTTAATAAGATGCAAGCCAGCAACTCTTAAAATTGAAATGTCAACACAATCCAGTTCCATGGTCCTCTAACTTTGATTTTCTCTCTGGAATAATAGTAGAGAAATACTGAATGCCTCAGCATACATAACTGACCCATCATGCCTCTGTATAAACAGAAAACTTACAAGGTTTTCAATAAAAAAAAAAATACTACAATTTATAACGTACAACAATGTGCAATCGGAGCCAAGGTGTTTGGGCAGAATTTGTCAGTGTTGTATGGCTCAAAGGCATCCATAGTGCAAGATATCAAGTAGGGTTCAGTACATAGGTCCCTGCAGAGTCACAGGATGCGACACGATAAGGCTCTGCCAGATGCACTCAGGGTTTGTTCCTGACTGTGGGCACAACATGATCAGCCGCCACGTGTTCCTGCCACCGTGGCCTCCCAGCTCTCACAGACTGCTCAAATTGTGAGTCAGAACAAGGCCTTCTTTCCTTACATCGCTCTTATCTAGTACAGGCACAAGAAAAGTAATTCAACACACAGGTAATTAAGGTATCCATTATAATAGAACTTTCTGGAACAAAGAGGAGGGGCAGCTGACCTGCAAGCGGGTCTTCAATAGGGGGCTGGCCACGCCCCATCCAGGGTCCTGAAACCCCAAAGTTATGCCTCTAGGTCTCCCTCATTAATGCCTGAATCTCACCATAATCCATTGACTCCAATTTACCTCGACATAAGCATATGTGTGGAGAACATGAGGTCTATGCCCTCTTAGTAAATCTTAGGTATATCATTAACTAGGTTTTTTTATGTCATACATGACACATTCTTTGAATACAAAGTTTGTTTGCTTCACTAACAATGTGAACCCTGTTTTTGGAGTGGGTGCTGACATTAGGAGTCTATTTGCATGAGTTTTTTTTTTTTCATTGACATATCATTCAGAGTGTTTTTCAAAGGAAGAAGTTTAATAAATACCACTTGCCTAAAGGACACACATGTGAGTGAAGGAGTGATGTATTAGGGCCTCCTTGGAAAAAAGGAAAAGGAAACAATTTGAAATAAAAAGCTTAATGAAGATTAAGCGAAGACAGGAGAGGCGTTAAAATGGAGCTGCAGGAAGGTGAGTGTGCCGTGAAGGCTTGGACTCACACATCTGCTCCTCTGGCAGCTGGGTGTGTGACCTTTGCAGATGCGCTAAACCTCTCCGAGTCTCCGTTTTTCCTATGCTCAGAACAACAATAACTATAGTACCACCCTTCAGGTCACTGTGAGAATTAGGGGCTTAAAACGTACAAAATGAAGAATGCGAGGAACAGAGGAGCTGTCTCCTGGGGGTCGCCCGAAGGACTGCCCTACAGCTAAAGAGGGACGCCACAGTTAACATTAAGAAAGTAAGGCCACCGCTGCTCCCTGTGAGGAAGACGCGGAATTGAGCCATGGGATCTAGCCATTTCTTGAAGGCAATCTTTCTGAGAAGAATGTGTGAGGAGAATACACTTTAGAACTAAGGGAAAGTGACAAAAAGGGGGAACTGAGAGCCATTCTCGTGGGCCAGCTGAGGATCCTGAGACCTGGAGGCTTCGGGGCAAAATGTAAAATCATCATTCCAGTAAAATCATTATTTTGATAACATCAGCCCTGATGATGAAAGAAATGCTTTGTATTTCCATCATTACTATTTCTCATTTCTGTAATTCTAGTGAGAGAATCAAACAGTAGAGATAATGGTTGTATTTCTTTGCTAGGTCCAAGGAGGGCCTTAAGGGGAAAACAGAGCCCTGACTCCAGCCTTTGAAAAGTGTTTGGGACCCACTCATTCAGTCTGCTGCTCTACCCGTGATTCTGCACTTGCTCCTCACAATGGGCCAGATTTAGACTCTTCCAAAACTCATTCTGTGTACACAGGTGGAATCTTTGTTGTGCTGGGGATCACTCCCAGGGCCTCCTGGAGGTAGGTAAGTGCTCTATTAGGAAGATTTTTTTTTTAATGTATTACTTTTTGAAGAATTCTTTATTCCTGTGTGTGTGTGTGTGTGTGTGTGTGTGTGTGTGTGTGTGTGTACTACCATTGTGCAGGTGTCTGAAGAGACCAAAGAAGATCCCCCCTCATCCCCATGTGGCCTCTGGGAACTAAACTCATGTCCACTCAAAGGGTAGAAAGGAGTCTTAACCACTAAACAATGTCTCTAGCATCTATTGTTTTTTGAAGATGCTCCTGAGTTTTGAAGCCTAGCCTTGAGCTCACTCTCTAGCCCTGGTTAGCCTTAAACATGTGATCTCCTGCCTTGGTTCCTTCTCTGTACCACCATCTCTGGCTCAGCAGTGAGATCTTCCTGTGGCACAGTAGGCAGTACAGCAAGGTAAAATGACTTCCTTAAGTGTCATGACATGTACATGTCACACATGTGACACACAACCAAAGCAGCCTCTAAGAGCTTCAGAACTGCATGAAGAAAACACTCGTACAGCATCTTGCTGAGAAAGAGGAGGGTAGAAGGTGGAGCCTGGGAATCTGATCATTTGATCCATTAATGGGATGACAGCCATACACTAATAATAGGTGCAAGTTAATATCAGTTTCTCACAAATGGTTTCTACACAAACCAATATCCAGGGCAGAAACACTAGAGATTATGCTCATGGTTTCTTTGATAAAGCAAACAAAAAATATGTGCCTTTACTGCCCTCAAATTATCAATGTTTTTTGATGCTTTACTTGAAGATGTTCGAAACTCATTTCTTATGCTGATATTCTTCCAAGTCAGAGACTATTGTTTTTCCTAACAGCAGAAGAATATTTTCATTGCTGGCCAGAGACTCTTATGGGAGCTGGAGTGATTTTATTGGCTTCCAAATCTTGTAAAAAGAGAGAGAGAGAGGAGAGAGAGAGAGAGAGACAGAGAGAGAGAGACTATTTTCTTACTCTAATTCTGTGTTCTATCTGGGAGGCCTGCCTCAAATATTGGAAATTTTGTCTTGCTTGTCAGCCTTTCAGCTCTGTGGAAAATTTCTGTATATTTTTATCAAAGTGTTAAAAGGAAACACTTGTCATGTAAGGCTAAAGGAAATTTCATACTTTTTTGATCCACAAAGAAGCAGACATAAGTGCATAAGAGCCTTCGAATGTGAATAGAGAGAGACTTGCCATTACAATTCCAACTTGGAGCACTGGCCCTTCCCTCACTTACACATTAGAGTCACAAATCAAAGGAGTTTCCTGTCGTTTTCAAAAGAAAATGTGTCTAAATATAGGGGCAAGTGATAATCATCACATTAGTAATCTGGGCTTATTAGAAAATTCTATAGATTTTTTTCCTATTAGGCCATTACATGAACCAGTGTGTGAGGCAGATCTACAACAACACCTCCCAAACCCAAGTGACTTATATAACCCAAGATCCTTACCTCATTTACAGTATACGTTGCACATGCCTCTCCCATACTAATATCCAGAGCAGCCTCATAGTGAGGATAATGGCAGCTAAGTAGTGTCAATGTGAATTTGGCTCTATCCCACTTCTTCCTGGAGGTCATTTCCAGTAAGAAGCGTTCCAGAGGAGCAGTTCTCAACCTGCTTTGGGGGTCAAAATATCCTTTAACAGGGGTGCCCTAAGACCAACTGCATAACAGAGATTTAGATTACAGTTTATAACAGTAGCAAAATTATAATTACAAAGTAGTAATGGAAAGAATTTTATGGTTGGGAATCACCACAACATGAAGAACTATATTAAGGGGTTTGCAGCATTAGAAAAGTTGAGAACCACTCTTCTAGAGGGTTTGATAAGGTGCTGGGCCATGTACATCATACACAGTCATCAGTGCTGGCATGGATACTTTTGACAGCCATGGACTTCTAAGCAGTTGGATGCACCATACTATTAAAGATTATTTTAGTCAAGAGGCCACTGTCATCTCCTTTGAATCATTCACAGGTACAAAGCAGCTTTCTTTTCTGAGAGGTATGACAGAAGTAACCACAGTTGGGCGAGCACTCCACAGTTCAAAGTGCATCATGGATGCTAACTTTTGGATCACACTTCATCTGGATAATATGACCATGATAACGCTTAAAAAAAAAAAGTGAAAAGCCAACATTTAGGCAACCCAATAAAAAGCATCACCAAGTGAGTGGTGGATTCTACCTGCAACCCTGGTGTGATGGTTTTGAGAATGTTGGAAGCACTGGAGAGGTTATGGAACTAGCTTGTGGAGACTTTCTGGAGAAAGTGCTTCAACGGGGGCAAATGTTGAGAGGTGATAGCCTCACCTCACTTCCAGCTCACTCTCAACATCTTGCATTTGGTTGAAGACATGATCTTTATGTTTCCTGCTTGTGTTGCTATGCCAATCACTTGCTGCCAAGCTTCTCCTCCATAATAGGCTCTTGTCCCTCTGGAACTATAAGTCAAAATAAACTCTTCCATAAGTAACTTTGGGTCATGGTTTTTATTACAGAAACAAAGGCAACCAGTGGATAAAGTGGTATTTGGAAGTTTACAATTTTAACCAAGACATAGTTTGGTTTTAAGTGATATTTGTTATCCCCAAACTTCAAAATTACAGGAGTCAGAAGTTCCTTCTGGTTCATGGAAAATTAAATTATACACTGTAAGACTTTTATGTGTCTTAGTTATAGCTCAATTCAATAGCAAGTATACTTCTCTCATAAAGATTCTCCCTATAAATATTTCAGATGCATTCAGCTACAAATTGCATAGATGTGCAACACCATTAAAAAATAAAAACTATACATTATCTATGGGGCATATACAAGCATGGGGTAGTAGCTTGAATGCAATTGGCTCCCATAAGCTTTTAGCGAGGGGTACTGTTAGAAGATGTGGCCTTGTTGGAGGAAATGTGCCACTATGGTGGTGAGCTTTGAGGTCTCATACATGTTCAAGCTATGCCCAGTTTCTCAGACCACTTCCTGTTCCCTTAGGGCAAGATATAGGACTCTCAGCTCCTTCTCCAGAACCATGTATACCTACATGCCACCAAGTTGTACCATGATGACGATGGGCTAAACCTCTGAAAATGTAAACTACCCCTATTAAATGTTTTTCCTTCAGAAGAGTTGTTGTGTTCACGTGGTCTCTTCACAGCAATAGAAACATTAACTAAGACACAAGGCATTGCCTATTCTTCCTCCTTTGCCACATTTTGCCAACCCATTATAGTTTATCAATGCTTGATACACTGACTATGACATATATGTAACCTCTCCACAAAATTATATAATTAATCAGAACATCCCACTTATATGTATTCTCATGCTGTGAGAATTTACTAAAACTTGGGTGAATTTCTTTTTTTAAATTTTTACTTATTTGTTGTGTATGCACACCTGTGCACATATATGGGACAGCAAGCACATGGGGTCAGAGGACACCTCTGAGAGTCAATTCTGTTTTTCTACCATAAAAGCTTTGGGGGTAAAACTTAGGTTGTCAGACTTGGTGGCAAATGATTTTACCCATTGATGTATCTTGTCTGCCCTTTGATGTATTTTCTATAACTCTGTGAACTTTTTTCTCATAGTAACTTTGGCATAAAATCAGTCTCCTGTGAGGATGTGAAAACCTTCTACATAGACAGACAATGTCCTACCTTCTTCTCATGTCACCAAATGTGGCACCAGGTGACACGCTCTTGAATTCTGATTTAAATTAAGCAACTGTTACTGAAATTTACAGACTATTTCAAAGCCTTCCTTTCTCAGAAGTCGTTTAGCAAAATGTAATGAATCCAAGATGATGTAATAGAACAATAAAGACCCAGGAAGACACCAGAAGGTTTTGGCATCATGTTGTTGGAAACTGCAGTATAGGGGGATTGTGTTGCTTCATTGTAAATAATTGTCCCACCCACTAGTTTAATAAAAAGCGCTGATTGGCCAAAGGCAGGCAGGAAGTGTGGGCGGGGCTACCAGACTAAGAGAACTCTGAGAACAGGAAGTACAAGGTAGAATGCCAGAGAGAATGCCAGAGAGAAGCCGGAAGAAGCAGAGGACAACTATGCTGCTCTAAAGAAAGGTACCGAGCCACATGGCTGAACAGGAAGAATCATGGGTTAGATGAAGAGTAGAGAGCTAGCAAGTGATATGCCTGGGCCAAAGGCCGATCAGCCTAAAACTATTGAAAGCATCTGTGTGTCTCTGTGGGACTGCAGGACTGCTGGTCTGTAGGTCCTAAACCTTGAGGCTAGGCCCAAAAGTCCGGGTCAGAAACCTCCTACTACACTGTAGGGCATAGAGTGAAGGCCAATAGTAGTAGTGACAGCCAGGCTGTCCACAGAACTATGTCTAAGCTCCATTGATAGTGACATTTACTTCTTACAGTCACTCTACCATTTTTGTATTGGATGAGGAAACCAAGACAGATGGAGCTGGAGCTGGGTATTTCTGAGTTTGCCAAGCAGGCAAATGGTGGGTTCAAGACTGGGACTCAGCAGACTGGGTTCTAACCAACCTTTGACCCCAAACTGCTACACAGTGCTCTTTCTGGAGACCAATAAGGCCTGAAGAAACACAACGCTCTGTGATGAGCAGCCTTTCCTTCCCAAGTCAACCCTGTGTTGAACAGACCAATACAAATTATTTCAGGCAGCTTGGAGGTAACAGTCATTTTCCCTCCAGACCTACTAGTCACCAAGGCAGTAGATATTGTCCTTGAAATTTTTCAGGTAGAAAAGAGAAGAGTTGTTTCTTAAACTGATAAGCAGTGTTCATGTGTTAAATGCTTTTTAATTTTTTAATTAGTCTGAGTCCTTTCCTTTCATAGAAATGATTTGTATGCAGATGTGGACAATTTATACACAAGCCCCATGACCTCTTTGTAAACTCTATCTTTGTGTGTTTGTCTGGTCTTCTTGTCTAGTCTCTTTTCCTCCTCCCCCTCTTCCCCCTCCTCCCCCCTCTCCTCCCCCTCCTCCCCCCTCTCCTCCCCCTCTTCCCCCTCCTCCCCCCTCTCCTCCCTCCCTCCTCCCCCTCCTCCCCTCTTCCTCTCTTCCTCCTTTTCTTCTCCTCTTCCTTCTTTCCTTTCTATTTTCCTCTCCTCATCTATACAGAGTCAGTTTACATACCTCTAAAATATCTTCTGGTAAGAGCATTTTTGTTATTTGATGACTACAGAAGTATCTGCTCATGGAGGATGCTTTTATTTGCTAAAGAACGTCTTTGCTCATAAGGGAAGTCTCTCATTAAACACCAGTCTTTCAAGGATTATCTCAGCTGAGACTGTTTGTAGCCTAATGCATTTGCTTATTATTTACAGGACAAAATGTCAGGAAAATGAGGTCACATGACTAACGGTATAGTTTACTAATAACTGAGTAACCCCACTTCATAAGACTTGGCCCTTTAGCAGGAACAATGAATAAGCTTGACTCCTTCTTCTGGGGCCAAGATAAGAATCTCAAGGTATCCCTTAGATGTTGCAATCTGCTTTGAACTTTGGCTCAAGCTATTTCCATGAACATCCTCTGTCTCCACTGGGTAGATACTATAGAAGACAGAACACTACAAATCACTTTGTTTAAAGTTATAGAAGTAGTATGGTGGGGGGCGGGGGGAGGGAGTAAAGCTAGCCCTGAGTCTGCTGTTAATTAAAGCCAGGCAGTGACGTGCAGCCATTTATCAGGGGCACTTCTGACTGTGTTGGTTCCTTGACAGCTGCACTTTCCTCCCTGTGTGTATGGTTTGAACTGAGTCCAGTATGAAATCACTAAATCTGAGATGGCTGTTATTTAAACGGGGGGGGGGGGAAGGGGTGATATTTCAGAGACAGGGAGATGGGTCTTGCATCACAATGAAGAGGTGATTGTTGGTACATTATTTATACTGTGTCCTGCAGTATGCCTCTGGATGCTTTTGGATCATCTGCTGATGTTTTTCACCATACAAATGCCAAAACTGCACTTCCAGCCTGAAGGAGTCCTGCCATGGGCAGAAGGGAAATAGTATGAAACACTCTGTCTCACTCAAAGGATGCTGGGGATGGGTGAACTTCATAAGTGAAAACTCCCTAGAGTAGAGTCTATTTGGATATTTGTTAATGAAGAAGAGGACCCCCAAATCAGGGGGACTTGTAAAATTTTTTCACATTATGAAAAATATGCTTCTCTTTTAGGTTGACAGGCATTTGGTGTGTCCCAGAAGTTAACCCTCAGACTGACATAAAAGCAAAGAGACATCCCCACTTTCTAAAGGACAAATTTACAAGTGTATACAAAAATGTGGCTATATTTTTATGCATAGTCTAAACTCGGGATATTTTTTATTAACACAGTACTCTTTCTAGACAGCTACCAACCATATTATATCTGCATAAAACACAATTCATTGGCTTAGATACTTATATAAAAGATAGCACACTGATGATAAGTATATACAGTTACATGAGACAGATATATTATAGACATAGACAGATGATATATAGATGGTGGATAGATAAATAATAAGATAGATGATAGGTAAATGAAAAAGGCACAGATATATGTAGGTATATAGATAGTAGAATAGACCTTAAATAAATACAGAGGTAGATGACAGAAGAATATATGGCTACATATACAAGTGTATAATACATAATAGAAAAGTAACTGGTTATAAAAACTATAAATAAAATATATATATAGACAGAATAGATGTATGATAGATGCAAAGATTGATAGTAGATAAATAATAGAACAGACAAATGATAAATAGATGTTATATAAACATATAGGCATATATAATATAGAGATGGTAAGATATATATATATATATAGGCACAAGATATATTAGATACATGATAGATAAACAGGATATACTGATGAGAAATAGTCACAGAGTTACACAGAGACTAGCCCAGAGTCACACAGGATACATACAGAGAGATATATAAGTGATGGGATAGTGAAGTGATAGAACAGACAAACATGGACATAGACAGATGGAAGATAGAGAGATAGACACAGAAAGACTGATTGGTTGATTTAGTGTTTCACTTCATAGTTAAGGGGAATTTTTAAAATTCTAGGATAGCAGCTTTTATTACTAGGCCTTTGTTTTGCTTGCCGTGGCTCTTGGCTGTTCTGATACAGAACTGTAATTACTTTCTTTTATTTTTAAAAAATTAATTAAAATATAACTACAACACTGTTCCCTCCGACTCCATTTTTCAGTGGAGCTAACCACTCAGGGGCTGTGAGTATAACCCCTGATTCTTTGAAGGAATTCTAGAATTAGAAAAATCACCTATACTGTCTGTTTTCTAGGTTCTCAACTCCTGAGGCAACCTGCTTCAAAGGCAGGTGTGAAAGCTGGTTTTGTTTATTTAGAGTCACCATCTCCTGGCACTCAGTTTATGTCTGAGGCTGGCAAACGTCGGGTTATCATTCTGGCTTACGCCATGTACTGTGTTTAGCACTCCCTAGGGTCTTGTGAGTTCTTTTAGTTTGGAAGATTCTAACAGGTTTGTGTAAGGTGCAGGGTGAATCAAAGACAAGGGTGAAATCAGGAATCGGGGTCATAACAAGGACCCTCAGGTAGGGAAGCCAAAAGTAGCACTTTATTAGTAGTAAGGTTCAAGCCAAAGCTATGTTTTGAACACTGAAGAAGGTCGTGAAGGAAGGTGTCTATGCAGAAGCCAGGCTACATGATCTTTGTGTCTACTTCTCCAGCTTTGCCTAATATTTAGAAACATAGACAAATTCTTAAGAAAATAATCATGAGGGAATTAAAACTTTCTTCACATCCTCTGACTTTGGGCTCCTCATCTGTGGATGGGGGATTACAAACCTGGGGCCATCAAAAGTTCTGCCAGCCTTCATTTCTTAAGGGTCTGTCCCTGATTCTAAGGTCATAGAAAGAGATGAGCATAGAGTGTGGGGCAGAATTAGGGTTGAATCTCAGTTGGACCCTCAATAGCCTTGTGAGCTGGCTTATTCAGTCCTTAAGACTTCATTTTTTCTTTCATTCAAAAAACCAAAACTTTACTTTATTGATTATCATTGGGGGATGGGAGCATGCCATGGCACAAAAATTGTGCTCAGAGCATAGCTCTGTGGAGTGGATTCTCTTCTGTACCCTTATTGCGGTTTCCATAGATCCCAGGCCATGAGGCTTGCAAGGCATGTGCCTTGACCCATGGAACTATGTTGCCGGATGCCAGTTTCTATGCTTTTTAAAATGGAAATAAAAGCATATATCTTGGTATTTTCAGTACTTTGGGGTAAGAATTTTCTAAAAGGCAAATAATTGCCATTTGATTTAATGCCAGGTGCATAATAGTAACATCATGAGCTCCTGTGATTATGTTGATAATCTTTCTCCAACTAAAGCTCTAGAGAATTTAATGGACATCCCAAATGACTCTGTATGTTCAAAAAGATCAAATGCCAGCAAGGGCCATGTACCTGTGAGTCACTCTTTTCCTAGGCCAACATGCTTTTCTAGAGTGAAATCTCCTCAAAGTGTTCTAGAGTGATCCCGGGAAAGACACCAGAAGTGGGTGAAACTCTGGAGTTGCCAAAAACGCTGCTTTCCACATAAAACATGAGCCTTTTAAAAAGATTATCAGATAAGAACTTGTAAGTGATGGGCAGAATACATTTCCATGTTTCGATGGCTTTCCGTGGGATGCTGTGGTCTTATATTTACTTCTTTGAATGAGGTGTTTTGTGGATTGATGGTTTTAGTTGTATTTCATTATAAATAAACACTCAATTAATCTTAAGTGACAACCAGATTTTAATATTGTAGAATGCTATTGTTAATAGACTAAATATCACTTTTAGCACCCGAATTTCCCCCTACAAGAAAGTTACCTGCACACAAAGCTACCAAGCTCAAAACCACTGGAAAGTTGGATACATCAGGCAGAAGATGCCAAAAAACACACATTCTTACTAAAATTGTAGGTTTGAATTCTTATTTGAAATTAACTGGCAAAACCAGTTTTAAGTCATAATTTGCAGGCTGGGGAGACAGCTCAGCTATTGAAGCAAGAGAAGGGTCCTGGGTTAGATTCCTAGGAGTCACATCAAAGTAAACTAGGCATAGTGGCATAAATTTATAATCCCAGATTACCATCCAATCGGCTTCCTAGTAGCCAACCTAGCCATAAATTCCAGGCCAGGGAGAGACTCTGCCTCAAACAAGGTGGAAAGCACCTGAGGTATGACAACCAAGGTTGACCTTTGACCTCCATATGCACCTACAGCCATGCAATACATGAGCAAGCATGGACACTATCTCCACAAACAGACATACACACGTGAGAGACAGTGTTATAATTAATCCTTTAAAGACAAACATGTTTCATAAATGTAAACTTGCCTATATCAAGCCGGCTTAAAGACAAATATTTGCTGATCACTGGTGGAACTTTCTCATGTGCTTATGGCACTTGCCAGAGTGACTGTAGGTGGTGAACTCGGCACCACAAAGTCAACTATGGGTATTTCAGCTGTAGAAGGTAGCTACAGTTAGACTGGTTTGTTTTTGAACATTATACAGGTTGACCATTTCAATCCAAAAATATGGATTCCAAAATACTTCCAAACCTGAAACTTTCTGGGCTCTGACATGATGCTACAAATGGAAAATTCTGCTTCCAGCCTCAAGTGGCAAGCTGAACTAAAAATTCAGGCTGACTCAAAATAATTACATACAATTATCTTCAGGCTAACTGTATGAGGTATGTAGGAAGTATAATGGTTTCCATGTTCTGATTTAGGTCTCATCTCAAAGATAGCTCATTAAGTCAATGCAAATAGACCCAAATCTCACAATAACAACAAACAAAAAAACAAACAAAAGCCCCCCCACCCCCACTTCCCCCCGACCCCCACCCCCCCACCCCCGCTGCCAACACTTGTTTTCAGGCCTAACTCACTGTAGAGCCCTGAACTCCCAATCCCTCCGCCTCCTCCTCTTAGCTGCTGGCATTCCAGGTGCTTGCTAGCATGCCTGGCTCTAGAACTCTCTTGAACACAAGCATTTTTGAAAAAAAAAGACTCATTGTATTCCAGTTCTCCGTAGACATAGAAAAAAAAAAAAAGAAGCCAGTCATCCTGTAGAATGCAGAGATAAACTGAGCATATTCTTCCCTTCCCAAGCATCCTAAAGCTCACGGCTCCATTTAGATTGCTTTCGATACATCATCCTAGGACAGTCCTCTCCATCACACTTGTCTTCCACATCCCCAACCAATGATGAATTTGATAGACGAGAGGTTGCACCCCCCCCACTATGGCAGGTTGTCAGTGACTTTGTAGTTCAGGTGGGTGACAGCCACCCCTGACTTCCTACTTCCCTCTTTCATTTCTGTCAAAACAGTTTATTATTGCTCTGTGTATTCTCTCTCTCTCTCTCTCTCTTCCTCTCTCTCTCTCTCTCTCTTGCACATGCGCGCGCACACACACACACACACACACACACACACACACACACACACACACACACACATACACACGTGTACACACACACGGGCACACAGTGAATTTGTCTTGTGGTGATACATAGAGGTTGCAGAGTAGCTTTTGGAAGTTGGCTTTCCCATTTTGCCCTGGGATATGGAGATGGAACTCAGGTCCAGAGGTCGGTGTGAAGCACACTGAGCCATCTCACCACCTGCTCCTCTCTGTTTCTCTGCCTCTACTTCTCTAGTGATCCCCCTTTATACTCACTCCTTCTTAGGGAAAATTTGAAAATTTCCACCCACAAATTAGTAAGCACAAATGGTCTACATGGGTAAAAACTTTGTGTTGCTTTATGACCTCTACATGATCCACTCTTGATTCACCGTGACCCTGGCTGACTCAGCTGACTCAAAATCTGCCCCTTCCCATCTCCTATTTTCCATGGCTTGATTGAGAACCACATACCCCTTTGCCTTCCAGCCCTCTGTATTCACTTGAACCCCAGCACAGAGTCAATATTTCAAGGCATCTATCTGTATTGTGTCTGGGTTCTTCACGTTACCAGCAACCCTTTTGCTTATTCTTGAGAGCTAATTGTCCAGTACTCTACAAGGTCCATTAAAAAAATCTCCATCACTCTCTTGGGGAACTCAGTTCCACAAATAACCCAGCTTTGACAGAAAAACTTACTACTTTTCCTAAAGAAATAAATGTGAGAAAGCAACATGTTGAAACAGATGTGAGAAAGGAACTGGACATGCCCATCATGACCCCATGACTCTCCTTTCGGCCTCTGAGGCATCTTTTCTCTGACCGAGGACCATAAGCCTTGCCTTTAACAGCATTTCCTCTCTCCCTCTAGTCCTATGTACTCATCACAGTGGCTCCATCCAGATGTTTCTATTGTCATAGGATTCTGCCTTTTGGACTATTGCATCCAAGTTTTCCTAGCTTGACAATCTCTCCCAGATAGACTTTCTACTCAGCACCCACTGGTTCTGCCTCTCCACACGTTTGTAGAATTAGCTGTCACTTTCTGTGTTGTCCCCTATTTCTCATTTTTTCCGGAGAACACACAGCATGATTCATCAACACACTGTGGCTCTGTCATTCTCTCCCTGGGAGGCACAATAAGATTCTAATTGAAAATGATAAGGTCAAGTTCACTACTTAACTCTTCACTTGCCAATAAGAAAGGAGGGTCCAGGGGTCTACCCAAAGCCAAATGGGTAGAAAAGCACAGACTTGTCCTAAAAATCTTCCAAAAGTCTCAAGAGTTTTCTGAAGCTGTTTACTCCCTTTTCCCCCAAGTTTACAGCCTCTCCCTCTGTTCTGACTCTGTTTCAGAAACATTTTCTGGTGCTCAACAGTGAAGCACTGTTGCCCCAAAACTCCATTCAACTCTTGTCTTCTGGCTTTGCCTGGTCACTCCCCTGGATTTCATCCTGTCCTGTGTGCTTTCAAGTGCTTTCTGACTAGACATAGAGTATTCCCCTGTGGACACTGAACATTGGCTCTGAGTAACAGACTTTGGATTTTCACACCCAGCTGCTTATTTTGTATCATATCAGTTGCAGAGATCTCCTACTTTCTGTTCCTCACACTGAGTTCACAGTCTCTCTATGATTATGTCTTCCTGTGTGCTCTCTATCAATTCACTAACAGTTGTGGGAGAGAAGTAGAGCTTGGGGCTACATTTCCCTGTCACCTTCTTCATTCACGACCAGTCGCTCTCCACGCTGTTTAAAGAGTGTATATTGATGTCCTGACTTCACCCACCTTCTCTACTCCTGTATCTAAGTGTAACTATTCTACACCTCACAGAAGATCTCAACCACTTCATGCCTCCTTCATACACTGCCACCATCAGCACCGCTCTCTGAAAGTCCTTCCCTGGAGGCACCAGAATTGTCTGGTCCCTATAAAACGCAAGCATGGTGTGCTGCTTGAAGAAAGCCATAGGTGGTTACTGTCCCATGTGAAACAAAGGCCCAACTTTCTTATCAGGCCTCCTCGTCCCCAATCCTCCCTGGAAACTCTGCCTCCTCCTCACTCACATGCTTCAGCAGTGTGGAACTCTTAATGTCCCCAGAATGCTTTCTTCACCTTCTCCAAACCCTCATGAAAGGTTTTTCGTTGGAGCTCAGTGATTACTACCCCTAGATGGATGTCTCTTATGACAGCACAGGAAAGACAACTCTGTCACCCTAAGGAATAAAACCTTATGACAGGCTTTGGTAACTCATTTGCTTTATCAGGCACATATACTATGACATGTATATGTACACAAGTGCATTTACACATGTACCTTATCACATATGCTAGTCATCTGTGAACATTGTGAATCTGGAAATTCTCTGCTTTCACAGTGACTGCAAGAACAACCATGGGATATGGACAGAATGAGGTACTTTCAGTCTATATGAAAGTTCTCACCTCTGACTGATGGAGGTAATTCAGGAAAAAGCATTACCTCACTTTTCTCTAGTAGTGTGTGCACAGGAATTGAGCTTTGGAAAAAGCTTACTCTATGTGCATCTCAGTGTGGGTACATGGCGGTGTGTGTGCACACGTACACTGACATGTTAAATAGTCAAGAGAACTTGCTATTGTTTGATGTCACCATAGCAACTAGAGGTACAGAAGAAAACAACAAAGTTTCTGTTCTCTTACATCGCAGAATGAGGAGGATTCTGGGACTGAAGGCAAAATATCAATGAGTAAGAGGATATTAAATGCGGCGAAATCATTCCATAGAAAAATTTACTCATCTCCAAATAAGGGAACAGAAATTTCTAGGTCCTGTAAATAGAAGAGTAGCTAACTATCCTATTGACATGGAGTTTGCAATTAAAATTTAAAGTAAAATATGTGGCAGATGAAGGAACCGCTTTGCTAAGGGATGACAAGGAAGACTTCTCTCAGGAGGTACTCAGGTCTGAACAATGACATCAGACCTCTGGCTCTTGCATTGGGAATCTGGAACATTCCAAAGCAAAGGAAGACAGTGAGATTATGAGACATGTGGGTACATAATGGAGGTGACATGGCAGTGAGGCCGTTGGAGTGGATCCCACTGCACATGTGGTCTCCTGGGAGTCCATTCTTCTCTAGACAGCAGAGGTAGGTCAGCACTTCAGCCTGGATGATGATGGCTTGCCCAGAGATACTCATGCGCTACCTTCTTGAAAAGATAGCATCTTTACTGCCATTTGCAAACTTGAAGATTTATATTTTATTGTGTTTCCATTAGTCTCTGACTGAGAAGAATAGTTGGCTGTGCATAAACTATGTGGGAACACAAGATGATGTGTTCTGAGCACTGGGTTTCCTCTTCTGAGCCTGGAATTTTCTAATGCGTCAGGGAGACAGTGCCTATATGAACAGCCCAAATGAATGCCTGAGTACTGGGTCTTCCTAGCTTCAACAGTTCATGTGTGTCATAAGAGGTCTCTGGTGGAGGAGAGAAGCACATTCTGTGTGGTTATGCCGGGAAGGAGAACTCCCCCATGCTTATGCCTGGCTCCCCATCTTACCTCACGAACCCTTCTGTTTTGTTATCTTTTTTCAGCGTCCTTTCACTGTAACCAATTGTTGCCAAGAATTTGGCTCCATGTTGGGTCTTGACAATATTTCTAGTGAACTTACGACTCTAAGAGTTGTCTGGGGACACTGGATACAATGTAATATTTATCTCATATCACCTGTGTCATTTTTGAAGAAAGATTAACATAAGTTTAAATAAATGGGCTGAATAATAATGGCAGTAAAGCACAGGGGAGAGTATAGGGAAGTCCAGATTACCAGAATGATGGGCAAACAAGGCTGTGTGGTGATGAAGCAGTATGCGGGTTTCATTCTGTTTAATCCTCTTCCCATCTTTTTAATCACTCTTTACTTAGAAGACATTTAAATACATTGTTGGATATAAGGGTAACATATTTTTTCTTCAAGTCATTCTTCCTGTATTAAAGCAAAACCAATTCATAAGGCTCTCTTTAAGATGTGTCAAGAATGCATCAGGCCATCATTTAATAAATATTTGTCAAGCACAAGTGTTTCATTGTACCCAGGCACCACG
The DNA here is from genome assembly GCA_033318265.1 of Phyllotis vaccarum. Taxonomy (NCBI): domain Eukaryota; kingdom Metazoa; phylum Chordata; class Mammalia; order Rodentia; family Cricetidae; genus Phyllotis; species Phyllotis vaccarum. The sequence continues at coordinate 40,682,624 of JARWLC010000010.1, read as the reverse complement.
ACGGTCACCGGTGACATCAAGATGACAATACAAACCCATCTCTCCCTTCAAAGAGCTCACTCAGAGGGAGAAAAGTCTTAAAGAGAGAGATAAGCAAAAGGTCTCTAATCAGACTGCAGCTTCTGGAGTCCTGGCCACCCAGAAGCACATGTGCTATCCACAGCTATGCTTCTGACAGGTGAAGGCAGAAAAGAGAGAGGCAAGTCAGCTCATGGGGATTCCTGAAATAGCACGGAGTCATTAATCACTGATATCCTGCCTCCATCCACTGAGCAACTGGGAATGTATGAGCAAAGAAAGCGAACTGAGCATCAGAGGATGGAAATGCCCCTGGGGATATTTGTTGAGTCAGGTCGAGGTTGTGGACACTTTAATAGTTTAGCTCAATGGCAGTGGAGCAGAAAGCCTTTCCTAACACCTTGAGCTGCAGCAGAGCTATTGGACAGCATCACGCTTCTGGATTGTGTGTTTGCTTTGGGGACTGGAGAAAGGAAGCATAGAGAGGGATAAAGTACTATTTGGACCACAATGGGATGTAGATTTATGAGGTTAGAACACATAGATCCTAACCTGTGTCTGATATCCGAGTTACATTGATGTGTAAAAGGCAAATTACAATGTAAAAACAAATTGTCAGCAGAAATGACTGTGGGAGGCAGAAGGGAAGAAATCCAGGCCTCAGATGAATTAAGGGCTTTAAATGGCAAATTGGGATACATGCTGCATATATTGTTTCAAGACATTGAGATGACTAGAGAAAGCATCAAAGCACCACTAATGTGGACACTTCTGGCTTACAGAAACTTCCCATTAGACCTGGAGCTCCCAAAGTTACATAGTAAAGATATGAATCTTTCTGAAATGTATAGCCAGAATGTTCATTGGTTCCCACAAAAATGTTAAAGATCTATTCCTTAATAAATATTAAAATTCCCCTTTTATGTAAAATAATCTTAGAAGACACAATAAACTTTGATATGAATAACTATTTTAGAATTTTAAAAAAACCCACCACTTTTCAAACTCCTAACTAGGATTGATCAGAACAGTGAACTGAGGCAAGTTGCCTACATATACAGTTAAAGATACCTGTTTGGAGAAATAACCATGAGTTTGCTCTCTGCTTCTGTGTTAAGTACCATGACCAAAAAGCAGCTTAGTGGAGGAGAGGGTTTCCTTCATTTTTGTATGTTATATTTCGCCACTGAGGGACCACGGCGGGACCAAGGCAGGAGCTTAAGATAGAAACCAAACAGAAGAACTGTCTTACCAGTTTGTTCAAGTTGCTTTTTTATATAGCCAGGGCCTACCCACCTAGGGATGGTGCCGCCCATAGTGGGCTGGGCATCCTCCACATCAATCGAGATAACTCCACATATTTGTGCCCACAGGTCAGTCTGATGAGATCAATTTATGAGTTGAGGTTCCCTCTTCCTGAGTGACTCCAGTTTATGTCAAATTATAACCAAAATTAGCCACCACCATAACTGAGTCATTTCAAGAAACATCAATGGCCTTTGTGTCTGGCCCAAGGATTTTTCCCACTTTTTTCTGCTTTCTTTTATTAATACCTTGTTTCTGTATTCAGATGACTTCTAAAAAAGGTGCAGGAGAAACACCACCCAGAACAGAACTCTAGAGACATCTGGCAATGGGACTGTTGTAATCAGAGCAGTCAGGACAAGAGTCATTAAGGCACTGGACTCTGGACAGAGATGTGAGCAAGACCTGGCCATTTGCACTTCTGACTCTGATACTAGACTCTTCAAACCCTCCTAGCCTTTGAACCTTACATGATTATCCCTCTGACTTCTGCTGTTTTCCTTACATCTTCCTTGCCCTGCCCTGGCATTTTCCAAGAAGGGGTAGAATCCTTCCAATGGGCTTACATTTAATAGGAAAAACTGCCACACAGACTGACCACTCAGACCATAGTTCTTCCATTTCCTTCTCTGACTGCATAAACATGGAGATGTGTACACAGTAGTGGAAAACATATCCAAAGGATCCAGTTCTTACTATGAATGCGTTTGTGTGTGTGTGTGTGTGTGTGTGTGTGTGTGTGTGTGTGTGTGTGTGTGTGTGTACATGTATACATATAGGTGAAGCACATGTGCATGAATGTGCAACCTCAGATATCTTTCCTCAGATGCCATTCACATTTTCTTATTTTGGAGACAGGGTCTCTCACTGACTTGGAATTTGCTGAGTAAGCTAGGCTGGATGGCTGCCAGGTTAGTGCCAGAGGGTGAGCTGTCTCACACTGTCTACGGGACTTCAATAATACTTCCAGAAACGGTCTCTTCCTTCACAGTGCTGGGATTATACATTTTAATGTGTGTTCTGGAGTTTGAACTCAGCTCCATAGTCTTGCATAGCAAACACTTTATTGACAGAGCCACCTCCCCAGCCCTCCATCATTGCCTTTCTTAATGACTTAGTGAGTGTTTATTCATATTTCACAAGTGATCCACCTGCCCAGTTAGTCCTCTCTCTTTAATGGAACCAGACTCACCCTAAAAGCTCTCCAGTCATCACAGTTTGTCCCATCCACCACACCCTCAGCTTTTCCTCAGGACTCTACCCTATCCAATGCATCTTCTGAGTCTCTAGCTCTATTTGTTCTTTCCCTCAGAGCAGCACTTAGCACAGAGAAAGTGCTCATCAAGGTTTTATCAAAGGAATGTATTTTAATAGCATCCAATTCCTTCACCATCATTGGTGTGCAAAGTCACTGTGGTCACCCCTGAGTGTCTCCTCCCAAGCCCAACACTCAGCTTATAGCAAGGATTTCACTATAAGCACCATGTGCCATGTGCAACCCTAAGGTCTAACAGCATCTTCTCTAATTCTCTCTTTCCCTTTCTCTCCCCCCCCCACACTCTCTCACACATATAAACCAACAAGGGAACTAGGTACCATTCTTAGGTTCATTTTAGAGATGGATAAACAAGAAATGGAGCTCATCGACCCTAGCATCAAGGCTTCTTCCCAAAGCCCACAAGTCTAGGATGAAGCAGAACTGAGATCAAAACTCAGGTGGCTGGCTTTTAGCTCACACCCATCACTGTCCTCAAGTCTGAAGAGTTTGGCTTAGGGACAGCACACAGCAAACGTGAAGAAGCACAGGAGCTGTCTTTCTCTTAAGCAATGGATTCTCAGCAGCATGAATTTCCCATTGATGGAGAGAAGTGACATCGTGAACATCCAGGGAAGCTCACGGCTCCTGAGGCAGTGAGGACACAGGGGAAATAGATGACTCCGCACTGGAGGGATACAAAAATGACAGACTAGTTGTTTATTGTAAAATGGACGAGATTCTGGAAAACTGCAATTAAGAAAGGCATGTTGTGGGAGGAGGGGGGGGGGGAGGAGGGACCGGGGGTGGAGGGGGGGAGACAGAGACAGACAGAGAGAAAAGGAGGGAGAGAGAGAAAGAATTTGTTCTTCAAATGTTTAAAATCCTGGAGCAAGACCAAACCAGATCATGCCAGAATACCATAAGTCTTAGGTCTGGAGAATTCTATTTCAATAAATAGCTACTTATGAGCTTGACTGAAGTGTGAATTTTTAAAGGAAAATATGAATGGAAAGTTCTAGTCTGCTTCCTACAATGCCTGATGCTTCGCATCCCCCCCCCCAAATCAAATGTATAATTTTTCTAAGGATCCTAAGGGAGACAAAGTTCTTGGCTATTACTTTGGTTTGGAATGTCACCAGTGTCACAAAAAAAACTGTGCCTTTGCCCACAGGCCTCATGCCAGTGTTAAACAGCTACTCTCAAGGATTTACTGGGGTTCATGAGAACCCACAGAGCAAAGAGGCCATTCTGCCTGAGTCGGCTCTTTGTCTGTCTATCTTATTTATGTGATGGCTTTGGGTCTTCATCAACATTTGAAAGAAAACATGTAACATTTCTTTTAGTGAAAGGTGATGACTCCAGGTGGAGAGTGAGCAGCTGTGGCAGATGATTCTGGAAACACAGTGAAACATCCTGTCTTCACATAAATGTTTATGGAGGCAGGAAGACCAAAGAAGAAAACCACAGCAGAATGTTGCATGACTCACAGGCTGAGTGCCTTCTAAATAAAGCACTGCTCAGTTTCCCAGGAGGTGCTCCATGTGAGCAGGCAGCAGAGCTCCACAGGGCAACAAGACCAAGGTCCACCCAACAGTCACTCCAAAGGATTATTCTCTTCCTTTTGAGACTTAAGAGAACACAGGCCTCTAAGAAGAGTATGAAATTCTGGATGCAGTGCCCTACTCCAGTGAGTGCTGAATCTCTGGCAGCTCCCAGCTCCAGGCTGGGGTGCTTTGTAAAGGAAAAGCTGAGGCCTAAGCCTATGCCTCTTGCTGACTCAGAGACCTTCCTGTCATACAGCCTCTCAGACTGATGATCATTTAGTTTAATTTTAGATCTTCAGTGCTGTATCTGGGAATGTTCACAAACTAGAAGCAGGCTTCATTGACATTGGCATGCGAATTTGGAAGGGAAGTTTGTCAGTCTTAAATTCCTTACACTGCCCAATTTCCCGTGCGCTATGATATTGAGAATTAGGAACAAGTTAGAGTAAGTCATCTCTTCGCACTACTCTGCTAGTGAAATCACTTTTCCTGACTCTAGATCTCATAGATAGAAACATAGCATTATTCTTCATATGTAAGATTTTCTGACTAGAATGATCCAGAAAGCTCTAGAAAGTTGCATGCCGGCATTTACATTTCTCCCCATTTATTTCAATAGGTCTTGACCTTATTAGGAAATACGTTAGAAGTAGTCTCTAGATTCTCATCACAGCTTAGTAATGATGGCCTCCTGTGATCTGATAACAGATTGGCAACATCACATCAGGTGGGTTAGTTAGAACAATCACTTCTGGTACCTCATATTTAGAAGCAGTTAAGCAATAAAACAGTTCAAAGGAATAATCACTGTCTAGGATGAGTTCAACTGTACGTTCAAAGGGTCACATCATCCAATGAGCTGACATGTTCTGAACTGCCAAATTAAACAAAACGAAACAAAAAATCAGGACACTCGGTCAAGTGAAGTTTGGCTGAACACAAACGCACTTTTAAGGCTTTGTTTCACTATTGGAAAAAAAATTAAACAGGGGCATACTGTATTTTAAATAACAACACAGAGGGGTCTGTCTTAAGCTTTCTGAGGTACTATGTATTAAAAACACATTCTGAGTGCTTCCCTCTGAGAACTGGGGAGTCTAGATGAAGGATTTCAAAAGTATTTAATCGAGCAAACAGGAAGCTTTACTCAGCCATGGACAGATGCTGTAAAGTGACACCCACTGTGACATTCTGAGGTGACCTAACTCTTCCCCAGGCAGGACCTCCAGTCCCTGCCACTTGACTCTTCACTGTCTTTCACTCTTATTCACTGTCCCCTGGAAGGGGCAGAGGGGCAGTGTGTGCCGCAGTATTTAATGGACATTTGTTTTGGCATTAGCTGAGTTCTAGACATGAAAACAGTACCCTGCTCCTAATTCACTCCATGTGCAGTAAAGCTGTACACTGGGAGATCTGGCTTTTACTAAGAGGCATTAACAAGCATGTTTGATCACAGGAAGTCAAGAGCAGTGGCTGCTTCTAAGAACACAATAAACTCTGACTGGCCTCTAGAGAGAAGGTCCAGATTTGTGTGTCAGTCATTCTGGAACTTCTACTGTGCTCCCCGGCAAGTGTGAGATGGAACAGGAGGAAGATTCCCGAGCCCACCCCCAATGTGGGCAAGAAGCCTGTCTGCACTGCTCAGAGCGCTTTCTTCCTGTCCAGGGAGGCGAGCTGCTGAGCCTGTTTCTGGGCAAGTGGCCATGTTATGGATATGGCTTTAGATCACCTGCAGCTGGGCTGAGTGGGCGTCTGTCAGACTCAACAGGGCAGCTCCCACTATCCTGCCTGGACAGCAGAAGGAGCTTCTGAGAACAGCCCTGAATACTGTAGTGTAAGTCCTAGGGATTGAAGCTGTGACAGGTGACAGATGTTCTAGGTGTACATCTCAGGATCTGTATGTATACACACACAGACACACACAGACACACATGTGCACAGACACAGGCTCACACTGACACACGCAGACAACACAGACACACACAATGACACACACATCACACACAGACATATATACACTGACTCATATACAATGACACCTACACACACAGACACTGACACACATGCACAGACACACACAGAGACACAGACACTATTAACACACAGACACAATGACACTCACACACCACAGACACATACACAGTAACTCACACACAATGACACCTAGACACACACAAACACACACAAACAGACACATACACAGCAAGAGGCATGAAGAACAAGGAATTCCTGGTGGTGTGCACAGGACAGGGCATTGTACACCCATAAGCATTTTCCCGCCTCTTTACCTCAGTGGGAAACTGACGGTTCACACCAAAGTTTGCCAGCACTTCATTCATGGGATGCAGACACTCTTACATGGATGACATCACTGACTTGAGACCATCAAGGAGTCTGGACAAAGCCTGAAATGGATTCATTTATTTTCTTCCCATTGGTTATTTTTAGGTGTGCTTTCAGTTAGATTCTGAGGATAGAGATGGGGACTGTCTGCAGAGAGCCCTGAGACATCTTTGTTTGTTTGTTTGTTTGTTTTTATTCAGACTGTCCTGACTGCCCTGCTTGTGAAGACAATGGCAGCATGGGCTTGTCAAAGCCAAAGGAAGTGTGGAAGCTAAAGGAAGCCACTGAGAAACAGCATCTCAGTGGCCTGCTCTCTCCCTCTTGGTTTCCTCCCCCTCTCTCCCCCACTCTTGCCCTTGCCTTGTTAGAATTCATAATACACACACCTGTATTTCTATTTGCTTTGGGAACAGTGGTGAGGCCCGAGTAAGGGGGGGCCTGCACACTGGGGGAGCAAGCATTCACTGCCATAGCAAGAGGAGAGGACTGGAGGAGTCCCTGCCTGGCTCAGGCAGGTGACAGGTAAACAGAAGTGCTGGTGCATTTGCATGTTATCTGCTCTAACAGATAATCCTCTCTTGTGATCACCTTAGCTCAGCTGAGGTGTGATTATAATCCTGAGCTCAGAAGCCTTGGCAATTCCAGACAGGTGGGAAGAAGGGAAATGGGGGAGGGAAAAAGCAATTTGTGGACACCATCTGTCCAGTGGCTGAAGAGGCATAAGGAGCCCCATTTACACTCTCCTTTCCCAGGGTTCTCTATGTCCATCTCTTTCCTTGCTCTTCCGACCCACACCCCCGTTCTTCCTTGTTTCCACATCCATTCATGACGAGCCAATTATGAGAGTCTCAGTGTTGGGTTCCTACAATGTGTAAGCAAAGGGAGACAACATGGCCTCCTTTACCGTCCATGGTAGCTGCTGTCTCATTACTATGATGAAATTCCCAACTAGAGAAAACCTGAACGGGGAGGAGATTATTCAGCCTCATCAGAAAAGCATGGTGGCTGAAGGAGGTTGGCCTATGGGAACATGTACAGGATACATTGCTATGGCAACAAAAAAGCAGGAGAGACTCCTGGGAGAAGCTGGGGTGAGGCTAGCCCCCAGAGACCCACTTCCGCCAGCTCTGCCCCAACTCTAAAGAGTCTACATTTAAGTTCATCATCTGGACCAAGCTTTCAAAGACGTGAACTTGTGGAGGGCATACCGAACTCAAACTGTAATGTGGTCTCTGACAAGGAGTAAAAACCATTCGCAGGGACACCTGTTACTGGACCAGGGGCGTGTTGGTCCCCACTCTGTGGCGTCCTTCCCTCTTTGTGGAAGTGCATTCTTTTCTTCCAGTGAGTGAGAGAGCCTTCTGCCATGGTGTGGTTCTGCAATGAGAAGAGTGAATAGAATGTCCCCGGGAAAACAGTACTTCCCAGACCCCAGTTTCAGTGTCTACTCTGGAACATCTGCAGTGGGGGGAATGTGGAATGCTAATTGCCCTCAGTTGTTCTCTGGGCACTCTGGTAGTGGTCCCTGAGCACACAGGCAGATTTTCTTTCTTTCTTTCTTTTTTTTTTTTCCAGGTCTCTTGGTGAGATGCCAACGGAAGAGTTGTGCCTAACTTGTGTGAATTTTGTTCCCAGCACCGAGTACTATATCTCATGGCCCTGTGGGTATCTGGGGAATGTGTCACAGGAGATCTTTAAAGAGACTATGATACCAGATCTGGATCTTGCTCAAACCACAGAATTTGAGGCATACATTCCCTTTGGTAGACTCAGTTCACCCTCCTATTGCCTTTCCCATGTAGAATGCTCCTGTCAGGGACAGAGCTTTCTCTCTGGAATGTCCAGTCAGAAAGTCTCCCACTGTTGGATTCTAGTTGTCCTTCCCCTGACTCTTTATTCAAACTTCATCAACTTGTAAGACTATCCATCATCCATCACATATCAGAAAAAGCGCGGCGTGCCTTGGCAACCTTAGGACTGGCACCATCTACCTTTACTTTCAGCATGGCCTTTTCACTTGGAGAGCTTGAATTTTCTGGAATCTTCCGGAACCTCAAACAGGCTACTGAGCATTGACACAAAACCCAGCAATAAATTTCCTCCACTCCATGACATCTTGTGCTACAAGATGCACATTAGAAAGTGTTGTATCTCCTACACTCTAGTAGTTTAATAATTCAAATAGTAGTTGACAAATTTAGTAAAAACAAAAATCTGCCTTATTAAATTGTTTCATGTGTGGGACTCCCATGTATTCTCTTTTGTCCTAGATAATCTTGAAGTAAACAGCTGATGGACAGTGAATTTAAAATGTAGTATTTTAGTTTAAGTGAGGAACATTTTGAGGTAGTTTTGCTGGCTTTTGTAGGACAACTCATTTTGCAAGAGGGTAAGGGTCCCATGCAGCAAACTTGAAAACCTTAGGCCCCGTTCTTTAGTTTCTCCAACAGACAAACCCACAACAGTGGGCAAGTCCACAGCAAGCTGAAACTGTTGTTTCTGGAACTCTCTTGAACCTCAGCTATCTTGGGGTCTCCCAGGGGATAGATTCTTCCATTTCACAGCAAAAATCCTCCTGACTGTAAACAGCTCACAGTCCCAGGAAACATGGAAACCATAGAATGAAAATGGAGTCTAGCTGTGTTTGGGAAGACTGTGGTCTAGAGCTCTCACTCTGGTGCATCCTTTGCTTGCAGGTCTTATAGGTCCTTCTCTTCCTCATTCGGTATCCTCCTCTACTTATGGGTCTCTGAATTCTTTCTTTTGTCATTTTTGGTGCGTCTCCTTTTTTCTTTCCATTGCCAAATCCCAAACAGCAGATCACCCACCAACCCAGATTGCTAATGTGTACTTTCCACAGTTCCTTGTTTTATAAAAAAAAAAAAAAACCAAACAAACTTCATAGCACATCAAGACTACAAACAAACGAACAAAAATATAGCAAGGCTCTAGGATTGTAGCTCCATGGGTAAAGCGCTTGCTATGTAAGCATGAGGACCTGCATTTGGATCCCCAATAACCACTGAAAAGCCAAGTGAAAAGCATGTGCTTATAACTCCAACCATGGTGAGGAGACGAGCTTCTACATAAGTACTCTAGCCAAATGGCTAAGTTTTAGATCCAAGAAGGAATCTTGTTTCAAAAAAATGAGATTGAGAGAAAAGAAGGTTACTTCTGTTACACATAAGCTCATATATACCTGTACACATGCACACATATACTACACACAAGCTCATACACACCCATACACATGTACACACATATACTACACACAAACTCATACACACCCTACACATGCACACACATATACTACACACAAACTCATACATACCCATACACATGCACACACATATACTACACACAAGCTCATACACACCCGTACACATGCACACACATATACTACACACAAACTCATACACACCCGTACACATGCACACACATATACTACACACAAGCTCATACACACCCGTACACATGCACACACATATACTACACACAAACTCATACACACCCGTACACATGCACACACATATACTACACACGAGAAAGTAACAAGTAAATTAAAGACACCTAAGTTTTATGGTTTAAATCAAATGGATGTGTCTCTGTCCCTGCATATCACACAACTGCCTCTTGCTTAACACTGAATCTTAGGAGCCACTGCCCTCACTAAGCATCCTTATTGATCAAGGGAGGAAATTAGATTTACACTCTTGTGAGAAGGCAATGGTTCATATTGATTATCAGCTGACAAGAGGCTGGATCACCGAAGAGACAAGCCTCCTGATATGTCTGTGAGGGATTATCTAAATGAGGTTAATTAAGATGATAATAAATCTCCTTTAGGTAGGTTGTGACATTTCTCCCTGCTTCCTGACTGTGGATAAGTGTGGCCAGCAGCCTCACACTCCTGTTTCCTCTCCTTTCTGGTCATGGTGGACTCTACCAGTAGCAAAAACATATCATTCCTTCCACTAAGTATTTAGCCTCATCAGTGAGAAAATCTGAAAATACAGCAAGGATTTTCCTATCACTGTTCCATCAGAGTCAACAGGGACCCTTTGATTTCATTATTGGACTGGAACATTGGGCAGAGCTATGGACCTACCCTAGAATGAAAAGAAGCAAGAGAAAAAAAAATGAGAAAAAAAATACACTATGATCTATCAGTTCCTCTGGTAACCAGAGCATTCCCTTGTATAAGCATTAACTGGGGGGGGGGGGGGGGGGGGAGATGAGTAAACTCATTACCTCAACAACTCTCTGTTTTTCTGTGTTGTGGAAGCTTGGATATTTTGGAGATATTGTTGGTACACACAAAATTCTGTTGAGTTTTATTGTGGTGATATATTTATTTTCTATTTAATAAAAATAGCCTGAAATATCAGAGAACAGAGCCAAGCCATGGAGGTCAGGGAGTGATGACCCATGCCTTTAATCCAAGCACTCTGGAGACAAGATCTTGAACTCACAGAGATCTCTGTGGGTTCAAGGCTAAACAGAGCCAGGCGGTGGTGACACAAACCCTTAATCTTAGCACTAGGAAAGTTAGACCAGGAAGTGAGACAGCTGGACAGAGACAGGAGGGTGGAGAGCAGATTCACCCATGTTCCTTTTCAGACTGAAGACTCTGATAGGTGAGAACTGACTGTGGCTTGTTCCTCTGTCTTTCTGATATTTCAGATTTTCTCCAACATTTGGCTCTGGGTTCTTATTAATAATACCAAATATAAATTGTGAAATATTTTACAGTTATCCCAGATGTGGATGAGAACAGGGTCCTTTCCTCTCCTAAGGCCAAGGTTCGCTTATAAATTACTGCTGTTGTCAAAAATAGTAACAGTGGGGTTGGGCACAGTGACAAAGGCTGCCCAGTGCTGGCTGACCTCCATACATGGTGATCGAGAGAGGGCTGCACGCATGTGTGGGAAGGGCTGTGAGCTTTGGATTTTAGAATAAGAGCCAGCTTTGATATGTTTTACACTGCATCGAAGAACACCAGTGTGTATTGCTCCAAGCAGCCTGCTGATCTTGAGGGTTACTCAGGTGGGACTCCTATGATGGTGGCCAGAGAAGCAAAGGAATACAGTATAAAGTGCAAAATTTACAGAAGTACCTGCAAGGGGGGCTTACGTCAGTGACTTTGTTGTTATTATGACAAAGGAGGAAGGGTTAATCTTGATGCATAGCTCCAGGCTACCATCTATGAGGAGCCCTAAGTGGTACTGACACACAGAAAAAACTCAGCAAGTCCCTCAGAACTCCTGGGCACTTTGTATGGCTCTCAGCCTTTGAGACCCATGCTGTCTTGCACTGTAATCCCAGCAGCTCATTCCGCACCTTGCCCTCCCTGCCTACTCTGTGTAGATGCCTGCTGTAGGGCTCCCTTGCTCAAGGATAGGCTTCTCCATGGAGCTCCGGAGCGGGGAGCATGCATTTTTTTTTTCTTTTAATCTTGCCGATCCTCAGCCCTGGTAACTTTCTTATTCTACAGCCAGAGCCATTGTGGTTGAAATTATAAAGCCTTGTAGGAGGTTTGCCATGGTTATTATCTTGGTACAGAGTGAAAAAAAAAAGTTTGCGTAGACTCAGACTAGAACAGGAAGTGAGGAAAGACCGGAAGGAGCAGGATAAGTCTGCCATCCTGAAGAGGAGGGGTCTTTCAGAATACCAGGATACCTGTGATCATTTTGATCAGTGCTACTGAGTTTCCCAACAAACTTTGCAGTTAGGTGGGAACAGGTTTTGGATAAGTTCTGATCAGTGAAATACACAATCAAAGCTGCAAAATCCAGACTGCAATGCAACCCTGGCCTGTAGGCTCTGTCACCTGTGACTTGTGCATTGTGAAGAGTCGAGCATTCATCCGAGTGACAGGTAGAAAGAGCTGTGCGCTGTTTTCTTTTTAAATGCCTGGAATAACAATATCGTGGCTGGAACTTTAGTCATCATTTCGGTGTTTTGAAGAGTGGGTTATATTTTAATACTAGGAAAATACTGAAGACTGTTTATTCTCTGTTCTTTACACTCACTTAGCCCAATTACTGTTAATTTTATATTCTGCTACTTAAAGTCTCAAGGAAGGCTGAAGTGATCAAGAATTTCATTGTCAAAACACAGCAGAGGGTCTTAGTGATCCTCAAAGCTACTTCCCTAAGAGAATTTAAGGAAGAAGTGAACTTGCAGTATTTAGAATCTTGAGCATGTGTTTCACTGGTGTTAGTTAAGGATTCTTTAGCTGTATCACTGGGAACTATGGTTCAGATGTGGCTTGAACCTCTTGCCCAAGTGTCAATGTGAAGCTTGGTTCTTCTCATGATGACGGTGCTGAAGAGAGCGGAATTGTGCAAGGCAGAGGCAGAGCCTGCCATGTCTCTAGGCCACTTGGAAAAGAAGCAAGTCATTCAAATGAGATTCTGAGTAGGTTCTCCTGGGTTCCTGTCTGGTATTAAATCAGTACCCCCCTGCCAAACACTTCTGCTATTATGCCATTGTTCAATACAAGGTGACAGAGCCAGGTTCACTATTCTCCTATCTTCCCCTTATATCTCCAAAACCATGAGATAGAACAAAGTTATCATCTTTAAAAGCCCTCAGCCTTGAGTATTTCACCACAGTAACAGTAATCCTCTGAACCTGTCATAAATAATATAGAAGTCCAGAACTACCCCCTCCAGTAAATAGATTTCTATATTCACGTCACAATATAGAACATTTGACAAGGCCCACTGGTGACTGAGGTGTCGTGTCAGGGAAGCCATGGTCTCCATGGCAGAGAGTACAATGGCTACTCTTCTTATACCCATATATTGTTGATTTCTCTAACATAAGCTCAGTGAACCCTAGGGACTAAGTGCAAAATGTCTTTAGTTCATATGGAGTCTGGGCTCTCACCAATCTGCACAGACTATGGGTGTGGAACTAGTCTGTGCATCTCAAGGCATTCCAGCATGGTATGACCAAAAATTCCCAATGGCACTATAACTCAGTCACATGATCATGACTGTGCTATCCAGGTCTGGAGAGGGACCTTCTCCTCCATGTGACTTTGCCTAGGGGTAGACGACCCCTGAGAATTTTTTGGAATAAATATTTGAAAGGTAATTAGGGTACAGCATCTGATTTTCTTAACCATTATCTGCTGGATTTGAAGGGGTGTCTTTGTATGTATGTATGCAGACAGGCAGCACAGCTGGTGCTGGGCAAGTGTCAGGGAGCCCCGTCTCCTGTCATTACAGGAATAAGAAACTTGAGAGGCCTAGCCCCTGGACTTACTTTGGGCACTCTGGCCTAAGGAGTCCTAATGTCTGAAATGATATTTTGGTGTGCAGCTGTTGTACTCAGGATTTTGGAGCTTCTTTACTCCAGTCTGCTTTGATGTAGGTAGCACCAGCGATCATTCATTTTGGTCCTTACAAGAGTGTTGCAGTGAGGTTTCTTGGTCCTGGGTGGCCAGAGGCCCAGACCCACAGACCTGCGTGCCTGCCACCCACTGCTGCTGCTCAGGCCCCCAGAAATGACTCAGACACTTATATTAACTTTATTAACTTTATGCTGTTTGGCCTATGGCTCAGGCACATTGTTAGCTAGCTCTTATATCTTAAATCAACCCATTTCTATTAATCCGTCTGCCACATAGCCTGTGGCTCACCTGTATTCCTTACATGTTGCTCCTTGGGTGGCTTGCTCAATCTGCCTGATTTCATCCTGCTTCTCCTACCTATTCTCTGATTTCTCCTCCTATTTCTTCTGTGGTGCCTGTCATGGCCCAAAACAGCTCCTTTATTTAAAGATTGATATTCACAGCATACAGAAAGGCATTCCCACATCACAAGAGTCCAGAGGCTAATATTAGATAATGGTTCTTTATAGACTGAATCTTTCCTTCCTCGGCCTTTTAAGCCCAGAGGATATCAGACCCTCAGAATCTATGCAGAGCTACCTCCACAGCCTGAGCTTGTACTTTCAAGGAGGAGTCACACCTTGCCTGAAACCACAGGAGGACACAGGAGTATTCTAGGTCACGGTCTCAGCTTATCCACTTCTGTGTCTTCTCTGTATGTTTGAAAGCTAACATGCTTCACCGAGTCAGACATTTGGGCCCATGGAGGGCTCTCCTCTTCACTGAACAAATGTAAGGTTTAGCAGCTGGTAAGGAACAGCACTGCCCAATGAATCTTGACCACAGTATTAGGTAGATCCTGAAGATGCCCTGTGTACAGGGTCAGGGGCTCAGGAAAGCATCTATGAGTCAGTTGGTGTGGGGCCTATTTTTTAACAACAGGCACAGCTGTCTCAGGGTGCCCCAGTGGAGAGTCCCAGCCCTGACTTAGCAACATCTTGGTTATCTGACCTTGAACCATTTCTCAACATTGCATGTATGTGATAACAGATAGTCAGAGCATTCTTCAAGACCAGATCACCAGTATAGCTTGGATGGCCAGTAGTTGGGTACCATTGCCTTTTCTTGGTGGATCATTTAAGCACTTAAACATTCCTTACTTTTAAACTGGTGACTTGTATCTTGCAAATAAATTCCCTTAAATGACACTCTTTTTTAAGCCACATGTAACAGAAATATCTGTTAAATTCACTCCCAGGTGCAGCTTTATCAAGTAGCCCAAATTTTATACATATAAATGAATTTCCCCCTCTGAAATGGGGAATGCATACAAAGAAATCTATTTTTATTTTTATTTTTTTTCAGAAACGATGAGCTGAATGGATAGAATTTAAGCAGTATAGACACCTCTGGAAATATGCAGCAGATGTTAGCTTTTGAAATGAAAATAATTTCTCATTTCATTGAAGCTCTGTGGTAGTATGCTCACTTTTTGATATTACCAGAAACATAGTTGCTTAATGTGACACCATCTTGGGCCACAAGGTTTGGGTTGAGACTTTGGCAGCTATTCTTCAACTTTATGGATACAGGGGCTCTTTATGTCAGAATCTCACAGAAGGTGTGTGACCAGAGTGCAAAAGACTTGGCCCTTCAGAGGTCTGATCTAAGTATGAGGTGACTGCTGGTGTTAGCTCAGGATAGTCTTCTAACCAGCTTAAACTGGTTCTCTGAGCATGTTACTCATAGTCTGGGGAGAGCTGAACCTTCAGTTTTGCTACCTTCCAAATCTATCCTCATACATACAAACACAGCATATTGTAATTAGTCTTTCTTCTTGAAAATGTTCACAGCATACCCAGGATCCAGCATAGAGCAAAGAACCACAAGATGCCTGAAGCCTGGTTTTGGATACTGCGAGAAGGATTCCCAGAGTTGAAAGTTGAGGTACATATAAAGTACTTATGAAGCAGACAGAATTTTAGCCAAGATGTTTCTAAGAGGGCAAAGCTCCTGGGTGGGGAGAAGATGTAGCCTCTGTGCTGTGTTCTGTCCCCACAATCTGTCCCATTCCTCTGCAATCTTTCTAATAAACATAGACAGGATTCTGCAACAATTGGTGATTCTTTCTTCCTTGGGAAAAAAAATCTGACTCCATCATAATGAAGTTGAGTTATTAACAGCTGTTGGCCATAAAATCAAAACTGTAGTATATATTTAACATTTTAAAATTTCAAAATTGATTTATTTACTTGTGTGTGCTTGTTGACACATACTTATGATAGTGCCACAGAGCTGCCCTGAATGAGTATTACTTCTCTTCTTCTCTGGGTCCTAGTGGTCAATCTCAGACCCTCAAGCTGGACGCAAGAAAGGGCCTTTATTACAAAGCCATCCTATGTGTTCAGGATCATATTTAATAGTTTTTTTAATTTGACAATATATGTTTTGAATGCCAAAGCTGTCACTTGTAAAATATCCTTTTTCCTATCTACCCGAGTGCGCTTACATTGTCTCATTGTTCATCTGACCTATGTTTAACTTCCTTAGCAATCATCTACTGCTGAGGGTAGGGAGATGGCCCAGCGATTAAGAGTGCTGACCACTATTCTAGAAAACTCTGCTTCAAATCCCAGTACCCATACAGTAGTTCACAGACAGCTGTAACCTAGCCCCAAGGGATCTAATACCCTCTTTTGGCCTCTACTGGCACTGGACACATGTAAAATTTTTAAAAATCATTTTACTGAGCCACCTTAGAAGGATGATCTTAATATTGAGATATATTCAACCCAGTGGCTCTGGAGGGTACAGTTATAGCCATATTTTATCAAAGGAGATTAAATTAATCTACATTCATTTTTGAGTGAATTCTTTAATGAGCCACCACAGCCAAAGCAAGAGCCCCTTCTGGCATTGTGTGCATTTAGAGGGAGCATCCTCAGACCCAGCGGCACAGTGGCAACCTCGGAGTGTTGAGGCTGACTTCCAGCCTCCTACCCTAACTCTTCAGCTTAAATGAGGCTGGAGAGAAGCAGAGAGATTTCTTTGAAAGCCATGAACCTGCCCCTGCCTTCCCTTCCTCTCATACACAGCACCATGTGATACAGACTGGTAAGAGGCTGTGTTCACAAAGAGCTGTCCCCCACATCAAAAAGACAGGTCTAGACTTTGATCGCAGAAGAGTGAAAGACTCGCCTTTTACTCTGAGTCTCACTTTAGGGTTGGGAAGCAAATGAGGGCCTTGGTGAGCTCCTGTCTCCAAGGGTAAACCGTTTCTGAAGATGATGTAGCTGGGGAAGAAAATAGATGTTCTCAAAAGCGCTATTGAAAGTTAACCTTCAGAGGGATACTTAAAAGAAACAAAAGTTTGTCCTTCTTAAGTGAATGCATAAGAACGGACTATCAAGGCATACATGGGGTCTCTCTCTTACAGGAAAATAGCCCATCACTAAATCCTATAAATTTGCAAGACTGCAATACCTCACATGACAGTAAATATGCATACTGGCATGCCCCCAGCAAACAGGGCCTTTGGGAACAGATGTAGTGGGGTGGGATATGTCCCTAGCCTTAGTCCTGAGAGAATGGGAGCAGATTGCATTCAGATATGCTGACACTGTGACTCAAGCTCTTACACATACCAGAGAGGGATAGAAGAGGTGCTAAAATAAACAACCAGGCCAGTGGTGGGGGTGGGGGGCATGCTGACTTGGCGGAAAAGAGATGTGGTTGACATGGCATGAGTGGATTGGAATCCTAAACTAAAACAGGTGCCTCCACAGGCATCAACACAATATGATTCAGCACGACACTGACGACTGTGAGCATGTGTTGATTCTCTAATAATGAGTAACGGTGATTATTTATTTGGAGGCATTTTAGGAGTCATGGTGAGTATTTATGATTTTATGCATTGCCCTGGGACACGAGGATGCTATGAGGATATAGAAGGACACAGTCTCTCCTCGGATTATTTAAAGGGCTGTTTTATTAATGATTTTTATTTTACTAATTTTCAAAAAGATAGATAAGATAGACTTACATATAAGCAAAGCTGGAGACAGATGACAGGCAGGGAAGCAAAGAAATGATAGACACGAAAATGAGGCATACAATGAGTAAGTAGATAACAGAAGTGAGAAGATAGATAAAAAGGCCGAGGATGGGTAGAAAGATAAGAGAAAGAAAAATAATAGATGATCGATAGATAACAGATATATAGACAGATGATAGATACATGGTAGACAGATTGATAGATGAAAGGCAGATGGAAGAGAAAATTAGGTAAAATACAGATAGATAAACACCGGTAATAAACCTCACAAACACAGTCTAGAACTTTAGGATGTCCTTGGGTTGTCTGCCACAGAGTGAGGAGGCAGAACTCTGTCTTCTGTTGTTAAGGAGACCCTGAAAATATTTCTGAGTTTCAGAGAAATCTGTTCCCATGAGAAATGAGGGGTACTGAATGAAGATGTGATTTACTCAGGGGAAGTGGTTGTGGATGATGGCATTATCTCCATGTGAGTTGATCAGTTCTTCACTGTGGAAGTTGAATTTCCGAGGGGGAAAATGTACCTGCTTCAAAGTTCTGGGTGAACATAATGTCTCTTCCCACCCAGTACACACAAAGCCTGTTACTTCCATGGCCACTTGATGGCCTCACTTGTGAAGATCTAACATCATGGCTCCCAGGACATTCTAAAACTTTCTCTTTTCAAAGCAGGCACATACTCTGTATAAAATATCAAATGCTTTTAGGGTCATGACTCAGGGAAAAGCCCAGGTGACAAAGAATACAAATAAACAGAAGCTAAGCTGGAACACAGTCCAGATAGGTGGCTGCCAGATCCGTCGGCAGCTGGAAGCTGTCTGGTGCTGTGGGGACCTAAAGCTTTGAGTCTGGTTTAATGGTCAGCTGACAGCTAGATGAGCTCATATCACACAGGAGTCTTCAAAGACCAGCAACATCAGTAAATGGGTAAACCAAGCAAAATTCTTTCACAAGTGTGTATGTCTAGGAACTTATCCACATATCAATTCTGATTCTGGGAAGAGGTGAAAGAAGTATTCTTTGAGAACTCAGAGACTGTATGTTTGTTCTTCACACAAGTTTGAGCTCCAGTCCCTAGCATGAATGTGGGCTGCAGAACATCAAGCTAAGAATTTAACATTCTGAGGCCAGATTGGCAGTGGCCCCGGGTATTTGGCAGGAGTAAAGGCAGATCTTCTCAAGGCTAAAGCACCTTCAAAGGGAATGCTTTCAAGAAAGGCACACGCTTCAAAGAAAGAGCCTTGGGCTTCAAAGAAAGTTCCAAAATGTGTAAGTGTATAAGAGAAGGACTCGAATCACAGGACAGATAAGTAAACAAGGTATTGTGAGCGAGAATCTGCAGAAACCACACCCAGCATGTACAACCAAGAGACACTGGAAGAAACAAATAGAAATATACTTCATAGGCTTCCAGAAAAGACTGACTTGTAAACATAAGTAATAGAAGTTTTATAAACTGATAAATCAGAATTGAAGAGAAGCAAGCATATCTCCTGAGAGTAAATCTCAGATAAACGCAATTCAAAACTCAGTACAGATTAGATTCTCCTGGGGAAAGAAGTGACGGAGTGCAGGCGAATCTGATAAAAAACGAGGCTGGGTGTAGACTTGGAGGTGGAAAGTACCGTGTGTCTGGGGCTGGGGAAAGAGATGGCGCTGAAAACAGACATAGAAACTTCTCTTGAACTGGTCAGACTACCAGTCCTCAGAGTTGGGCACGCCAGTGAATCTGAAGCTAAAATGTCTTAGAACAGAGAAAAGACAGATGGCCTCCAAAGAGCCACAATTAGGGAGGCATCTGACTTCCCCACAGGGTAGCTGTGGGAGTTCAAAGGCGGGACAATCCTATCACAGAAGGCTGGAAGTAAATAACCCTTAACTAGCGCAGGGTGCCCTGTGGAAATGCCTTTCAGCAAAGTGAAGAACAGCAGTGAGAGCTTTTCCCACTAGAGCCTCACTAATGGACCTTCCCTGGAGCACACACTCAGGGGAGGAAGAAGGTCCCAGGGAGAAGGTGGGACACAGATGAAAGAAAGATGAACGAAGAAAGGACATTGGGTACCACAAACGGCACAGGGCGAAAGCTGCACCCACGGGCTCGTTCACTCATCAGAAAAGCATCTAGAAGAGATCAAAGGTTTAAAATGCATTCTATCTGGGGCATGTATCAAGGGGAAATTCCTCTGATACACACATTGAATTTCAGGTAGTGTTTTCTGACTCCCAGGGAAAGCAAACAGAGTTAGGAACTACTATCTTTAGTAGTTATGTTTCTGTTGCTGGGATAAAATATTCCAGCCAAGAAAACTTAAAGGAAGTTTTATTTTGTCTTATGGTTCTAGAGGCGTAAGAGTCCATCACTAACAGAGTGGGAAAGGGTGACAGCAGGCCAGGCTGAGAGGTAATATCTTGAACCACAAACATGAAGGCCAGAAGGGACCGTGAATCACAGAACAGAGAGAACGGGAACTGGCCCATTTCTTCAAACTCTAAGCCCCTCCACACACCCCTGGTGATGTATTTCTTCCAAGGTCACACCTCCTATGCACCCTCCAAACACTACCACTAATTACCAAGTGTTCAAAGACATGAGTTTATGGGGATATTCTCACACAAACCATACTATTTTACATTATTTGTACCTCTATATACAAACTTTTATATTTCGTCACATATACTTTGATATGTTTGAGGTTTAGAAGCTTCAAATATTCTCTCAAAATCTACCTTGAAATTGTAATAAATACCTTTTGAGCCAAAAGTTTGAAATTTGACCAACTTCACATGTATGTTCCTGTGGTATGTTCCAGAGATAGACCGAAATACAGATGGAAACAGGGTAAAATTTGTGTTTGTTTGTTTGTTTGTTTTTACACAGATTTTTTCCATCTGCCGACGTACCCTAAAATCAAAATTAGATCATAGACAAGTTGATCATCTGATATTGGAATCGTCCAGATTTTTTAATATGACACTTTGGTTATAACATATATGTATAACTTGCAGTGGCTCCTGGAAAGCCCCATTTTGGTTCTGAGATCAGCCTTTCAGACATTCTCACATGAGGAGCTGGCATTGGCTCCTCCCCTGACAGCTCTCCATGGCTGCTGGACTTGGGCATTGAATTGCGCACAAAGCCAGGAGGATTCCTTGAAGCAAAGAAAGAGTGCCCTGTAGTCAACTGGTCTTGGTGCAGTTATGAACTGCCTTTATGCTGACATTCCTCACATTACAGCCAGTTGGGAAGACACAACGGTCTGTGGTTGTTCTATAGATATGAACCAGATGATGACTGCATCACGGGCAGTTCTGTTCCGGAGAGGGGGGTGGGACAGAAGGAAGGAGGCAGTAGTAGAGTATTTTTCTTATTTTTCTGAACATTCCATACAATGCATCTGATCAGATCCACATTCTAACCCCCCAACTCTTTCAGGACTGCCCTCTCACATCCCTAACCCCAA
This sequence comes from Phyllotis vaccarum, assembly GCA_033318265.1. Taxonomy (NCBI): domain Eukaryota; kingdom Metazoa; phylum Chordata; class Mammalia; order Rodentia; family Cricetidae; genus Phyllotis; species Phyllotis vaccarum. The sequence continues at coordinate 40,661,296 of JARWLC010000010.1, read as the reverse complement.
CTTTGCGTCCTCTTGCTTTGTTTTGATTTGATTTTTAAACCCCTGACAAGTGTGACTGGTGCTGCTTATATACTCCTGGGTGTTGAGCCATCCTCTGGAGCATGGTGAACCTAGCAGGGGCCGTACCCTTAGTGACAACTGACTCACCCTGATACAGAGGCAATCTACAGCTGTGATTGCTGGTTAAGACAGTCCGTATTTACATTCCAATTTTTTTCTTCAGCCAACATGACAGAGTTTCTGTTAAAAGTGAATGGTCACTATAATTGGGGTGGGGGGTGTCTAACTAGGTAGTCACAGGGACCATGGAAGTGGAGACAAGTATTTGTCTAGGACCTATGAGAGATCATTCTTCCAAGGTTGTTCTCTGTGTGACAACTGTCAACTCACAAATAATGACACTCCACTCCATTTCTGCGTTCGGGAATTGTTCTCTACACTCCATCCTGTGGTCTGTATAAAAGTAATAATCTTATAAAGTAAAATGTAGTATTTTTTTCATAAAGCCTTAAGTTTGCCTATCTTTTAGGGATTTATAAGCTCAGAGAGGCTCATTAATAGTGCATATGTTAATACTGTTTATGGTAGTATAGTAATTCAGTTTTATAGTGAATGCTATTTAATTAATAATAAGAGGCAAAACTATATGAAGCATCTTTACCACATGTAAAACAGAAAAACTAAAGGGTTGAAGGCTGGTCATACACATCAGAGGTAGAGTTCTTATTAGTTCCTGTTCCAGGGATTGCAGACAAAATCAACAAGCAAACCAGCCAACCAACCAACCTACTAACCAACCAACAGACCAACCAACTAACAGCCCAACTAACCAACCAACCCACTGACCCAACCAACCAACAACATATATGTTGTCTATATGTAAATGTGTCCATGCACACAGACACCTTTAAAAAGTCATGTGTAATAGCTGCACATATAATAGTTGAGAAAGAAGCCCTCTACAGTCTGATTTTGGGAGGAGGAATACAGTACTTCTTTGCTTTTTAGCCTTCCGGTGCATTTTTATATGCATAATAATTCAAAATGTCAGTAAATATTCAAGAAGGCATTACCCAGCATGGATGAGGGCACATCTTTTATGTGTGGTCTCAAGGGACTGTATAGCATAGGAAAGATGGTGATATTCCATTTTAGAAAAGAGAAAAGCAGACTTCAGAGAGAGAGAGCCCCTATGATGAAGACTGTATGGCTCAAATGGGCAGAAAGGAGGCCTGATTTCAGACATGGGAGTCCCTACCCGTAACTTTCATTTTCCCGAGTGAACTGGGTGAGAGGTGCTAAGCAGAGGAGCTGTCCAGTGGCCCATGGAACCACTTCTTTTGGGAACAAGTGGCCTCAGGAATTGTGTTACAGCCAAGATGAGTCGCGGGGAGAATGATAGACAGGGTCCAGTAAGGCTGGTACATATCTGGGAGCTGCTCACTCCAGCCTAGAGCTTAGGGTCAGGACTCAACACCCACTTTCCTCATATCTCCCTGCTGACTTTCTGGAATGCTTGGGAAATCAGGCATGTGGGAAGTCAACTTCTGGTAAAAATCATTCATGGAATATGTCCCATAGGCAGATGCTTAAGAAAGCTGCTTTAATGCGGGAAAGTGATGGTATTGGATGCTTTCTTCCATCTGGCCATTTGTCTCCTTTGCTGAGACTCAACACAAAGCAATCCTTCCAGGTCCTTCCACATGAGGGTCTGTATTATAGCTAAAGGCTTGATCCCCCACCCTGTAGTGTCCTATAGGAGGTGGTTCCAGAGGGGAGGAAGTTAGATCATTGGGAGAGTGCCCCGAGGGGATGCTGGGACTTCAGCCTTGACATCTCTTAGCTTCCTAACCAGAATAAGGTAAGCCACTTTGTTCTTCCCCAAACTCCTTCTGTGATTTTAGTTCTCATTTCTGGTTTAAAGTCACGAGTCAATTGACCAAAGGCTGAACCTTCAGAAACCATGAGCCAAAAATACTTTTTCTCCCTTGGGATAAATGTCTTAGATATTTTATCACAAAGCAATAGAAAGCTGACCGACAACTTGGCAGGGGTCCCTCTGGTGTCTGACAGAACCCCGAGCTTAGTCTCTTTGTCACTATCGTCTCCTGCTCAGAGGGCTATTCCCCAATAGCTCACTTTCACTTAACCAGAGACCAGGGGAATGGCATGGTGTCACTTCAATCCTGGACACACTTCTCATCACTGAGGTCTGCCAAGATAGAGAACTCGTTTCTACTTCAGAATAGGGGTGGCGCCACCTATGCCAGACCTTGTGACCTTGTGACTTCATGTAGTTCATGATTCACTACCAGGGAGGTGCTCTAGAAGACACACCAAAATGGAAGAACTGTCTAGGAGTGTAGCTGCAGAGATGCAGTGGGCCCTACAGGGTGGTCCCGACATGCAGGCCACACTGCCTGGCAGACCCCTCAGCAAGCCACAAAGAGCTAACCGTAAAAATCCCAACAGGGAGACTCCACTGGGCAGATAGATGATTGAATTCAGCAATCCCATATGCAAGCTGTCCTTCCTCACCCCAGGTGGACACTGTACAGCCAGACACTGTCACCTGAAAAACAACACTCAAAGATCATACGTAGTTTCCATGTGCTAGGTGAGGTGTTCTCACGTGTCCCTGGCATCTCATGGACTTTTCACACTGAATCCACAAAGCAGCCACTTGACCCCTGTTCCTGCTTGGCAGCCAGGCAAACTGTGAAAGAAAACACCTTTGACGAGACTAAATATCTCAAGACTCTCTTCATGGTGTCCCGTGGTGCTGGCCTGAGCATTCCCCTTTAGTCTCTGCCCTGTGTACACGTCCTAGTGTGTGTATGTGGGGGGGGGGGGGAGGTAAGATGTTATAAAGAACCGCTCATGTCTTATATATCAGCTATCAGATTATTGAGACAACGGTACCCTAAAAATTATAACCCAGGAATTCTATGTTGGGGAAAAACAAAAGGCTGGCTGAGGCCTAACTCCATCCAGAGGAGGAATGTGTCTCCAGTAAAGAGGCTTCACAGGGTGCTAAGGACCTTTTAGAACACCTTAAAGGGGGGCTGGATCCCAGACAATTATGGGCCAGAGATGGGCGATGGGCATGACCACATTATGACTATAACTGGGTCTGCTTAATTATATATATGTAATATTTTTCTCTATTTAAACCTCCTTTTTAGACCCTGACAATGGACTTGAGAGGTCACATGACCTCATTGTCCTTCTTCCCAATATGGGCACACTGAATAACTGTCCTTTTTCTGTTCTTCAAACATGTCTGTTTCATTAGCTCATTGATTGTATGTGTCTGAGTTTGGCTTGTGAGGGTTGCCAGGGCCCAGGTTTTGACTCTAAAATCTTCAGTAACACTCATAGGTCTTAAAAGGCAAATGCAAAGATATATACATGCAGAGAACAGAAGAAATTAATGGTTAAGAGGTATCTATTGAAGTCAAGACATTCATAGGCCTCAGGAAATGAGACTGGAGAAGGGGCAGGTGTCATTTTGACACCACACAAAGTTAGCCAACAGTCAGCTGGAGTTTGTGTCAGGAGCCTCCCTCAGCACCTGCCGGTGTGGAGAAGGTGGACAGCGATGCCAGAGCACCTGTTCTCCTAAAGTGATGTGGCCAGAGGCTTCTGGACAGCTAGCATTGGCCACAGAGAGGGACATGAACAATGCTGATGCCTAGGAACTCCTCCATGGAGGCTTTGCCCTGGCAGAGCTGGTCACAAAGTCTGCAGGAGTAACAAGACCCAGGTCATGGAGAAAGTGTTCACCAGTCCAGTAAAAGATAAGATGGGGGGGGGGGCAAATGTAAAACTTTAATCTTGTTGGAATAAAACTACCCTAACTAAATAAATAAGTGACTTACTTATTTTATTGTTTATGGCTCATTATTTTTTGTCATATAAAGAGGTGGTTGTTTGGATGAAGGAAAATAATTATAGTCAGGTTTACCTACTCTATATAAAATGATTTATTTGCATTAGTCTATGGGGTCTATATGGAATGAACTATATAGGCAATTAACATAAGCTTTGCTTGAAATTTAACTTTACCTGAGTAAATTTATTTTAAGAATATTTATTGAATACACTCAGCATACAGGCCTGCTGTTAGTTCCCTGGGCCACCAGGATGAACTGGGCATTGTGTTTGCCTTTAAGAGTCAAATATAAATAATGGGAAACTAAGGGCTGGAAGTGGAGAGAAAAACCCACTTTCAGAATGTGGGTACCTTTTCTGTAGAAAATTTATAAACAAAATATCCAATAAATTTCAGTAATTCTAAACAGTATCAGTAATAAACTATTCCTGTAAAAAATTTCATGGTTTGGCAAAGCATAGCCTGTGGGTTAAATCCAGGCAGCTGTCTGTTTTTATAAATAAAGTTTTATTAGAACAACACTTATTCATTTATGCATTATCCATGCCAGCTTTCTCTTACACCATGGTGACTGAGTTGAGTGGTGGAGACAGACGCCAGATGGCCACAGCGAATAAAATATTTACTATCTGTCCCTTGCAGAGGAAGCTCGATGACCTCTGTTCTAAGTCATAAACAACTGCTGCAATACACAGGGTAATGCACATGTCAGCTTCAATAGGCATTTTTTATTACTTGTCCCTTAATAAACAGTGTCTTTCACAGCACAGTTCATTCGGGAAGTCTCAGTTGCAATGTCGCCCAAGGGCTAAGCTGCATACACATGTTTGGAATAAACTCGTTACTATTGGGGTTCCACTTCTGTCCACAAATCATACAGTATGCCCTGAACTGGCTTCAAAGGGATGGCCACACCCCCTGATTAGACCATCAAATAGGACCGATGCTGCATTGGCTTTTTGCTCTCCGCACCTAGGTCAGTTTGGGGCTTGTGTCCCTGTAAAACAGTGATAAAGCAGGTGGCAACTGCTAAGTGTGGTCACTTTGCTTGTGTAAAAGTTTAGTTCTGAAACATTTTATGTGGTTTAAACGGCATCTTTAGATTGCCATTAATTTGTCCATGAAAGGTGGTTATTATATGGCTACTATATAAGAGAAAGTCAGTGTGCCATACCTCCCAAGGTATGTGAACATTCAATGCTATCTCATGAAGAAAGGTCATGAGAATATGGCCATTGAGGCTTTGGGTGAAGACAGCCCATCCAAATGGTAGAAATCATGTCTTTCTGTTTTTAGGAAATGCTTTTGCCAGCCATCATGAGGATAGGAATGTTTGTATTTGCTCATTTACTAGCCTTGACCATAGGTTAACATGACCTTATTTCTCACCTCTACAAATATAGAGAGAATCTGGTTGGTGGGCATTGAACTTCAAGCATGTGCATGACAGCCAAGAGCATTGTCATGGTGGTAAAGGTAGAAAGAGAAGACAAAGTCCTGAGGAGTTGCCTTCCCACCTTATTGACCGGCTTCTGATGTCACTCCAGAGGGGTATGTGCAGAGAGGGAAAACAGCCTTCTGAACTTGGCCACACAGAGTACTTTCGGATCCACCAAGAAGGAGAGTGTCCAGACCTGCAGCCTGTAGCCCTGCAATGGGGACTCAGATCTCAGTCTTGAGCTCTGTTCCTTCATTTGCTTGTTCTCAGAAGACTGGAGATAGCACAGTCGAAGGAGTCTGGCTGAGCTTCAGTCACTGCCATAGGACAGAAAGTGATGTCCCTAAGCCTGGCCCATAGAGTATACAATGTGGTGCTCTGCTTCCAAAAGCAGACATTGGGTCCTACAAGAATGGGCGTGGTGGGTATGTGTTTAACCAGCTGCCTGAGCAGTCCTCCTGTGGACAGTCTGAGGCTTGAGATTAAGGCTGATAGACAGTCAACTTTCTCCAGCTGCAGCTTCCCAGCTCCAGGTGTGATCTGAATTCGGCTCAGTATATTTTTATACAACCCAATGAGTCATCATATTCTATGCTTCTTGTACTGAAGTTGTGAAGAAGTATAGAATTTAAGAACTGCATAAATGTTAAACATTATACATAGAATGCTTAAGAAATTGGACATATTAAGAATGGCTCGTAATTTAGAGACCTACGCATCTCATGTTTACAAGTTCATTAATCTAGTCTATGAAATGGTTCTAATCTCAGAGTACCCCATTCTATGAGTATTTTGTTTGTATCTGATTTTACAAGGAAAGAAACAAAGACATGGGACTGAATAGTTCCAAAGATCATAAGAGATACAGAATCTAGATGAAGAGACAGGTACTGTGGATGCAGCTTAGCTGGAAGGCTCCTCACTTAGCGTGCAATCCCTGCCTGTTAAAAAACTTGAGTTAGTGACTCAGGCCTGTAACCCCAGAACTTGGAGAATGGAGGAAAGAGGAGGGAGTTCAAATTCACGATGAGATGCACAGTGAGTTTGAATTGATCTGTGTTCCATGAGATCCTGTTTCTGTCTATCTGTCAGTCTGTTGCAGGATTTGAATACAGTTTGGCTGACTATAGAGGCATCACACTGGAGTATTAAGCATGATTGTCTTAGACAGGTAAGACAGACTGAACCCCTTCTGAATATAGTTTCAAGCCTAGAACATATATGGTTTATGGTTAGAACCATGACAAGCAACTGAACTATGGGAAAGCAGGGATCCCAACCTGAGCTCCATTTTAGGCTTTGTCAGTGTCAGGATTGAAATCCCACTAGCAGCCCCTGGTGGCACATCCCACCTTTCCAACGTTCTGACCCAGAAGAACTACCAAATTCAAAGGTAGGACATCCGGTCTGATGGTTCTGATGACCACAACTAGACTCACATGAGAACCTAACAATATAAATTCCTGGATCCTGGGGGAACCTTACTCTGACCCTTAAAAGGTTATGAATGAATTCTTTTATTTTTCTATGACCTAAAGTATGGGAACAGGGATGCTCAAATATGCTAAAATTTGAAACCTGTCTTTCCTTGGGTTTCACGAGCTTTCTATGGGATTCTGACCTCTTTCCTCTCCCTCTGCCCCTTGCTCTTCCTCCTATCCCCTTTTCTCTCCCCCTCCTCCCTTACCCTTCATCCTCTTTCTTGCCCCTCTCTCTCTTCCTTTCTTTTAGCCACAAATTCAGAGCCCATTCCTCATTGTACACACTGGCTTAGGTCTGGGCAAACTGGCCCCTGCCCTAAAGAAACTCACACTGGGGTGCATACATACCAAGAACGCTAGGTGGTTCATGAAGCTCCACCATTGCCTTCCCGTAGCAGCCTCAGCTCTACTGATTCCTGGAAACTATGACTATTGAGTGGATTAGGAGACAGGAAAGCAACTTCCCCAGCTCCTCCAGCTGGGCCCTCAGGACTGCTCATGGCTTCTTGGCCACAGGTTCACTTGTACTCATTCATTTCGAGTGAGTCACGCAGGAGTCACCGCTGACCCTGACCCATACCAAGGATGGTCATTTATTTACCCTTTGAAACGTGATCAGGTGGCCCATTAATTTTGCAACATTAATTCTAAGAGGAAATTAGATTCCAACCGAAGTCATTTATCTTTGGAAAATAGAGCCACAAGAAGAGAACATTGATAAACACAATGTAATTTTCTGAATTAGGAAGTGGCCAGGATGTTGGTGTCAGGGCTTCTGTACATCTAAAGGTTTCATGGCATTTTCTTAAATGAAGGAATTTGTTTTGAGACTTGGGGGAAAGACCACTTCAAAGGGCCATTTCTCCCCAAGATGTAGCTGGGACATTTCTGTGCAAATGAAAAAGTCATTTACACATAGTTTCAGATTACTCTCCCCCAATAAGTTTCTTATCAAGATGAGTCTGTTAGAGTTGGGAGAATGAATTCAGTGGTAAAGTTCTTACAGGGTAAGCACAGCAACCTGAGTTTGGTCCCCAGAACCCATGTAACAAGGTAGGTAACATCTCTTGCATAACCTCAGCATTGAGGGGACAAGCAGATCCTTAAGATTCTCTGGTCAGTCGGCCTTGCTTAATAGGCTGTAGTACATTAGATCCCAGTGGGAGATGCTATCTTGAAAAGCATGGTGGATAGCCAGCATCTAAGGAATAATAGCTGAAGAGTTGATCTCTGGCCTTTACACACACACACACACACACACACACACACACACACACACACAGAGAGAGAGAGAGAGAGAGAGAGAGAGAGAGAGAGAGAGAGAGAGAGAGAGAGAGTCTAATTGAAAAGGATGTCTTCATGAGCACAGCTGGTCACAGAGGCTCAGGGTGTCACTGAGTGATCCATTTAGCTATGTGAATTTTCCTTTTCAAACGTATTAGTCTTCTCAAATCTGCCCTGTCTTCAAAGTGATGATCATTTTATCCAAGGATTCATCTTCCTTAATGGTCTAACCTAGAAGTGCCAACCCCCTGATGAGTGTACGGACTTCTAATTTAATTCTCTGTGGTCTGTGTCTTCTGTTGAAAATAAAGTCTTATTTGCTCAATAGTTTTTGGCCTAATTCATCTCTCCTTTTTTTCAGTCATATATTTCCAAGAGTTTAAACAAAAAATATCAATTAATGCTACTACTATAGCTCTAAAGAAAAACTGTAGCTGAAGGCCTGTATAAATGTCTGACTTTCATAGGTCTTCTACAAACAAGACAAGTAACAAAAATCAGTATGATTTGGGCGTGTCCTTAGCACCTGGGTGTGCATGTGATCTTTCTGAGGTACTTCTGTATGCACAGTCTCTGTGTTTTACAAATAAAGCATAATTCCACAACAATGGAAGATATTATTTTACCAATAATCATAAAGTACCTCATAAATATGTACAATTGTTGCAGGTGAGAAAACATACAATGAGATGATATTACTAAATGCCCTGATACATGGACTACATTACTGTTCTATAACCCACAAATATGTACAACAAAGATAAAAATGTAATAAACTTTTATATACAAGGAAATAAAAGCCAGTAATCATCCTAAAATGAAATTTCCTCTTATGATGTATTCTACTTAACCCAGTCCATCATAAATATTGCCATTCCAACAAGTAATCAACAATAAAAATGATAAAATATTATATACACCTTTGTAAACACTACAGCACATCATAAGCCAGACAATTAATTTCTATGAGAAAATTTTTATAAATGTATGTAATCTTCAGGTCACAATAAGAAGGAATGGCACTTTGGTGATATAGCTATATTACTTTTCTGTTTCTCAGTATCTTAAGGTAGTAAGGGTTTGTTGTGGCTTACAGTTCTAGAGAGATAAAGTCCATCTTGCCAGAGAAACCACCACCTGGCCTGATTACATTTTCATAAACATGCAAATAATAGAAGGAGAGAATAGGAAGCAGGGAGAATGCTGTGGGATATTAATTTAAGAAGTGTTATGTTTGCTTATGCTGTTGAAATATTTGTTTAATAATGCAAAATCCTGATACACTTGTTTGATTAAACAAAATTAACCTGGGGTCAGGAGGCTTAGTCAGCACTAGCTGACAGGAAGTGGTAGGGAGGAACCATGTGTAGCTGGGGTTCTTAAGTGGCAACTGAGCAGAAGGATGCCCGGTTTCCGGGAGACAAGAGCTAGGAAAGGAGGCTAGATACTTGCTATTCATCTTTTCTGAGTGGTCATAATTTCACCTCAACCTTTGAATCCTGTGTTCTATAGAGGAACAGAGATATAGATAAAGTTCCCTTTACTGGCCATGATAGAGCTGGTACCCGAGGGAACAGAATTTCCATCAGGCAATAGCCAGTGTGGCTGAACCACTGTTGAAAGCTGAAGACTGCTAATTAGGACAGTAGTTACCTAAGGGGCAGCTACTGAATTTAATAAAAAGCCAAAGAAGTAAAAGCCCCTAGAGCCATTCCTCAGTGACATACTTCCTCTTGCAACTTTCCATCTTCTAAAGGTTCCAAAACCTCCCAAAACAGCTCCATCAGCTGGGAACCAAGTATTCAAATATCTGAGCCTGTGGGGGTCAGTTCTCATTTAAACCATCAGAAGGCAAATGAATCAGATTTGAATCTGGCTATGTGATTAACAATTGGTATAGAGATTGTGCCTCTAATAATCAACTAAGAAACAAAAGGGCATCCATGTTCAAAGTGACTCCTGTCTTAGAATCCTTTACTAGGAATGCTTTCTCAACAGCTTGGCCTTATCTCTTAAAGCATAGACAAACATCTTTACTGCTTGATTTGGGCAAGCTGGACCTTATTAATTTTCATTATCAGAGACTTAACATGTATACTACATGTCTATTATTTCAAGTTAAGAGTCCACAGATTCACCACATGGCTTGATTGTGCAAGAGATTCTGTGTCTCCCAGCATAGACTGGAGGCTTCTGAGTATATCAAGTAAGAGTCTAAGAACATATATATATTTCTCCTAGAGACAAAGTCTCAAAACTATGTAGTCCAGCCAGCCCTCAGACTTGCATCCAGTGGAACCTCTTCAGAGCTAGGACTGCAGTATGTTCAAGGATGTCTGGCCATTTCTAACATCTGTACATACCATGGTAGAAGCCACATAGTTACCCATTCTAGAGAAGATCCTAGAAGAGAATGCCTCTGTACCTTGCCTATAAACATGCCAATACTTCTCCTGGTACATTCTTATCAGAGTTAATAATTATTTATAGGCAGAAAGCAAGCAAGTAAAATCTATCAATTATCCATTAAAAACAAATTCTAGGCCTCTCAATGCGTGTCATCTGTCAAATATTAATGCCAGCTAAACAAACCATTTTACAAACAACTTGCTAAATAAGATGCTTCCTTTATATTTAGCTGAAACATTAAAATATAGTAAGCAATAAATGTTGGCAAATTACTACTGTATGAGTCTTTGGTAGTGAGAACACTTAATTGGTGGTATTGGTGGAAATATCTGGATGGATATCATTTAACTCCTGTGCCAATGCCAAATTAATTTTTGCTATAGAAGGAATGTGGCAGTTATTTTTAATTTGAAACATTAGAAATGCCAACAGTCAGATGTTAACCACATCTTCTTTAAATCAGCGACACAAGGCAGTGGTCTAAATATGAGCCATACAATTGTGGTTTTGGCTTCAGAGGCTCAACACAACTCTTAGTTCCCTTGCTTTAGCAGGGAAAAACACTGCTCAGGGTAGAGAAAGGAGTGTACAACTGTCATGGTGGGCCCAACCCCAGCATCACACGGGCCTTCTGGGGTCATTCAGCCAAGGTAGTGCTGGTCGGGGTAATAAGAAAAGACTGTTCTAGAGTAAAACAAGCCAGTGAGATGAGCAGATGCATTTTGGAAACGTGACACACGAGCAGATTTTTTTTTTTTTCAAATGATAAATACCATGGCTGGACAATTCCAACATTTGGGTTCCACAGCTTTCCTGTCTCTGTGTGGTTGCTGTGGATGATGACTATTCACAGGCTGAGACGGGTGTTCTGTGTGCCATTTCAATCATACTGAGTTATTCCCTCCACTTCTCCTATTAAACCCATGAAGACAGTGCATTTTCCCAGGGCTGGTCTGCAGATCCAGAATCATCAACAATTGTTCTACTCACCTATTTAAAGAACCTAGCAATTTGACCCCAAGTCTCCACACAGGAGTATTCCCTATACATAGTCACCAGATGATAGAAGCTAGAATACACATGGAAAAATATTGTCAACATTTTCTTACAATATCTAAATTTTTTTAAGAGCAAGATAATGGCTGTAGGAATGTCTTACAGACATGGGTGCATCTGACTGGTGAATAAAGATAGCAGAATATAGCTCAAGAGTAAAATATGTGGACCAATATGGACACGTATCATATCAAAATAACTTACAAGAGACATATAAATATGAGAGCATTTGTTTGATGTCACATATGCTGATTTAAACCTAATCGTATTTTAGAATAAATATGTATTAAACACAAAGCAAAATGTAGAGCTGAAAGCCACTTTAAGTGATGGTTCCTGCCATAGGCTTGGAAAGAGAGAGCACGAAGGGAATTAATTAATATTAGTTTTCTAATACTTTACTGGGTACAAAGCTAAAAAGTTAATTCTATCTTTTATATAAACACTACAAATGCTGTTCTTTATTTAATGTTAGTTATTCCAATTATTTTTTTGACAGTCTAGAAGAGAAAAGAGGAAGTAGGAATGGAGAACTGGAGATGGGGTCCTTCCAGATTCTTGAGTGAGCCTCCTCCAGTGAAGAGGTCAGACAGGGATTAATCAGGGACAGAAGGACTTTGTGGAGCCAGGAAGGCAAAAGGGAAAAAAGCCAGTGGGAAGGAAGGTTTGGGTCTACACACAAGGGTGAGAGGGTGCATGAGCAGCCACAGAGAACAGTCATGAGAGGTGAGCCAATGGAACAAGACTAACGTTTTCTCTGAGGCTGAAATGGGACCAAAGATGGAGCCAGAGAGTGAAATGGGTTGCAGAAAGCCGTGATGCTCGGTGCTGCTTCAGGGAGAAGCCTAGGGACCCGATGAATTTTGCTGGCTTTTGGGTCACACTGCTTCCCTCTTCCTTGAGTTTCTTCTACTACTCACATTTGCCCTATTGGCCTCCCTGTGCCCAACATGAGGTGACCAACCATGAGAAAAAGTAGCTCCCACCTCTCTAGCTCAAGTCTTCAGCATTCTATCCAGAGCAGGTAAGAGCTGCTTCAACAGTAGTTTTAGCCCTTGAATCTACGCAGTGGAATGAGAAAGTCAGTTGACTTTGACTTTGACTTCCATAGACCCATAAGCTGACTTTGACTTCCATAGACTCATAAGCTGACTTTGACTTCCATAGACTCATAAGCTGACTTTGACTTCCATAGACTCATAACAGTGAAGACGTGCAGGTAAAAATTATAATTTTTAAATTGACTTTAAAAAAATACTTGCTAGATAAATCAAAGGAAAAATAATAGTAACTTAGGGTCTCAATGTGGAAGTGATAACTTCCGTATGGAGTGTTCAGAGTTCTATAGTCCAAAAGAATGAGGGATGAGAGCATGATCTCTCTATACAAGAGTTGGATCTCTAAACAGTGAGATTTTCTTCAGTGAAGTCCCCAAGTATAAAATGAAATAGAAAGCAGAGTTGAGGACTAATGTGGGATTGTACCTGGCTTAGGAGACCCAAGAAGAGGCAAGAGAAGACTTGAGATGTTAGGAAGGTGTCAAAATATAACTGAATGCACAATGGAGGGATCTCAGTTGAGCGGGGCCAAGGAGTAGCCAGTAGACAAAACGAAGTGACCAAAGACTGATGAAGATTCCAGAGACCTAGTTGGAGACAGAACGTGAACAGCAGGGGTTGGGCCTGAACATGTGGGCAACTGAGTGTAATAAAAACAAGCATCAGATGATCCAGACTGGGAATACAGAAGAAAACTGTGCTCCAAGCATGAAGGTTGCTGGGGAAGATACCATGATGGAGGGATGGCGAGGCAAGCCGCCTGGATGGCGAAGACATTTGTGGAACATGAGGAGTAGGAAAAATCCTAGCTTTGTGATTGCAAAAGTAGGAATAATTGGAAGTAGGAAGAACTCAAACTGGAGGGAAAAAAAGAACCATGTGCAGGTGAGAACTAAGCAGTGAGGACCAAGGAGCAACTGGCCATGCTGATTTCTTTACCGATGGCCTGGTGTTCACACTGACTGTCCCTATCCAAGGGCAGTGCAGCATGGCTGGCTTTTCTCCACACACCACTGTTTGAACTTCAATTTTAGGATGAGTTCCAATAATCAGGCATAAGAATAAGATGGGAATATAAAAATGATGAAAGTAGACATCCATATTGTTCCTATAAATATTATACTCTTCAATCTACCTTGTACTGTTATGACAGAGTGCCTGAGTCGGCGCCATTTAAAAAGAATGGAGATGAATTTTCCACAACTCTAGAGGCTGGGAATAAAAGGCTTATTGGCCTGTGTCTGAGAAGGACTTTTGTGCTGTTACCCTACAGTAGAAAGCATCATATGATGAGCAGAGAGCACGACAAACAAGAAAGGGGGTTGGCTCCCTTCTATAACATACCCATTCAGAATAATGATGACACTGCCACCATGGCGGCTACTCCCCAGGGGGGAGCATCAAAACCCAGCCACCTCTCAACACTGAGGCCTTGGATATTTAGTTCCTAATGCACAGAACTGGGGGAGTTGGAGGTATAAACTTAAAAATCACAACATTATAGAACAATACGTAGTTGTGAGTCCTTAGGTTGATATATAGTCAGAAAATAATTCCTTAGCCCATTACTTTACCATATAAAAAAAAAGTACATGAACTGAACTGAACTTCTACATTTTTGTTTTTTCCTAAACAACGAGATAGATACCACTGGTAGTGGTATGAGTGTGTCGAACACATTGCGTCAGATCTGAGTAGTGAGACAACTGTATTCCATATTAAAAATATAATAACCACCACCCAAATTCAAACAATGGAAAAGATGAGATGTTCATAGGATCATATAATCTCCTTACTCCATAGGTAGGAAAGGATTCTTCCCACTTTCTGGCTAGAATCAAGTTCAAAGAGATACAGTGACCTGATGGTCATGATGTTCATAGCTTGTCTTTTGCAACTGTTAAACAGGACCACTTATAACCTCATCTTTAAAATAATGTATGAATAGGATGATTGAGAAAATGAAGAGATGGTTGTTTGTCGTTGGAGGTCAGAGAGGAAGCATATTAATTACTTTTCTCCTTGATGTTAAAAAAATAAGATAAAATACTAGATAAAGGCAGCTTGAGGAAGGAAGGGTTTATCTTGTCTTACAGTTTTAGGGGATACAGTCCAAACATAGTAAGGTCAGGCCGCTGGAAACATTATATCCACAGATGGAAGGCAGAAAGAGATTAATGCTAGGGTTCTGTTTATTTTCTCCACCTCCCTTATGAATTTCAGGATCCCATGGCAGATAGAAGAATTCTACACAATTTAATCTAAATCCCTGTAAACTTAGTTTGGCTAGTTCTCGGTTACAAAACCTGTTTAGAGATGTGAAAGGTGGTTATGCACAACCAGACTGGCACCTGGCTGATGTCGACCTATTCCTTCTTACACATACATATGTAATACATATATACATACAAAAGACTAGCTTATACTATTACAATAAAGTAAAAAGTATTCTGCAGAACCAGAGAAAGAATCGAGTGGAAATGGATGGTCAGGAGCAGCCTCATTTCCCCACTGAGCACATGTCCTGTAGCTATCTGACAGCAAGGCCGCCTGAAGCTAGGCGCTCATTTCTCAAAAAGCAGTATTTACCTAATTAAGAGCTTCTCTGTGGTCCCCAGTTACTTAATTGTGTCATTAGCAAGACTTCTGACACAAAGAACAATTCCGGTCTTGAATGCCTGCCTGGCCCAGGGTAGGGAAGCCCAGCAGAGCAGCTCCCGGAGGGGCTGGCAGCAGCCTGTTGCTTTATGTACCACGCAAAATAAAATAATTGGTCCCCAGAGGGACTGTCTCCTCAGCTGCCAGTAGGGAAGGATTTTTTTTCCCCTCTGTGAATAAAAACAAAGCCTGCCCTGCTCCTCCACAGAATATTAACCATGTCTCTGGTGCTCACAAGCTCGGGGCAGGCAGTGGGTCCTAATATTTTCTCTGAAGACCTGTGTTTCTGACAGCAAGAGCATCAGGTTTCCTGGTTCTCAGACTGATAAATGTTGCTTGTATCTTTACAAGGGCTAATTCAGAATTGAGGACCAAAGGATGCTTTCTGTTCTTGTAACTCACGAGGCAAATAGCTGGATTTGAGCAAGACCGTGCAAGCATCGTCTGGTGGGAGCTGCTGGCTACTGTTTATTCTCCATAGTATTAACAAAAACAATAATAATAAAAATTTAAAAGTAGTAAATATAGTGTTTAATCCCCCCACACCCAGGGAATAATATTAAGTATATTTATAATTCTTTTTTGCTATTGCATTTTCTAGTTGAGATAATTCACAAATAATAAATTTTTAATGTGCAATTCAGGGCTGGGATGATGGCTTAATGGGTAAATGTTTGCTATGAAATCAAAGATTAGAATTTGGGTCCCCAGCACCCATGTAAATGCTGGGACAGTGTGGTGGTTCGCTTGTAATCCCAGACAGTGGTGGGATGGGATGAGGATGGAGGATCCCTGGAAAAAAACTAACCACCCAGAGTAGCTCAAGTAACTAAAGTAACTACTGGTTGACTGGTTGGTATCAAGGGAGAAACTCCACGTCAATACATAAGGTGGAGAGTAACCAAAGAAGATGCTCAGTATGACCTCTGGCCTCCATTTGAGTGTACAGAGAGAGAGAGAGAGAGAGAGAGAGAGAGAGAGAGAGAGAGAGAGAGAGAGAGAGAGAGACATGTGTACACACATAGACATCACACAATTCTCTTCATTTGGTATATTCTATCACCAGTATCCAATTCAAAATGATTTTTACCATCCCCCCCCCCCCCACACACACCAAGGCCCTTACTTACTTCAACCCTTCCACTCTCTACCCAGCTACTGGCAGCCATGAGTCTTATTTCTGATGTGATAAGGGTTGTCTATTGTGGGCATTTCTAGAATGCTTTTGACTGAGGAGGTTTTATGTATCTGACAGATGCTTAACTGGTGTGAGGTAAAGAGGTAACATATCACTATTGGGATAAGGAATTTTCTGGAGTTGTCATCTGGAATCACAGTTTGAGCACCATGGCAGAGTAGAGACAAGTGTGACACACCCACCAGTGTTCCTAGCTTCTTTTTCCTTGTATACCACTGCTGGCAAGATCTGTCACAGAAACTTAATACTACGCTGTGTTGATAGGCAGACTGCTTTGTTTTGTATTTCAAATTGAAAAAAGTAAAAAAAAAAAAAAATTAAGGATATAAACATTTGCATTAGTATTTTGAGTTTTTATTTTGGGACCTTTTAATTCAAAGTGGCCTGCATGTGTCTGTAAATAAAAATAAAAATCCATTCTGTTTCCTGCAAACATCTGGGAAATAAGAACAAAAGCTAGAGAGGAGCTTAATGAAATTTTACTTTCACAATGAGAATTTAAATTTTCTAAGAAGATTCAAATATTCTTAGCCAAGGAAGCTAGTTAAAAATTAGCCATCATAAGGCTGAAGAGACGGCACTGAGGAAGGAGCATCTACTGTTCCTGTGAAGGATTAGAGTTCGGTTCATAGCACTCACATGAAGTGATTTACTGTCACCTCACATGCATGCACAAATACACACACACACATGCACACACACACACACACACATGCACACACACACAAACACATACACACACACACTAAAAAATAAAATAAATATTTGAAAATCAGCCACCATATATGTCTAGGTATTAAATATTCCAGAATAAACACTAATTGAGGATGGAGGCACCCCAACTACTGTAGGATGCATAGCTTCCCATTAGCTATATATCCAAGTGATTTATAACTGGCTTTTTCAATGGAAGATTGGACACTTGTTGTCATTATCCAAACTGGTGCCAACTATTTGTCTAAAGAAGAAGGACTTGGCACACCTTCCATAGAGTGGTGGGTGGAAAGGGAGAGCTTTGCTCGTTAGAAATGATTTCTCTTCTATAGAGCTCTTCAGGTTGAGCAACATCTCAATCTTGGTTCTCTCAGAAAGCAAGAACTTTCATGTTCTTCAACTTTTGGCAAAGATCCGTAAGAACAGAGTTGGGAGACTAGACAGACATGGACGGCAGGAGAGTATCCCACACTTGAGGTATCCCATTGAACCATACCCTGAGGCATGTGATCCCATAGCAGGGCAAGCTGACCTAACACTCTGATGGAGATGTGCAGGTCTACATCTACACTTGGGGCACATGGCAGGTGTATGTTTGCTTGTGATGCTCTGATTCCTATGAGCTGTGGCAGCAAAGAGAGATTTTGGCAGGGAAGAGACCTCAGGGGAGAAGAGCTCTGCTCAGGGTGACAGTGTCTATGCTGAGGACACTCTACTGTGAAACTAGTGTGACCAAAAAAGACCCAGCAGCAGCATGATGGCTTGAGTGGGCATGATCCAGATAAAAATCACAGGATGGCATCAGGCTCAGTATCTCAGTGAGGGCAAACTGGACACTCACTCTTATCCTTTATGGTCTTCAGATGTGGTAGGATTCAAAAACCTCATTTCAGAATCCAAAGGCCATGAATTCCAACAAAATACTTGCTCTTTGGGAAGAACTGCATCCACCAATCCTTCCAGACTTATTAAAATAATGTCTGGTATGTTAGTTATTTCTTTATAGCTGTGACCAAACAACTCAAGAGAATGAGCCATGGTTTCAATCAGTTTATTGTGGTGGGACAGGCAGAGGGGACAATCTGCAGTAGGTGGGAAGCAAGTATAGAAAGAGGAAATACAGAAAGGAACAGAATAAGACACAGTCCCCAAGGACATGACTCCAACTGGCTTCCAAATAAGTCCCGTCTGTGACTTTCCTTATCTTCCAGTGCACCAAGGGATTGATTAATACATTCACCAGGAGACTTCATTGTTTAACTGTCCCTGGAAACAACATCACGGACACACCAGGAGGTGGCATTGATTAACCTCCTTGACAGCTCAGTCCAGTAAAGTAGGCAAGAGAGTTAGGTGGGCTTGGGGCTCCTTATCATAAAGAACACTTGGGGTTCTTCAAATGCCAGCGGTGGATGGGCAAAGTGGGAGAACACTTTTGTAGATGAGCAATTGGCAATGGGAGGTACATTCTTAAGGAAGACCTGCTTCTTGGCCCAGCAATTCTGCTTTTAAACATTTATCCCAGGTGTTGAGAGGGCTCAGTGGGTCTAGGCACTTGCTGTCAAGGCTGATGACCAGACCTTGATTCTCTTAACCAATATGGTCAAAGGAGAGACTCCAATCTAGCAAACTGTCCTCTGTGCTGTGGCTTTTGTTCTCACAGATTTACGTGTGCAAGTCCAGTCAATTAATAATCAACCAATTAATCAGTCAATGAATGCAATTAAAAAATGGATGCTATGGATAAGATTAGGATCTTCCACAAAGAGCTATACAGAGATGCATATTAGAACCCTCAAGAGCACTGGGAAATTGAATATAATTCTTAGGTCTACTAGTTGAAGAATACTTAAATACATTTTAACATTACTAAACATAGTATACCAGGAAACATTAAAAATTGTGGCATACACATGTACACAGAAAGGCAACGGCAATACTTCAAGCAATAAAGCTGAGTGATATTCTATGTGAGTTGACTTACACAAAATTAGACAGGAAGAAAAAAGCATCTAGACCGATGGATGTCTCCTGAGTCCTCAGCACAGATGCATTTCAGGGGCATTTTTCACCCTGTGCTTATATCAAATGTATTGCCCTTATCCACACTTTGGAAGATTAAAGGTGTGCTCAGAAACAGAAAGAAACATAGGGACCTGAATGGAGTCAGCCATCTTAGCCAAGCAAAGACATGGTCAGAAACAGAGAACCAAAAAAAAAAAAAAAAAAAAAAAAAAAAAAAAAAAAAAAAAAAAGAGATGTACCGTAAAGACAAAACCCTCTAAGTGGTTAGAATGTGTTTAAAAATATACATAGGCTTAAGAAAGAAAAGAAAAAGCAAAAAGGATAGAGAAAGTCCTTAAAAAAGAAATAGAGTAAAAAAATAATAAGCCACATAAAGATGGAAAGTACAAAGAGTGTCTGGATACTGTATGCTATTGTCTTGTCTCTAAGTCTTTTGACTGAAAATGAAGTAGTAAAAGCTTCTAAAAGCCATTTGATTATAAATGATGCTAGGTTACTTCAACCTATATATTTTGTAAATGAGTTGATTTTAAATTTGAAATCAAAAGATATGCTACTTTGGAGAAGAGGGCTGTTTTTTTTTTTATTATTTCCACAGAAAATGAGAAGTTATGGATTTATTCCTGGTTGAAGAAAATAATGTTTGGTCGAGGAAGACATCCTGAAAAGTCTCCAATAGAAATGGATGGCCCAGATGACTCAAAATTTCAGAGCATCTCTGTTGCAGGTTCCTCTGAGCTCTGCATCCAAAACAACTTCAAGGAGACTGGCTGAGCTGACTCAGCCTTACAGACTATTTCACTAAGGACTTGTCTGTAATCTTAAATTTTTATTTTGGTCCCCATGGGATTGCCAATGCCCGCATTCAGTAGGAATTAGCCTAGAGAACTACACCCAGATTGCCTGAAAATAGATCATGGATGTTTGTCTTTGTTTACAGTGTTGGTTACAAGTTGTTATAGATAATAGTGAAATAATTATACAAAGAAAATTAGATATGGGGTTCTTGTTTTAAAAAGAAAAAAAATAAAAGGAGAAATGTAGTAGGATTGTGCTCTGTTCCATTGTAAATAATTGTCCTGCCTACTGGTTTAATAACAATGCTGATTGGCTAAAGGCAGACAGGAAGCATGGGTGGGGCTACCAGACTAAGAAAACTCTTGGAACATGAAGAGATGCTACAGAAATGCCAGAGAAGCTAGCAGATGCAGAGGACAACTATGTTGCCTGAGAAAAGGTAATGAGCTGCATGGCTGAACACGGTAAGAATCATGGGTTAGTTTAAGAATTAAGAGATAGCAAGTTATATGCCTGGGCCCTCAGCCAATCGGCATAAAATCAACATCTTTGTGTTTCTGGAGGACAGCAGGTCTGCAGGTCTGTGGGTCTAGACCACTGGTCAGACAGGCCAGAAACTTCATACTATGTTGCTCACTAGCTCTTGGTTTCTCAGGGCGTAAGTGAGTCACCTAGAGACTGGCATTTGGGACACAATAAGATCAGTATCAGAAAAACATTCCTCTGTGGCTCCTAAACATACTCTTGCTTCACCGCCTCTCCCAGTGTTTGCTGTGTTCGTGTGAGGTTCAGATCTCACCTCAACATACTTCAGCAAGATAGAATTTATTAATAGATGTGTTGGGTCAAGGCATTTTACATGATCTGTGCAATAGCAAATATGAAAACATCTGATCATTTAATAATAAAGTATATTTTGCCAATTGCTTAATTAGTTACTAGATTAATTAGATAAAAATGCTAAATAATTAATTATCTATTCAGAGCTTTCCTGGTGATTGGCCTCCTGTGGCTTAGCTGAACACACCTGCTGATTCATTATGAGGCTAAATGATGCTCATCAAATAATAGCATTGTATTCTAATTCTCTGCTAATTGGTAATTCTTATGAAGTAGTTATGTGGATCTTGATTAGGGAAATCGTTCCTTTTCCCTTCTCATTTCACTTGAACAGCCCACTGAGAGTCATTTACAGCTGTCTGTGCAAGCACGCACGCTCTTTCTAGGTCCATGCCTTTCTCCTTTCCAGTCCTGTAAGATTCTTTATTTTGACTTCTGAAGGACTAGGGTTGTGTCTTTGTGAGGGTTACTATTGCTATAGGGGAAAAAAAAAATGACCAAAAGCAACTTGGGGATGAAAGAGTTTATTTCTCTCACATTTCCCTAGAACAATTCATCATTTGGGGATGAAAGAGTTTA
Organism: Phyllotis vaccarum; assembly: GCA_033318265.1. Classification (NCBI taxonomy): domain Eukaryota; kingdom Metazoa; phylum Chordata; class Mammalia; order Rodentia; family Cricetidae; genus Phyllotis; species Phyllotis vaccarum. The sequence goes on along the minus strand of JARWLC010000010.1, from coordinate 40,639,863 downwards.
TTTCTCTCACATTTCCCTAGAACAATTCATCATTTGGGGATGAAAGAGTTTATTTCTCTCACATTTCCCTAGAACAATTCATCATCAAGTGCGGTGAGGGCAGGAACCTATACAGAGCAGGAACCTGGAGGCAGGAGCTGATGCAGAGGCCATGGAGGGGAGCTGCTTACTGGCTGGCGCCTTGTGGTTTGCTCAGTCTGCTTTCTTATAGAACCCGTGATGACCAGCCCAGGAGTTTCCCCATTCAAAATGGTCTGGGCCTTCCTATATCAATCACTAATTAAGAATGTGCCTTATAGTGCTGCCTACGGCCTGATCTTATGGAAGCATTTGGGGGGGGTGGGGGAGTATTCCCTTCTCTCGGATGATTTTAGCTTATCAAGCTGACATAAAACTGTCCAGAACAGGTTGTGCCTCAGATCCCTAATAGTTAGTGTCACACATCTCATCTCTCATCTGTGCTGTACAATGGAATGATAATGACTCTTGGAAGTCTAAATTGCTTTCAAGACAAGACTGAATATCTAAAGAGAGGTAACAGTAGCTTGTAGGTCCCAGGAGTTCCAGAAGGAAAATGGTTTGAGGGAAGCCTTTGTTGGTGGATGTCCCAATAGGAGACTCAGGGGCAGGTCCTGCTCTTGGCTCAAACTCAGTGATGAGTGTCTATCCAGAGCCAGCATCCCCAAGGGAGTCTCAGGCAGACAATAAACTGTTACCCCACGAGCTGGGCCCTGCCCCCACCACATTTTCCAGAACACAAATTTTGCTTGCTTTATTTTTTCTCTTTGCTTTGTGAATACAACATAATGTTTGATAACAACTTTTGTAAATCTTTTTGAATTCTTTAAATCTAGAAACACTCTTTTAAACAACTTCTTAGTATTTTTTTATCCTAAGTTATTCTATTTCCTTTGATTTTTAAGGTTTCATGAGCCTTGTCTTCAGCAATTTTGACTTGGTGAGTATGGGCTGGGCCGGATTTCTTTACTAATTAAAAAGCAGTCTGGGTGATTCTTAAGGCTTCTGAGTTTCACAACACCTGACTGGCTCACTCGGCCTCCAAGAATGGGAAAACACTGTCACCAGCTTATGTAATTTTTCTGGCATATACAATCCTCTCCATCAGTCATTTGTAATTCCAATATCTACCAAGGATATAAATATGTATCAGTTATGGCTTGGTCCTGGGAACAGAGGCAATGCTATAAGCTGGGAAAAAAATCAAAACCAAAACCAAGCAGACTTTATTGACAGAACCTAAATCAATGTGTGAGTGCCACCTAATAAAAGCATGGCTTTCTTTACCTTTTTATATGATATTATGGGAGAGGCAACAATGAGGAAGTTGAAACACAATGTCATACTCAGTCTCATTTCTTAAAAGGAATGGCTTAGGACCAGGCACAGCAGTAGAACTGTCTCTTTCAAGTATCAATGTCCATAGATCTCAATATAAGGTAGATTTGAGCATGTAGAACAAGGCATATAACATGCTAATGTAAATGGTATTACTAGAACACAGTGGGATTTTAGTACAGAATAGGTTCTAATTCCTGCCTGTGTAGGGGAACCCACTTCTCCTCTATTCATGTTTATGTGGACACACACATGCTGTGAAGCCTCTGCTCCATGTGCTTCTCTCCTTCCTCACACAGTACACATGGGTAAGGCTGAGATGACAGGAAGCCGAGGAGGCCTCTCCCCTGACTTTTTACTCTCTGGGAAGTCTCTTGCCCTTAGCTTAGCCTAATAGTGAGTCAGACTTTCATGCTTTGTCTCTTCTGATGGCTGGAGAATTCTAGCTCAGGACTCCGTCTTAAGATGCCATTACTGACCTACTGTCAGTCCCAGCCTAAATCTAGCTTTTGTCCAAAAAGAAGCTTCCTGCCTTTCTCCCATCGTTATCTCTGAGTGAGGTAGGCATGCCGCTTGATCCCTGCTGTCAACTTGACTGGACTAAGAACTGCCTTGGATACACACTTCTGGGCTCATATGCAACGGTGTTCTCAACGACAGTTTCCTTAAGAGAAAGACTCCCCAGCCTCTAAATACAGGTGGCACCATCCCATGGCTGCCCTTCCAGGCTGACTGAAGTGGTAGGAAGAAGAAAGCCATCTTGGGTACCGGCCTCCATCTTCCTTTGCTTCCTGATGATGTGTGACCCATTGCCTAACACCAGCTGTGTGACATTAGTGCAGCTGTGCCTTCATTTCATGACAAACTCGCCATGGCCCCTAAAATCAGGAAATAAAAACAAAACCATCCTCTTCTGGCTGGTTTTCACCAGGTATTTGTCACAGCCCTGTGAAAAGTTACCAATGCAACAGGAAACACAAGAATTCCTTCTGGTCTTTCTCCACAATGCTTTCTTACTAAAGGTAGTTGGTGAGAATCGTGTAGGCTTTTAAGACTAATGAAATACTACTGCTGGTCTAGTTTCTAAAGAGCAGAGTCTCACAGGCTTTGCTGTCTCTCAGCTGCCTGTCCTCGGATGACCTGGTAACCTCCTTATATTCTGCTTGCCTCATCTATAAAATGAACCTTCCTTCAAGATCACTGTGAAGTTTATCCAAACTAATATTTGTGTTTGAGTCAAGTGTTTACAATACTGTCTGGTGTGTAATTACTGCCTCTGTGTGCCAATCATAGTAATATTATTTATTTATTTATTTTTGTTAATGTTTTTGTTGCACAATATGGAAAAGTTTTTGACTCGTGACAGAAATAAACTGGGGACCTTTTCTGCTGTGTTTTCATCTAAAGACTGCCTTGCGGTGTCAAGTGGTTTCCCTGCTAACCACTATGGCAGGACACAGTGGAGCTCTAGCCCCTAAGCATTGGAAGCTCTAGAATACAGAAACAGCCAGGATGTCAGAACTGGCTGGGCTGGGCCAGGCTGGAGAGATGTCGCGTGGTCAAAGGACTAAGGGTACTGTTACTCAAACTCTGTTCTAGGAAGTGACTTCATGAATTTTTGTACTTTGCTCAATTTTGACTTAAAGTACCTCAAACACTTTTAACTCTACAATAAACATAAATTCATCCATGATCTCTTGGCAGAAGCAGAAGAATGCCTCCAAAATTATATGCTGGGAATTTTCAAAGTATGTAAACATGTGAGTGTAACAGCTTGCAAAGCAAAAGAGAATTCTGTGTGCAGTGAGCTGAGGATCAGAGGCTTACGGGTGGGCACTGCTCTCCTAGAGGGCCTAAGTTCAGTTCCAAGCATCCATGCCGTGTAGCTCACAACTGCTGCTTAACTCTAGCTCAAAGCTAATCTATCTCTTCTCTTCCTGCCTTTGTGGTACTGCACTCACATGCAAAGTACACACACACACACACACACACACACACACACACACACACACACACAGGCACACGTGAATAAATTATAAATAATAAATCTTTAAAAATCTTTATAAAGTATTAAGGGGCTTTTGTTTATAGTAGAGTTTAAAGTATTTAAATATTTTAAGCCAACACTGAATAAATAAAAAAATCCTGAAATAACTTCTTAGAGCATAGTTTAGAAGCCAATACTTTAAAGTAGAATGGATTGAATCCACTTTTCCTTCCAGCAAGGCATGATTTATATATAGAGTTATATAGGGAGAGTATTTTATACTGCAGGTAGGACTTATAAAATAGAGCTTTAAAAAAAATACTAGAGATGTCAAGGGAAAAAAAGCTTATGTTGCAAACCATGAGGTTGAGGTTTAAGCTTAGAACGAACTATGAAAGCTTGGACAAGCCCGTGTTGTTCTTTCTGCCTTGCCAATTTCTCCCAACTCCACAGGTCCCCATTCACACTGCAACATGAACAAAGTAAGAGAGATGGGAGCAGTCTTTACAGTCTTCTCCTGGGAGCTCCGCTGGTAATCTCTGCTTATTATTTGGACAGGTCACCAATATAATGTCTCTTACAGGAAACAGAATAATGCCCCTCAAAGATTTGGGATCCTAATAGTCAAATCTGCAAACACGTAGTTGGGCCATCTTCCATAGTGAAAGGGAGCTTGTCTGTGTGACAGAGCTGAGAACTTGAGGTGGGCAAGCATCTAGGATTACCTAGATGGACCTAAGCTCATCAAAAAGTTCCTAAAGGTAAAGTGCTCTTCTGACTGTGATCCAGCATCTGTCTGAAATGAGAATCAGAGATGAGATGGCTTTGAGGGTGAAAGGAAATGCAAGCTCCTCAGGAAATCACAAATCACAAGGAAACAGGTGTTCCTAGAGAGCCTGAAAGAAAGGACCGGCGGCACCAAAACCTTAATTTAACCGGGTGAGACTTGTGGACTTCTATCTCCTCGTGGGTAAAATTTAAAGTCTGAGTTTGTCTAAAAGTGGTAAGATTGGAATGACGAAGTCACACAGAAAAACAAGTCATTATCATCCAAAGCCTAGAATGTTTACCAAGATGTTTGTCCTCTTCCGTGAGCTTCCTCCTGAACGTATAAGCAAGCAATTGCTTCCCACTTCCTTGTTGACAAAGATTCTGACCCCCAACGCTATTCTCTGTCTCTGTGGAACTTACCCCATGATAGCTACTGTGTTAAACAAAAGCATGCAGACAGGAAGGAGCAGCAGCAGGCTGGCTCCTGAGCACTCAAAAAGAGATGAAGCCCCCTTCCCCTCCTCCCTTAGGGAACAGCATGAAGCACCTGGCATTCACAGGCACTCATTACCCTTCTTACCATAGGTAATGCTACTGTCTTTCTTATCTTTAAATGAGGGAACTGAAACATGGTGAAGTGCTTGCCAGGGTCATATGCTAATGAGTGGTGGAGTCAGGACACAGTCCTACACAGTCTGCTTTCAGAGTCTGCGGCTTGACTGACAGCCCACGGGATTGCATACAAATATTAAGGGCAAGGCAATGGGTGAAACAATGGGATGAGACTATTGAGTGGAGGTGTCACATGCACACATAGTGCCAGGCAAACATCAAAGTGGCAGGCTCCTTTGAAGGAGATGGAAAACGCCGGCTGGCACAGGAGTGTTCTATCTTACTATGAAGGTTTGATAATAGCGAACATTTACTTTCTCCCATATGTTATCTCTTGCTATGTAACAGCCCCAAATGTAATGGTTTAAAATAACAAGCATTTGTCCATGCTCAGAGGTCTACCTGTTACCCAATCAGCTCTCGTGGGACTGAACAGCTGTCAATTTTAACTCAGGGAGGCAGTGGCTGTAGATGGCTGCTGAGCTTTCTCCCAGGGTTGGGCCTGTCTGGCCAGAGGCTATGCTGCCTCAGTCTCCCTCACCTGTTCTGCCCTTCTATATGCCAGCCCAGGCATGTCCGCATGGAGGCAGCCACCTGAAAAAGTATTCATTTCTACTGAGAGCTAGTACAGAATAAGAATTTCATAAAATCAAGAAAGGCAAGGTATTCAAGAGAAAATATATTTTACTTTTGGATGGTCACAATGCAAAGGACTTGGGCATGAGAAGGGAAGAAACTGGACCGTTTTAGTTGACAGCCAACCACAGCCATTGTTGCATGATCCTTGGCTTATAGTCAGTCTCTGATATACATATTGCTGCTAAATTTATTTGGTCATTCATCTGCATTTACTGTGGAAGCAGCATTGGTGGCAGAAGCCCCTTCATACCAGACCCAGAGGATGGGAGAGCTTGTGTGCCCAAGGCTCAGAAGGAGAGCAAGGGTTCCCTGGAGCTTCAGTGTGGTAGGAATACAGAATGGAACATCATGGGGTCAGGAGAGAAGCAGGAGGCAGAGACAGACCCGTGGTAGGAGGAGCTAGAGATGGGGATCCTGGTGAATGGTTATGATGGGCAAAGGAACCAAGGCTGGGGACTTTGATTAGGAAAAGGGATCAAGGGAAGAGATGATGGGTTGGAAGTGATGGTGAGGGAAGATTTAAGGAGTGGGACAATGAAGGTGACATTCACATTACAGGAAATGAGAGAAGCAGGATTAAGGAAGGTTGGGGAGGCAGGGTCATTCATACAGGTAGAGAAAATATTTTCTCATGTCATCTACACAGGAAATAGTTCAGTGCCAACTCTATGCAAGCCATACTGTAGGGACTTGAAATATATGGAGAATAAATACAAACACCTACCTTGAGCTTTTAGTGAAAAGATCTTAGCAACATGCGAAGAACTCAGTGAAGAAGCTCTTCATTGTAGAATGTCTAGACCATGATTACTCTAGGTATAGTTAGATTTGGCTGATGTAACAAGTGCTCATGAACCAACTATCATGAAGTATAGGAGATTTATCTTCTCATAGGTCAGAAGCCAAGAGTCCAACATCATTAGGATCAAAACTCAAAAGTAGCAGGCTCACACTCCTAGATACTCTGAGGGAACATCCATTTCTGATCTCTTCCAGCCCATGTTCTTTGGCTGGAGGTCACAGCACTCTACTGTTTACCTCCAGGTTCACGGAACCTTCTACTGTATGTATATCATGCATCTTACTCACCCTTCTCATAAGAGAACTTGGGATTGTATGTGGGGTCCACTCAGATGATAGGTCACTTCTTAAAATTATCCATAAACCTTGTTAGTTCTAGCCGTTCTATTTTATAAATTCAATAACATTCCCAGACTTTTATAATGCCCTTATTGTAATATTATAGCATATTCACAGTTGATGAAAACTGTCTTTTTAGAGATTAGACTCGAATATTATGTCATGTACCTTGTGCTAATAGAGTCCATTTCCCTGATTTGATACAGCTGTTAGATGACGTAACCAAAAGACACAGCTCCTGGAGCTGAAGTTTGGGCTTTATTATTAAGAACTAGAAACATGATTAAGAAGCAGCCAAGCCTGTTGAGTGACTCTGTAAGGACCAGCATTCTACGTGAGTCACAACAAACAGAAAGAGATTGTATCTGGTTGACAATTGTCAACATTGAACAAAAACTGAAAACTGATCTTGCCCAGCCAGTGAAAACATGTGGCTATGCAGGAAAATAATTCCCATGTGTGGCTAATTTCTTTCTATAACTATTTAGTTTTAGATTGGCTGCACTTTCATGGCTAAGGTGACCATATAAAAATGGTGCAATTTTCAAAATTTACATTGAGTCTACTCCATAATTCATTAGAAGTGCCCCCTCCCCCACTGTAGACCTGTTAAGAATGTGGTTTCTTTACATCTTTCACATCCCTACTTTTCTCAAAGTAACTCTGTGGTCCTTACTATCACTTCAAGGGTTTGTCCTCCCAAAATTCAAGATGAAATTTTAAGCAAACTCCCAAGGTGGTAGTGATGGGGAGAACCTCTATTGTGTCATTGGGTTGTGGAGGAAGAGCCTTCATGAATTATATGAGTGTCCTCATAAAAATTGAACAGGAAAGCGCCCTGTCCCATATCTGTCATGCTGACAGGGTAGTTATAGGAAGAAGTGTTACTGAACTTGGAGGTTACAACCTGTACCCCGAGAAGGTAGGTCAGGCTGTAAAAATCCAATCAAAATATTTAAATTAATGGAAAAAAAACTAGAAAGAAGAAATTTGTTCAGTGTGGCCATATTGAGAAAAGAGACAAAGGATTCAGGGACTCTCTCAAGTTCATTCTCCGGGTCCTAAAGTGAGATTAAATTTTAGAGTTAGTGTATATTCTCATCTAAAGTCATGGTTAAGGTGTCCCTGACCACCACTGACCCATCACTGTCTGGATTCCAGTCCCTCCAGCAAGGTGGTCTGGCAAGCTGTCAGCACAAGGTGAAATCTCCTTCCAGGAGGTCAACTTCCTCTCTGGCTGGCACCAGGCTCCAGCCTTTTCCTTCTCCTAACCTAAGATTCTCAGGGGAATTCCATTTCTGTGGTCCATTGTGTCAACATCTGGTAGTAAGACTGAAGGAAGAGTTACACAAGCAGATGCACACTGGATGTCAAACCATGTGTGCCCAAGCCCCTAGAACCATGAGAAATACACTTTAGTTTTTAAGTCATTTCTTTTCCAGATTTACATATGGTCCATTTCTGAATAAAGCAGGTTGGCAGGCTTTGAAAAATGCAAAGAGGGCCTTCCCCCAGAAGGTACCATCTGCTCTAGCTTGTGGAGACTTAACCCCAGGCAGGGTCCCCATCTCATTCTTCCTCCTTTTTCCCTGCAGCCTTTGCCTCACACCAACTGTTCTGACCCTGAAGGGTAGGGCAGAGAGCAGGATTAAACACGCCAGAAAGTGAGATCAAGAGCTATTGATATGAAGAACCTTAGGCCAGCTGTTTTGATCAAACCATGTTCAAAACTCCAGTTGCCACTGAACTGTGATACATGATTTTTCCGAAGTTTACTTCAGATGTCTCACATTTAATGAAGGCTGTCTGCTGAAGATGATGACTTGGTCATGACTTTGCATCACCATTGAACCCAGTGTGGTATATTTTCCTACTTAATCTTTGCTACAGTCTAATAAAACAGCTATTTTTCATTCTCGTTTAATGAATTAAGAATTTGGGGCTCAGATAAGAAATCTTCTTAAGGCTGTATGGTCAACAAGTATAAGAACTAAGAAATATATGGGAACCTATTATTGGGGATCTATGCCAGGTCACGAGTGTAATAGGGTTACATGAGACGGACTAGTATAGCTCACTTCCAGCTTCCCAGAGGAAGTGAATACAAACTCTCACCTGCAAGAGTCTGCTTGAGAAGGTGGAATCAAGATGCTGAGGGAGGAGGAAGGCTATCAGAAAGGGAGAAACAACATGAGGGAAAGTAGGGGGCGGGGCATGTGCAAAGTCCTGCACAAGAACAGGACTGCATTAAAAGAGCCAGGTATTGAAAACACCCCAAGTGGCTTGGGTAGAAATGACTTGGGGTCAACGTTAACAGATTAGGAGAGCTCAGACACACTGAGGAGATGCCCGAACTGACGGATGCTCCTTAAGTCAAGAACAAATGAGATTAAGGATCTTCTTGCAGGAACCAAGAGAGAATGAGGACTCTGGTTTTTGTCAAATTCACAAGATATTTAATTTCTTGTAGTCCTTTCATTGAACCAAAGAACCTAATCCCTGGAAAGGGTCATCAGCTTGTCCAAGACCCTAGAACCTGGACAGGTGGCCCCAAGTTGACCCAGGAATATAGGGAGGTAGAATCATAGAGATTTCTTTTTTCATTTGTCTTACATGGAAGTGCATCATAAAAGATAATGGAAATCACCTTGCTTAACTGCAGTGTATGCATGTGTATACAACATGTGTGACCATATAGACGAGGGCTTGTATGTGCAATGTGTGTGTACACATGGATAAGGGTGTGAATACCAATGTGTGTGCACATGTGGATGAGGGCACTCCTGGATATCAGCACCTGCAGAGGTCAGAGGACAACCTCTGGTATCACTCCTGGTCTTCTGCCTTATTTGAGGCAGGGTCTCTCTTATTTGCCCACCTTACAGAAAATTCCAGAGTCTCCTGTAGGAGTATCAGGATGACAGCTGGGTATCGCCTCATCCATCTTCACGTGGCTCTCTGAGTTTAGGAAAGTGGGCTAGCTTGACAAGCACTTTCACCCACTGGGATATCGCTCTACTCCAGATGGTTTTCCTTCTAACAGTCTCTTGTTTGTCAGTGTAAAGTTAGCTTATGCCTGTAGAAAGACAGTCCATGTGCTGTGCGGAACTTACAAAAGTCGGCAACAGTGGCCAGTCTTTATCAAATGCTTGCCATATACTATGCAGGATTCTAAGGCCTTTCTTTGTGTTTCCTCTATGGGGTGAGTGTTGTTACTGCTTTGTATTATAAAGAAGCAAATTTAAGGACAGAAGGATGGATCTACCTGGACCAGGTGACTTATTCTGTAAGTGTGGCCCCTAGACCTCAGACATCAACACCACTTAAAAACTCTCCAAACTACAAATTAAGGTCCCGACATTGACTGAGAATCAGAAACACTTATACAATCTCCTTTTCATATTGAACCTTGCTTATTATTAGGCTGTTTCTAGTTTGAGAACCTTGGTCCTAGAGCATCCAGTTAGAAAATGAAGTATTTGATTAACCACTAATTTTAGGCATCATTGAGCCAAATCACAGAGCTGGTAAGTGATTGATGCCATTCTAGCCAGGAAGGCAACCATTGGCTGGTTAGTCTCTATCACGTGAGTGGGGAAGAACAAAATCTAACTAGATTATTGGAGCCCTTATACTATGTGGACTAAGTATTATGACTGTCATTGATCAAGGAAGCCTTGAGGTCAGGAACCCCACCCACTGCCATTGTTGGTTCATCTTGCACCACTACATTCTCATTGTGGTGTTGTAACCCTGGTAATCAGATCTGAGCTGCATGACCCTAAGGGATTTTTTACAGGTGCTGGGAAAGGTGTTTATATAACTTCTAACTTCAAACCCATTTTTAATTTTCCTCTTTTTAGTCAATGAGTAAGATCATTAAAAATGTATTCTTTTGTGTATGTGAGTGGGGATGTATATGTGTGAGTGTGTGTGTGTGTGTGTGTGTGAGAGAGAGAGAGAGAGAGAGAGAGAGAGAGAGAGAGAGAGAGAGAGAGCACGTGTGTACATGTGCGTGTGCCCAGGCACACATGTGACTGCCAAGGAAAACATTAGGAGTGCCACTCTACCACTCTCTATATTCCTTTGAAACAGGGTCTCTCACTGATCCTGAGTAAACCCCCACAGTCCTCCTGCCTTCATCTCTCCATGGTGCTGGGGTTACAGGTATTTGTGTGTGGCCACATCCAGCTTGGTTCTTGGGTATTTGAACTCACATCCTCATACATGTGCACAAGTACTCTTAGCCACTGAGTCATTTCTTTATCCTGATTATCTCCTGTTAAACTTGGACTTTAATTTCACAAGGAAATTAGAACCTCCTTTAAATTGCTGCCTTGGAATCAGGAGGTATGCTCCTCCTGTGTTGACCCTGCGAAGCTGGTTGTTGGTGTGAGTGTTGACCCTGTGAAGCTGGTTGTTGGTGTGAGTGTTGGCCCTGCAAAGCTGGTTGTTGGTGTGAGTGTTGACCCTGTGAAGCTGGTTGTTGGTGTGAGTGTTGGCCCTACAAAGCTGGTTGTTGGTGTGAGTGTTGACCCTGTGAAGCTGGTTGTTGGTGTGAGTGTTGGCCCTGCAAAGCTGGTTGTTGGTGTGAGTGTTGACCCTGTGAAGATGGTTGTTGGTGTGAGTGTTGACCCTGCAAAGCTGGTTGTTGGTGTGAGTGGTGACATCAGATTTTGAACTGCAATAGCTGGAGAGGCCTTGCCCATCACAGTCAAGTAGGCTTGGTTACCTACAAATGACACCCTGAGTTGTATTAAACCTTGATTTAGCCTTCTTGCCTAAGACTCTTCTTCCAAACTCCTTTTCTTATCTGGGAAATATGAATCACAGCTTCTAATGTACATGTTGGGAATAAAGACAGATTCAGAAATCATGATCTAACATCAAATCCAATTCTTTTCTCTGGCAGTTTACACAGTGTACATATCCACTGGTTTCTCAAGAACTCTTTGAAACCCCTCCCACATCAGCTCACCAATAGTATAATAAATAGTCCAATGGCTTGCCATACAAACTGTGACAGTGAGTGCAGGGCAGTCTGGATATGGTCATGTCAAGGAGGACACTGTGTAACTTGAAGTCTGAATTACCTCATACCTTGAGATTAGCAGGCCTCCTGACGAGGAATCATGAGCAACCCCGTTTCTTTCCATCCATTAATAAGTCCTTTTCACTCCTGCTTCCAACTTTCGATACTCCCTGTCTTTCGCAAGGACTGTCACCAACATGACACAATGTTCTGCCTCTTTGCATTACCAAACACAGGAAGTGCCATGGGGAAATGGGCTGCTCGTAATGAACGACTTCAGACACTTGATACAGAAATGACAAATAGCACACTGATTTCCATGCGGGGATTCTGGTCTCACTTTATACGGAAATCATACAGCAGGGCCAGCAGGACTCCAGCTTCAGTTCTTAAGCCCACAGCATATTGTTTTCCTTTAAAAAATTCTCCCAACTTCAGTCTCTTTTATTTTTGGAGTACTTGTATGCATGATGTGTACATGTATACATAAATATGCAGACATAAGTGTGTACATGCATACAGGGGTGGGTCTTTGCAGCAATCCCCACCTCACCAGAGAAGGCTGCCAGTCCTTACCCATGATAAGTGTTATAGTAGAATTCAGATGGGTATTGTCGGATCTTAGTTATTTCTTATAAATTAAAATATGCTGAAAGATGAATAAATTTTGCAAGTTAAAAAGTTGCTTAAAAGGAAAATTAAATCATACAAAGAATTATTAGGTAATAAAAACCCTAGCAGCTTATTAACTTCTAAAGTAATCAGTTTTACCTCTGTACACACACACACTCACACACACACACATGCATACACACATACACGCACATACATACACACACATCACACACACACCCTCACCCACACACATACACACATACTCACACCCCCACACACACCCACATACACATATGCACATTCATATACACATATACACACACATGCACACATATACACACTCATGCACACACACTACACCTCACCACAGACACACATGCACACACACATACCCCACATACCACACACTTTCACACACATACTAATTTAGACATAGACATATACAGAACACACCACACACTGACAGACACCCACAGCACATTACACACACAGTCACACATATAGACACAACATACATACACTCATACACACACACACACACACACACACACACACACACACACACACACACTATACCACATACCACATGCACACTATATAGGGATCTCTTAGCAATACCAGCTATCTCCTATGAACTCTTATGAACTGTCACAGTTGTAAGCCAAATGGAGTGACAAAGAGGGTGTGACCAATCAACAGGACCAGACTTAAGACATAGGGTTCACCCCCACAGAAGTGTGATGGGGATTCTTGTTCTGTTCTTAACATTTATTTTTTTCCTTTTATTGGAAATAGATTCTTTCCTCATGCAATATACCCTGCCTACCCCTCCCACTTTTAATTTGGAATTTCATTGAGGATGAGTGTAGAAGGAACGTTCTAATATGGGAGGAACTGGTAGATACAACAGGGAGAGGAATTTTTAAAACCCACCCTTTCTGCCCTCTTTCTCCTTGGGGAGCCTGATGCCCTGTTTCTCTGGTTGGCTTTGGCTCCCAATCTAGAAAAAAAGCCCAACATGGGCTGGAACAGATTTATTCACATAATCTTTAGCTCTCCAACTTCCTCTCTCCCACTAACATTGGCTGTTAGAGGCTTTAGGAACTGTGATTTAAATCATCCTAAATCCCATCCCTTCTACTGGATCCTAATGACTAATCTGTCCTTTCTTCCGCCAAGAAGAAAGGATGTTCCTCATCATCCTCTACATCCTGTGGCCAAGATCAATTCCGCTGCTATTTATTAGCCATCTACCACTAGCTAGACAGCAGGCAGGCAACACTGACACCATGTCTGTTCCTGGGAACCTCCCTCTCTGTTTTCTTCTAGTCTATAAAACAGGCAGCCTGACTACTCTCTTTTGAACTCAGAAAATATGTTCTCAGAGGCAGATCCCTTAGGAAGCTTTTCCTGTCTTTAAGCTCCCTGTAAACTTACTAGATGATAAGTTCTCATCTAATTGGCCAAACTCAACCTTAAACATTTTATTTGGGGGAACAAATCATTATTCCATCTTTCTGCTTACTCTTTCAGACTTCATTTTGGAAGTATATCACAAAATGAACTTGCTTAGAGTATATACAAATCAGCAATCAGAATTTCCTATGAAATAAGTACAATGGGAAAAAAAATCACCCTAACTACAGAGGAAACCCAGGATCTTCTCCTTGAATTTCAGAAAAATGGAATTTGAATCTAATGGCTATTAATAGCAAAAATGACTGTTCCTTATTTGTTCAGCCATCACTTTCCTGCAAGAAACGAATTTAAGATGCCTAGCTTTAAAAGGTTGTAAAAGCAATTTGAAAAAAAAATAAAAAAAATAAAACGGAGGTTTGCATCAGAATAGCGTTTGTTGAAGTAATTCAGTTCTTTCTACAATGGTTGTGTTTTATGATGAACTCACAGGATATCATTTTTTATTTTTTTTAATGCCCTTCATGTTAGTGCAAACGTTATCTAAGCTCACAAGGTGTAGGCGTGTACTTCTGTCTCCGATGCTCACTTCCTCTCAGTGAGTTGTGATCCCATCTTTACTGTTTCATTGAGTCCCCTTATAATATTATAATATTTTGTAGAGATGCATTCTGGATGAACAAAACCCTCGTGAACTTCTGAAAACCTTGCCTCTGTGAGCGAGACTGACTGGCATGAGGAGTGTACAGCCTCATGTTCCTGAAGCATAATTTTATATGGAAAGTCATCATCAAAGCTTGCAGGACGACTTATGTGGAGCCTGCAGAGACACTCAGCCTCCCCTCTGTTGTTTCAGTCAGCAGCTGCTCAGCCTGTTTTTCCCATCACCCTTCAGGATTGCGTTAGACAAAAATCCACCTTATAAAAAAAAAAAAAAATCATGAAAACCGAGAACAGAGAAGCAGGCCCTGGCCACTGTGAGGCAAACTGCTGTTATCTGGGCTCAGCTCAGGCCTTGGCATCTGCCCAGAGGGGACTGCATTCTCTGCCCAGCAGGGAGTTCCAGCTGACCCGCTGAGAATGTCCCCAGTGACTCACCTCCTTTAACTCCATCGGAGCCATTTGCTGCCCACTTGGATGTTTCTGAACAGCTGCCTGGCTCTGAACCCAGCTAGTAACTGGAAATGTGTCCATTGTCTGGCTTAGTTTTTAAAATGGAGCCAGGGTGGGGTCAGGGGAGAAAAAGAGAAAGGCATAAACCCAATCAAGAAAGAAAGACAGCTTTATTTTTCTGCCCTTGAACGCCTCCAAAGGTACCCGAGAGGAAATAGGTATGAATGAGAGACCCAGTTTGCATTCTTCCCTATGTGTCGTCTCTTATTGTTTCCCTAGTGAAGTTAGGTGTGATCTCATTAGGAGATAGAGACTGACCTCCATCAAGGGGGTTGTCTCATCCCCACACTGTTTAACTCACCAATCTCCCTTTCCAAACACAACAGTGGATATTTCTCATACTCTGGAAACATTTTCCACAAAATTTGAAGTCCATTTTTGACTGCATCAACAACTTTTTAGAGGCTTTGATTGAACAAGTTTCTGGCCTACACATTAACCAGGATATTTGAGAAACATTAGACATGATCCTTGAATTTAGGAATTTGCATGAAATGAAGAGAAAAAATCGATTAGAATGGCCGGTTCAGGACCACTATGGCATGGCGGAGGACAGGAAGGTCTGCCACATGCCTATAGGAGACATTCAGGGTCTCTGGAGTTCAGAGCAATGATCTAGGAGGTTGCTTTTCCATCTAGAGTGATGGTAACCACTATTAACAAGTGAAATAGAATTGACTTTGTAAACACGGGCAGTGTGTCATAGCTGGGCACACAGCCCGGGTGTCTATGCTAAAGGCTGAAACATATTCACATGGCCACAGGGTTTCATTAAATGGGAAGTCTAAGATTTATATGTGCATCTTTGTGTGCATTAGCACATGCCTACATTTAGAAACAATCTCTTATGTCACCAGAGGCACTGCAGAGGTGACAAGTGACAGGCAGTTGTTTCTCCTAGATCATAGTTCTAGCATTTTGTATCTGGTTTCTGGTCCTTATCTAAAGGTAGAAAATAGATAGTCGGGATAAAAAGATGCTTAAATTTTGAAAGATCTGAAGACTCACTACTTTCACTTCATTGAAAGTTGCTCACACAGAAGGAAGTAGGGAGCTAGGGCTGGAACGAGAATCAAGTTACCACTCATGAGCTCCACTGTGCAGCCTCATATATGCTACCAGACCCAGTGTCCAAACGTCCTACAATATCTCAAACATGAGGGAGCTAACCACACACACACACACACACACACACACACACACACACTCCACACAGGGCATCTCATATCTACATACAGCATGTAGAATTCTCCAATTCTCCAACACAATTTCAGTATTTATCAATTATTTTCCTGAGCTGTAAATTTATAATGCTGCTGTGGTTATTGGGGCTTTGAGTTCCTTCGACTCTAAGCTATTTATACCAACTCACTGAGGGTTAGGAGTCAAGATAGCTGTTTATCAAATTGTGGATTAATTCTTGCCACATAATGATTGAGCATACACATTCGAATGTCACTAATTCAGATTTGAGCACACATTCATTATGAAAACAAAATCTATAATTTTAATCCTAAGAAGATTTGTTGCAAACAACTAAAAAATAAAATTAAAAAAAATATAGCTAGGCAGTGGTGGTACAAAGCTTCTAGTTCCAGAACTCTGAAGGCAGATGCAGGTAGATCTCTGAGTTTGAGGCCAGCCTGGTCCACAGAGCAAATTTCAGGACACTCAGGGATACATAGTGAGTTTCTATCTCAAGAAAGAAAAAAAGGATTATAAAGGACTAAGCTCAGCATTTTCCCAGTTTCTATATATGAGTGTTTGAAAAAACTAACAAGCTATTAACAAGTTTACCAAAATGCTATAAATCACCAGTTGGTTATAGGTACGGCAAATCTAGATTTTGGTGTAAGCAAGTTTCCTAAATCTTATCTGTAGATTTGATATAAACAAAAGGAAAAGAAACAGGGAGGTAGAAATTGGGAAGTAAACAAGAAAAAAGGATGAAACTTCAGGGCCAGGGCACTCATGAGCCCTGTTGCTTTAACATTAGCAGGACGTGCAGAAGGGTAGGAAACTCCAAAACAGGCAGGGCAGCACTGTGAATAAGGCATGGGATGGGAAGCAGGTGTCAGAAGGGACAATCATGACTTGAGCTGGTTTTTCAGTCTTTCTGTGTCACGCTGCTGGCTCGGGTAGGGTGTGAGCAGAAGTGGATGGTATTCACCCACCAGGCATCTATCGAGGTGCTATTATGAGCTGGTAGTATTTTGAATACTTCTAAATACGCTGTGGTAAGCAAAATCAAATCTCTGACCTGATTATATCCCTATTTCCATGTGGAAAACTCTGAGTAAAATATGGGTTTATGTGGCAATGTCAACAGTTGGAAAGGACTAAAAAGGAAAATATTCCGTTGGTTAAACCGACGTCACATGCAGCTATGAGAAGGTATAAAGTATGGGGTCTCCCAGGAGTCAGCAAAGTCTCCTTAGAATTCAGACAGCCTGGTGGGGATGAAGGTGAGAGCAGAGTCAGGGCGACAGGAACGGAACCAAGATGTTTGGGCTTCAAGTTTCATGTGATCTCAGAAAGCCTGCTGAGAAGTGTGAACTCTCTCATCTGTCAGCAAATGGAGATTTGGGGGGAGATGGAAAGTTTCTTAAGTGTAAGACTGACAGGAGTTTTTATATAAACCACTTTCATACACTTGGGGTGAACAACTCTGGAAATAAGGGGTTCAGGAAGAGAAATGCTTGTGTCTTAACAGTTCAGTTGAAAGGACTTTACACAGGTTCCATCAATCTGGAACTACAGAGAAGGGACCCAGACCACATGACTCACCCGCATGGGTGACAGTTAGTTACCATGCCTATAGCTTTGAACCGAAGGAGTGCTCCAACACTCCACTCTACCTACTTGTAGTTTCTACTTAGGATGATGGCTGATGAATTACTCTTAGGCCAACTCTATAATTTATTCCCAATGTGTATGTGTTAGAAACAGCCTCCAGAGCTGTCAGTGTAGAGTAGCATGATCTCCAAGAGCTGACTAGGTCTTGGCGTGGTTCAAGAACAATTAATGGGGCTATCACGGAAATAAGCCGGTTGTCATGGCAATGGATCCTGGTAAATGAGTCTGGTCTCCTCCTCTTTCTTCCTCTCTCAACATCCCTCGTTCTCTTACCTCCCTCCATGGAATGACACAGTGAGAAAACCTGGTCAAGTGGAGAGCACTTCCATGCAGGATGTCCTAGCCTTGAGAAATGTGGACAGTACAACTTTCATCAACAAATTACCATCCTTAAATGTTTTGCTATAGCAACATAAGACAGTCTGAGACACAGTGAACACTGGACATAACTCAACAAAAACCTCATCACTGAATGTATTGCAGTGGGCATAACGTCAAGAAAACGATGACATTTGATTTGAAGGCACGCGGACACTTTCTGCCTGTTACAGTTTCTATCTAGAGGTCCAAGTCAGGGCCACACTGGAGAAATTAAAGTGTTGTTGAAATCTAAGCGTGGTGGATGAAGTCTGTACTCTTAGCTCCCAGGGCACTAAGACAGGAGGATTGCCATTAGTTTGAGGCTAGACTGACTTGTGGGTTTCAGGCTAGCCTGGGTGATGTAGATAGACACAGAGACAATAAACAAACAAGCAGAGGAATTCGGATGGGAAGCAAAAATCTTTCAGGCATAAAGGAACAGAAAATTCAAATCAGTCAGGAGACAGAGAATATCTAAAATTCTTCTTATAAACTTGTCCCACATCTACTGATGAGCCTTGAACTGAAAATGCTTGAGGCTGTCTCCAGGATGCCCAGGGCAGGTCAAGAGAACTGGAGGAAGATTTCAGTTCAGCACACCAGAAAGGAGACGCAAATTTTAGAATTTAATATTGATCAAGTGAACATCTTGCTTTAAACAAAGCATTAACACATATCTAGATGAGAACAGCGGATTCTCTGGACTGGGGTTCCAAGCAGTTGTGAGCCACAGAACTTGATCTGGGAACTGAACTTTGATCCTCAATAAGGTTAGCAAGTGCTCCTGGACTTAAGCCACCTCTCCAGTGCCTCTGATCATTTTCTGTCAGAAGATTTTCACTACAAAGTAAGCTGTAGGAAAGTCCTTAGGTGAATAGAAATTGTGGAGTCTTCAGCAGAGATTCATTTACACCAAAAAATAAAATAAAATAAATAAAAAAGATGATGACCACACATCATTTAGTAAGTATAACAAACCATTTAAGTAAAACATTTTAGCTGTGTATAATGAGATTTCTAAAACGGTGATAAATATATGACAGCTGTCACATAAATACTAGATTGTCCAACAGCCTGTATGAGACCACATCTCCACAGTTTACATACACTGACATTATATTCATTCTTAATAAACTATATGGAATGTTTATAGTGCTTGCTGAAATTACAAATACTGACTGACTGACTCAAAGATATAACGTAAAAGGTTGTGTGTAAATTACATATTCGGCCCAAGTAAAGTAGAAATAGAGACCTGATTTCTTACGGTCTGTATACTCATTGCTGGTGATTGACAGTTACTACTAAGATGCTCCAGAAGAAGACAAATTCCAAAACTACAGTCTTTATCTCTTGAAATCCTCCTGAGCACACACAGATTTATGGGCTTTGGAATTTTGAAATTTATCTATTAAAATTCATATTTTCAAAATCTCTTTAGAATTCTTGATTACCTGGGGTACAGATCCTGAGTCTCTACAATAACTTCTCTGATGGACACTTAAGACTTCTGGTCTCTATTCTGGTGCTCACTGGGTCTCTAAACCGAAGCACTGCTTACCTGTCCACATCCCTCTGCGATAAACACAGGGAAAAAAGCAAAGCAGAAAAAGTGAGTAGATTAGGTCACTGCATTTGCAGACAGCAAGGCTACAGACATTGAAATGCAATCTGTGAATGCATTAGCTTTTAGCAGCCCAGTCACACTTGCTTGAACTGAGGTTTGAGTTAGTCAACAGTAACTCCTTTCTGGAGGAAACTTAATTTACACAGATCTCTGTTCTCTGTCTCTGTAGTGTCTCGAGGCTGAAATTCCTAGAGAGCCCTAGCAGGTTTTACCTCCTGCACTCCATATCACGTACGTATTACCATGAGAAAGTGGGCTATCTCAGGATCTGGATCTGGTAACCTCCCAGGGCAAGTGACTTGATTCCTTCCCATTCAGAAGTCTGACATGAAGCCTTCTGGATCTGTGAATTCAAATAGAATGAGTTTGAGTGCTCCAGAACAACTCGGTCTAGGAACAAGTCCTCTCAAGATGACCTTCCGTCTTCAAGTCAAGCACAGGTCCAGCACATGCTCTTATGATGCATCTGTGTAGCTATGCTTTCTTGTTGACCCTCCTACTTGTGTGTTTTGGCAAATCTTCTAATGTCAGCAGCATTAGAAAAAAGTACAATTCGATAGGGTCAAGAATGAACAATGGGCAGGGCACGCAATTGGAAGTACAGACTGAGTTTTGGTTCTTTCTCAGGATTAGGCTATGTTGTGAGACTGTCTGATCTGAAGCTTCATGGATTCTTGCCCCTGGGAATGTGGAAATCTGGGGACAGTTTGTGAGTGTTTTCGCACCACTCCTATATTCATCATAAAGAGTGCTATTCATCTAGTCTCTCCTCCTCCTCTCTCTCTCTCTCTCTTTTTTTTTTTTTTTTTTTTTTTTTGCCCTTCTCTCTGTTGTGCTGGCACCCTTTGAAAGGAAATGCAGGAATGATTCTGCTTTTGGGAAACAAATGTTACCACATACATATTGGGATTGTTAAACGAGGCTTGAGAATGAATATTTTTGGCATGCATGTGTCAAGATCTTGGCTCTGAGCCCTCTGATGATGAGTAGGAACCTGCCTCTTGCTCATGTCTCAGGTCTGGAATGAGGAAGAAAGTCTTCATAAGTTAGGAAAAGCCAAGAACAGCTAAAAACATGGCACTGACCCCTGGAGCCAAGGACAATCTGCAAAGGAATGAAGAGCCAACTCTCTTAAATTTCTAGTTCCAGAAAGTTCCAGAACTCAATGTATAGCATCCTGAGGACAAGGATGGCATCTATGGCATGTTCACAAGCCAATGCCCTGGGTATTGCTCCTTTCACCTCTCCTTTCTGAAACCCCGACAATCCACATTTAACACCATACAAGAGGAATCAAAAGAAACTGGTTTAGAGGTTTTAGAAACCATGACTTTGATGTCTAAGAAAAGCGTCCCAAACTAGTTAAAGCATTATATTGTATCTTTTATTGAAATATAAAATCTATGTCAGAAATGAGCCATTAAACACAAGAGGAGCCTCAAGCCCTGTAGGGATCTTTTAGGAAGAATATAATCATGCTTAAGACCTCATCATAAAACGCCCGTGAGCCCACACTTACTTTCAAAGCTTTTTACAAGTATCGTCCAGATCACCTTCCTCCTCACCCCTCCTCACCCCTTCCCAACCCTCTGTCCTTCTCCCCACCTTCCTCACCCCCCCCACCCTGCTCTTCCCCACTCCTCCCTGAGATGGCAGTTGAGAGCATTTGGCCCAGTGCACCAACGACACGCCTAAGAAAGTCAGCTGGACCACTGAAGACACTGTTGGCTGATGCTTCTGATCTAGTGAAGAACTGTGGTGTCACAGCACTAGGAAACCAGAAGTTCTCCCTGGGATGGCGAGAGAGAGCTTGCCCCACTTTGTGAGAACAGCCAGGGCCCCATAGTCTCCTCAGCATCCTGCTCTGATTTTATCTCCTTGAACCCAGAATCCTCTGCTTCATGGAGCCTGACTGTTCTTCATGCATTGGTGCCTCAGACACTGAATCTTGTTCTAGGTTCCAAGGGTAGAGAACGCATTTCCACTTGCTGACTAATTCATTTCTTCCCTTCTCTCAGACTTGCCCCAAATATGCCCACTATACTGAGTTCTTTACTTCTGCTAAATGCAACATCATAGTTCTTGTATCACGTAATGATGCTCTGTTCCAGTTCCCTCACAGAGATACTGTCTTTTTCTGATTACTAGCAGGAGTGGGCTAACTTCCCTTGGGTGACTTTCTACAATACCATGGTGAGAACCCAGTGAAGTTCTGCAGAGTTCTTGCCCTCAGTACATGCTGACTACTGCCCAAACATCTCATGCAACCATAGCCCTATTTCTGTTCATTTTCCCATCTTCAACAGACCAACGTTATTACTTGCTATCATCAACTAAATGCTTTGTATTTCTGTGAAATTTCAACACTGATTCTAAAACTCAAATGGAAATTTGGAGATGGAACCCTTAAGGAAGTAGTTAAGGATACTGATAAGGCTGGGACACAGAACCACTATAATCAGTGGCCTTAGAAGACAAGAGAGAATAAGCTGTTCTCCTCCATGTGCGTGTACTGAGAATGGACAAGTGGATACACAGGGAAGTTGTGGCCATCTCCAAACCAGTCTGAGGCTCCTTTCCAGAACCCAGTCACAGGGACATGCTCACTGCAAAAGCATCACACTGGTCATCCACACATCATCAGTGGTCATCAGCATCAGTGGTCACCCACACAGCATCAGTGGTCATCACAGCATCAGTGGCCATTCACACAGCATCAGTGGTCATCACAGCATCAGTGGCCATTCACACAGCATCAGTGGTCACCCACACAGCATCAGTGGTCACCCACACAGCATCAGCGGTCATCACAGCATCAGTGGTCACCCACTCAGCATTGTCCACACAACATCAATGGTCATCCACAGCATCAGCGGTCATCCACACAGCATCAATTCTCCCTTTTTCCTATGAATGCTTCATCAGAATGCACACTTCAGCCAATGCTATTAAACAAATATCCAAGAGGGCTTGTATCTGTTAAGACTTGTTTACTCATAAAAAAGGAACATACTTCTGTAGACCTTTATTCTTCCTGATTTTGCTAAGTGTTCATGGGACACTAGGAAGTGGCACAGTTTACTGCCTAGTGAATGTGATGGCTTCTGGGTCTTGATGTGGCTTGACAACTTTAGAAGCTCACCTTTCTGACTCTGAGTTCCATTTAAAACAAAACCAAACCATCTGGCCTTCTTCATATGCTGTTAAATGCGGAGATCATAACTCTAATCGGAGGAGAGACTTCCAAAATATTCCTGATACTTAAGAAAAAACCTTCTAAAACCACAGGTCCCACGGAGTCTCTGGTGCTTTCATTGACTTCTTTGCTTATGGAAAGAAGCTCCTGGAAGTAGGGAACTTCCACAGCCTGAGGCTGGCTCTTCCCTTTCTAGTCTTCCCACCTCAGGGTATACTTGGAAGATCATCTGCTTCTCACCAACACACACACACACACACACACACACACACACACACACACACTCACACACATATACACACACACTCACATGCATGCAAACATCACACACATATACACATACACGCACGCACACACACATGAATGCACACACATATGCACACATACACACACATGCACACACGCACACACTCACACACATGCATGCACACACACAAACATGCACACACACAGACATACAGACACACGTGCACGTTCCCCCCCACACACACAGTGACTTCTACCCTTCCCAATTTTACCTTCACCTTTGCCTGTGCTCACTAGCAGCCTCTCATGCTTCTGCACTTTGCCTTGAACACAACCCAAGGCCTCTTGTCCCTCTGCAAGAATGTCAGAGACCTGAGACTGGGTTATGAGTCAGGGCCCAGGAGCCTGTGTCCCTGGCCATATCAAACCTTACAGATCTCTTCCTCTTGTATCTTTTGTAAACGAAGGTGTCAGCTGTCTCTACCTCACATTGATGATGGCTCAAATCATGTGACTTTACACAGTTGCAAAAAAACGACTTCATACAACTAACTGTTTTGTTGATTTTGAGCTAAATTGTAGAACATAATTTATTGTAACATGTGCTTGTGCACTGGTACCTATTCCTAGCCTGAGTGTGAGGACTAAGAGGAAAAATGTACTTCTAAAATGTCTATAAAAAATACTGTCCATAGGAGCATAAATTATTTGAGCCTTCTTTCTCTCCCAAGGAAGACATGAAACTTCCAAATGCATGGTGTGGGAAGGGTATAAGGTAGCCACCACACAACAGCTAATTTCCATTTAAATCAATCCTTCCTTAAGGACCTCACGGAATTCCCTCTAGGATTAAATATTAAGGCCTTTGAAATAAACTTGTGTCTACTCAAGGTCTCAATCTGTACACATATATAAAATTCTCCAGGTAAAATTCAGCTTTTTTGTCCTAGATTATTGACATTCACACAGCATCATCTACAGAGCATCAGTAGCAGGAATATTCTGGAAGTCCCTCCTCCAATCAGAGTAGTGCATACTCTTACCTATTCAGCCGTCACTCCAAATCCTCATCCTAGGCTCTTACATTTATTTATTTTTATTTTATGTGCATTGGTATTCTGCCTGCATGTATGTCTGTGTGAAGGTATTGGATCCCCTGCAACTAGACTTACAGAGAGTTGTGAACTGCCATGTCAGTGCTGGAATTGAACCCTCATCCTTTGCAAGAGCAGCCAGTGCTCTTAACCATGGAACCACCTCTTTAGCCCCTACCCTAGGCTCTTAATTAAATCATGTTTATTAATTTATTTTTGAGACATTGCTTTCCTTTCCTATTGCAAGCCTCTGCAGAATGTACCAAAAGAAGTCAAGCTTCAAACAGAGGGGGATTTGAGGGCCGATGAGCGGTCTTGGCATAGATGTGTTGAGTAACAAAACAAGGACCTCTGACCATTGGTGGGCATTCATTTTGCACATGGTTCAACTAATGTCATGTGGCCAGAATGAAGCATCAACTCATAATTCCCTTCCAAAAAAAAAAGTCAGCAGACATTCTCAACAATGAAGAGTCTATAAAGGCTTAGATGCTAAAGGTAAATTAACAGTATTGGTCCAGTATAGTGAGGCCCACATTAATGTGAGTTCTATTGACCCAAAAGTTGGCACATGTCTCAGCCTCCTGACTTGACAAAAAGGATCTTGATCGCATGGAAAGTGCATCATGATGGCCAAATGAGACACTTTATGTAATGTATACTGCATTGCACTGGGGGTACTTGGTAAACATAATGTTCCCTCTTCTTGACCTTTGTAATCAGCAGATGACCTTCCAAGACTTCTGTGGGTTAATATAGGTTCTTTACAAAGCCAAGGCAGCCTTCTAAGTATATTAGAAATGACTGAATTCCACAGGAGCCTCCATGGGTACAGAATCAATAGGATGTCTATGTGTATGTACATGCACATAATTTATGACAGCAAATTGGACTCACATGATTATTATAGTTATTATCAAGCATTGACACGTGGTTACAAAGATGAGGTGTCTGAAATATGCAGTGTAGGTCTGCAGGTGGAGACCTGGAGGGTAGGATGCTACAGATCTGCTCAGCAGGTTCAGCAGGCTAGAGCACAGGACAGCCGTGTGTGAACTGGCTTCCCGTCAGTGTGTCAGTGTAGACCTTCTGCTCTTTGACTGAGGATGACTCAAATGATAGATGAACACTTTCTCAGTGTTCCCCCATTTAAACATTAACTTCACCCCCTCCCCCCGGCTAATGTCCTCCAAGTTAACATGTAATCACCGCCAATTCTGTTATAGAAACCACTGGAGATAAGGTGGCCAGATGGCTTAGAGGGTAAAATACTGGCTAGACAACCCTGACGGCCTGACGTCACCACTGGTTAGAAACTGGAAAAAGAGAAACAACCCCTAGAAGTTGTCTTTTACCCCATGCATGTGTACATGTATGCAGGCATTCACATGTGCACTAATACATACAT
This sequence comes from Phyllotis vaccarum, assembly GCA_033318265.1. Lineage (NCBI taxonomy): Eukaryota > Metazoa > Chordata > Mammalia > Rodentia > Cricetidae > Phyllotis > Phyllotis vaccarum. The sequence goes on along the minus strand of JARWLC010000010.1, from coordinate 40,614,335 downwards.
ACATGTGTACATAAGTACATACACATATAAATATATATGGATATGCACATATACATACACATACATACGTACGCACACATACCATACACTCACACACATCATATACACATACACCGTATACACACACACTTCCTACACACACACACACACACACACACAGTATACACACACACTTCCTACACACACACACACACAGTATACACACACACTACACACACACACACACACACACACACACACCCTACATCCCCCCCACCCACACACACAATAAGAGTGATAAATAAAACAGTATAAACCAACTGGGACAAAGAGAGAAAGTTCAATGTTTTAAATGTGTCACAGTCACTGAGACCTCTCCTATGAGTCAGGGCTTTCCTTTCCTTAGAGAGAAAGATGAATCAGGAAGAGAATTTTTATTACCACTTTATTTCTGTGGTTCCATAAGGAATAGCAACCGTGATACAAACTTTGAAGTTTGCTTTGTCTGTGGCAAGCTGTGGAAGCTGTTAGGGAAGCAGGGTGTCACCTTTGTGTGAATTATTCTCTGGGAAAGTGGACAGCCTAGGATTTTTGGTCTCAGGAGTGTGCTGTGTGTCCCACCATCCCACACACATCTCCTGTGGCCTCTGATGACATTACAGTTGGAACAGTTTATGTTCTAATGAGGCCACACATGGATGATGCAATACTTACATCAGACAGAATCTCTGATGATGTTGAATGTCAAGCAAATTTGTGGCTGCCATCTACACAGTAGAGGGAGTCTCCTCTTTACCTAAGATGAAGGTCTGTGGTTCTTATACATGTTACCCAGACTGAACCACCATCTTTCCATTGAGCAAACTGTAGCATCTTCAACAAAACACCAGAATAAAACATTAGTTCTTGGATTAAAGAAAAATTCCCGATGTTTAATTTAAACTTAATTTAACATTTGATTATGTTACCAATGTTAGAATACAAAAATGGGTTTTGTTTAAATTATGACTATGGAGTGAGTTTTTAAAATATGATGTCTAACAGGAACTTCTGGGTAGCCCAGAGGGTGTACTTGATTTATACCATTGGACATCCCTCAGTCCGTGAACTTTAAAGGATCAGAGGACACACCTGCCCACACTTTTAAATCACTGCCAGGGTGTGGGTATGAGGAAAGGGGAGGGCTCTTGAAGCGCGTGCCAAACCAGTCCTGGGATCACACGCTCAGCCTTCAGCAGCACCCACCAAAACCACCACCAATAAAAATAATGATAATCGCACCTCCCTCAAGTAGAGAGCGCTTTGATTTTCAATAGGATTAACTCCAAGCTCCCTGATACTTATATGCCAATAAAATAAAACAAAGTGACAGGGACAGCCACAAGGTGGTCACCATTCCCATCTCGGCAGTGAGGGCAACGTGGCTAACAAAGGAGATTCAGTAATTTGCCCACAGTCATATCACAAATAAGTGACAGTGTTGTGTCTGAGACTGAACCATCAGCCTTTGGTTCAGATTCCAAAGCAGCCACAGGATAAGTTGTACGTCTATCCTTCTTTTGTCAAAACTAGAGTTTGGTCTATTTCTCCTGATGACCCTCAGAGGGGGCAGAAATGTGTATGCATGGGGTGGTTGGCCACTTGCAAAGGCCTGTAGCCACAAGACCTGTAGGTCTCTGCCTTCCCTCTACCTAAGGAGCCTCTGGAGATCCTAAGTGTTCCATGGTGCACCCTCTTCCTCGTCTTTACGTCACATACTACTTCCTGTGCCTGTCATTTGCTGATGGGTTCCCGCTTCTGTGTTCATTTAGACCGGCGGTCCTTGTCATCTCTCTACCCCTCTCCCGTCTCTCTCTTTTCCTCTCTTTCTCTTGCTTCAGCCTTTTCATGTTTCTTTTCTTCCCTTCTCCCTCACTCCGTCTCTCTTGTCCATTCTCTTTTCTTCCCCCCCTCTTTTCCTTTATTTCTCTTTTTGCACGTGTCCTATACGGTTACTTCCAGTTAAACATCTCAGACATCGTAATTTGTCCTAAGCGTACACAGGAATGTTAGCATCTGCAGAATTCCAGGGTGTTCCTGTTGCCATCCTTTCAGGTTCTGAGACACTCTTTGGATACTTGAACATGTACTCACGCAGCGAGCAGCGATGTTACTTGTGTGCTCCCAATGACAGCCACGGAAAGTGTTGGACCAGATTCCCCTTCACCCTACACCTACATCATGTGCTGCTGACTTTCACCATCTCTGCCTCTGAGCATCAATGAACTGAAGCTGTTTCCAGCCCTGTCCTTGGCATGGGTGATCTTCCCCCTAAAGCAGCAGAAGCCTTAGCACAGGGACTCACTCACACACCTCAGAGCATTTGTACTTCCCTCTTTGCATTGGTGGGTTAGTAAACGATCACATCTATCACACTAATGTGTCGGTGCACTGGTGGGTTGGTAAATAGACACACCCATCAGATCACCACAAGGAAGGAAAGTTTACTGAGGCTACTGCTAGGCACAGGTGGCACAGCTATCAACAAAGCAGCTGGCCCAATAGAACCTGCAGTAGAGATGTCCTCTCTCAGCTACATGCAAATGAAGGCTGTTCTGATTGGATGCTGGTGGGTCCTGGGTGGAAGCTGGGTTTACAAGGCACAGCTTTGCTGTATCATGTCACAGTCAATTCCTGTTAATCACCCCCATTTTGGAGGAACAGAGCCAGGGATCCCTGTCTGTGGACACTATGTGAACCAAACTTACATAGGGAGACTGCTCCTTTCTGAATTTTCTATCATGGGCTCCACTCAGTATGGTCACAACCTCCATTGAGAGATTGCCTTTGGATTTGAGGGCTTTTTTTTTTTTTTTTTTTTTTTTTTTTTGGTTGAAGAAACATACATACACATACATACATACACACACACACACACACACACACACACACACACACGTAGAGAGAAGCGAGAAGTGAGGGGTATCTGGCTATTTTTGTGTCTAACTTTTTACAGTACCCCACCTGATATTATGAGGGATGGTAAGCTTAACTAAAAACTCCAATTTAGGTGTACACACCCTCTAAACTCCCTGAACCAGTTGGGCATTATTGAGAGTTTGACATTCAAATACTTGCCCAGTTGTCTTGTCTAAGCCACACCCACATAACAAATGCAAGAGTGCTGCTCTACCCTGGTGGGCAAACAGCTCTTCCCAAGTCCTTCCTAGGCAGAGCACACATTTGGCCCCAAGCTGTTTTGTTGCTTTGTACAAATGGAAGCCACTCAGCTGCTTTTACACCTTATTTTAATGCCTTATTATTTCAAAGCGATCTCTGTTCTTATTGACAATAATTACTGCTAACTCCCCCATTGAGTTCAAAGGCTCCGTGATTACAAAACCTCTTCTAAAGACGAGCCGATTAATCCAGCTTGTTATTAAATTAGAACTGTATTCTTGACCTGTTTTCATGAAGGTTTTATTATTGCTTTCCTAATAAGCTTAACTATCACCTTGAAATCACATTACTATCTCTCTAATCTCTATTATCTGTGCTAGAAGGCTATATGTCTCTGATGATATGGCTGTAAATTATCAAATTCATGTTCAACCCTTCGATTCCCTTAAATCCACCCTCCTAGCATCCACCCCCAACTAACACACCCAACCTCTTTGGTTCAACCAAATGACTTTATGCTTTGATGTCAGAATGGATGCTTATTAGACTCCTTGTCTTCACAGAGTGAGCAGAGGCTGCCTCTCCTGCACCCCATCCCTGCTTTCCAGCTCCCTAGGACCCCTTGTTCACTCTATGGAAAGGGTGACCTCACCCACACTCATGGCCTCTTTCACCTGTTTTATCCATGAGGACGTGCTACTTAGTGAAGTTGGCATCCACTGTTGACCTTGGGAGCCTGACTCCACAGCCAGGTTGTAAACCTCCAGATCACATGACTAGCTCCTGCCTGGCCATCATATTGGATTTACAGAAAGTTCATTGGGCCTGGAGTTTAAAGAGTTGGTGGATGCTGCACAGTTCCAGCTATTGCTTATCAGTGATGTTAGCTATCATTTCTCATTCATCCCGTTGGCCTTAGTTTCTCATAACCAGAAGCCTTGCCTTTTCTAACTTCTTACTGATTTGTGTGGAAAACAGAGATGTTACCCTAACCCAGAGCCAAAGAGCATCCTGGATGCTAGCTATCAAACCCATCAATGATTAACTCCAACTCTCCCCTCTACAATGTTCCTTGGAAGAATCCCCTCCTTGCTTTTGGTACCATGACCCTCTCTTCTGCCTCCCAGAATGGTAGTAGCCCCTAATTCTTCTGTCTGACGCTATCCTTGACAGGTGGCCCTGTTGCCATTTTCTAAGTGAAGTTTAAGGGCAACATCAGAGAAGGGTAAAACTGTGCCCCTAACTGCATAGCACCCAACTCGCTTGCTCAGAATGAAAGGCAAAGTCCTCTGTAATCTTATACATGCTGACTCTCTCTCCCTTCCCTCTCCCCCCCCCTCTGTCTCTTCCCTCTCTCCCCCAGTTTAATGTTCTCCTGTTTCAGACATACCTAGTGTTTGCTGGCCTCCAAGTACTCAGGACTTCCTCTCCTTGCCTTGGCATTCTCGAGGATCCGTCTCTCCTCATCCCAGTACTCTGTTTTGTCAGAGGGGACTCCAGGGCTCTCCTATCCCTATCCATGTTCTGTCACCAGGATGTCCTCTTCTTGAGGATACTAATACAGAATCACCTGACACACATCTATAAGCTTAGTTTGTCTCTCCTCAGCTACATTAGCCTCACAAGAATTGAGACCTCATCTTCTGTACTGCTCTCTGAACCTTGAGTAGCATCAGAGAAGAGTAGGCATATAAATATCTGCTAGCCAATTGAGTGAGTGTGTGAGTGAATAAATGAATGAATCACTAAATGCCCAAATAGACACAGAAGACTTATGTTTGAAACGCTACAATTCTAACCAATGGCTTACTATCTTGGTTATTGGTTGAGACCTACTGGGAAATTTTAGAGTACCAACCTCCGGTTCACTCTCTAGAATATTTAAATCAGAAGCTCTTGGAGTAAAGCCCAGGTACCAGTACTTTTTTAAAGCACCCTAGATGTTTCCAGTGAATAACCAAGGTCAAAAGCATTGGTCTCCAGCGTGTAAGATAGCATTTTGTTTTTCCAGCTAACAACCCACTAGCTAAGTGCCTCATACATTGTGGCTGTCTTGAACAGTTGATTTCGGAAATGGCCACTTTGAATGCATGGATAGTTAATGCTTGGTGGGACCTCAATGCCCTCACACTTGGCTGCACACAGATCTCTACCTCGTAGGAAGAGAGTGCAAACACTTCACTCTCTGCTCTCCGTAGGCACTGGCTGTCCCCAGAGAGGCAGTCCCATCTCATACCCTTGTCACTGTGGCAATGTGGTGATTGTTAAAAATTTCTTGCAAGTTTTCTGGCCCCATGATCACCACAGATTGGATGAGAAGCATTACTGCTTCAGGAAAAGGTAGACATTGCCAAAAATAAAAGTGACTTTACTGAACTATGCAAGGCAGACTAGGTTTGTTGGTGAGAAAGAAGAGAGCGTGCAGGTGAGTTTGCAAGGAGAGAAAAGACTTTACTAGATACTCAAAGCCTACCTTCAGATGAAAATGAGAAAGCTGGCAGAAATTGCTACTATGTTCTTAAACTTTATCTTTTTTAATTTCAATGTTCCTTTGCCCAATTAAGAATTGTTGGGGTCTCAAAAAGCTTTTGTTTATACACGTGATACTTCTATCAATAATTACCATCTCTAAAAATAAAATTTGAGATTTAAAAATGCTCACTAATTTATTTTTATAACAACGTTAAATCCAATACATACATATCAGTGGAGATATCATATATTAGAAAATAATGTGGTCCTTCTAAAAGAAACAATGACTGCTCAAAAACACGTACGAAGAGTTACTATTTTTTCATTTTTTCATAAACCTTTGTTTCTGGCAGTTGAAGATATTTTCACTCTTGCTTTTGTTTTCAACTTATTATTATTATTTTATTGAGACAGAATTAGGAGGATTCGGTGTGGCCAATCAGGCACAGCCACCTTCCTGTCACTATTACAAATGCCCAGGATAATTAGCTGACAAAGAGAATAGGTTTCTTTTTGCTAATGGTTGAACTTTAGGTTCATGTCATTGTTTGGGGCCTTGTCTTTGGGCCTGTTAGAAACACAGAGTAGTGGGAGCGCAGTGTGGAGAAGCCTGCTCAGTTCCTGGTTGGGAGCAAGTGGATACCCCCAGGTAATCTTGCAGCCATCAGAGGCCTCCCAAAGCCTTCTACAGTGTCTTCCAACAGAACCAAGTGAAGGACTCAAGCTATACAGCCCAGAAACTTTGGGAGACATTTCAGATCAAAGAAATAGCATACATAGAGCTCAAAGGGAGAGACACCCCAGTACCCCCAGAGAAGACTGCTGAATTCTTTGGTATTACACGATATAATACAAGTGGTTTTCTTAGACTTCAGTTGTAACATAGAGTCTGGATACAGCGGTGAATTCTATACTCTATCATGTAAAACTGAATTAATCCAATTGTACCTTTTCACGTATGCATTTTTTTTTTTTTTGTGACAAAAGTACAGATCATTTAGGACATAACATTTACAGTGTCATACAGACTTGCCAGATGCTGACAATTCTCATCAGTCAATGGAGAGGGATCACAGTTATTAAAGAAACCATCTTTCTCCTCAGAAACACCTTTATGTCTGAGGAGGGCAGTTCGGGATGGTAGAACCACGCACATAAAAATCCAAACTTTCCCATGTAGATTCAAGCTACATCACTGTGAAACAAATCAAAGTCTCAGCTCCTCTTTATGGAGTTGCAGCTTGCCTGGGTGCCGTAAAGATGGATTGCTTATGTTTTAAGTGCTGGATATTGAATCTAAGACCTCATGTGTGCTAAGGAATTGCTTTTTCACCTTGACACCCCCAGCCCCCATTTTGCCTTTTATTTTTGAGAAAATGCCTCAGTAACATGTTCAGACTGGCCTTTAACTCGCTTTGGAGTCAATTCAGACCCTTGCATTTGTGCTCCTCCTGTCCTGGCCTCCCAAGTAGCTGGGATTACAAGCATGTGACTTAGGTTTGGCAGCTTGTTTTTGTTATTTTGTTTTTAAACATAAAATCACCCAAATTCACAGATAGAAATGACTACGGTTTTCCATCTATATTCTGTGGTATCAGAACAGTGTTTGGGGGCTGGAGAGATGACTCAGCACTTCAGAGCAATTATGTCACAACATAGAGCTCAGACTCCAGCACTCCTGGGAGAAGCCAGGTGGCCCACCAATGCCTGTCTGTCCAGCTCCAAAGGATCCAGCACCTCTTCAGGTTTCTGCGTATTCACAGGCACGTGTACCTGCATAGATGTGTGTCTACTTCCTCAGGCAGATACATACACACAAATAAGCAAATAAATAAAAGTAACTGTAACACAATAAAGTGAGAACAGTGTTCAAGAAGATAAGTTCAGAATTCTCAGGACTTGCTTCCACACCTTCAGACAGCCATCGTTGGCCAATGTGTGGCATAAATGTATCATACCTACCTTCCTGTGTTATTATACAGAATACTGAAAAGGTATGTGCTCAAAAGTTCAGATTTCATAGCATTAGTAATTCTTATTTCTTTACCAAGGGCATTATTCTAAAAGCTGACATATTTCTCAGCCATGATGGCTAGTATTCAGAACATATTAATACTGGCAACACTGGCTTAATTATGAGAAACACCAGTAGCTTATTCATCACAAGTTTTGAAACATGAGTGTAAATACACTTTATTTTTCTAAAGGCAAGTAACATCCCAGTATTGGTTCAAATAGTTTAATGCCCTGTGGACCCTTTGTAAGCATCCTGGAGATCCCCAGGGATCTACATAACAATCCCAGCTGAGAGTTGCCATAGAGCATATATTACCAAGAACACTTTATTCTCCACAGACTTCAGGAAGGAGGGAAGCACTCTGTTCTCTTCTGAGTAGAACCAAGAAGAGAGAAGCAAATAACTCACAGGGTGGAGACATAGGCAGGAGCTTGATGCTTGAAACTACCAGAGAGATTTGAGAAAAGACGCTCAAGACGGAAGCTTTCTTTCTCATTTCCCAGAACCCAATCTAGAAAAAGCCACCAGTATCCTCTGCAAAGAGCTGATATTTATCACAGATTGGTCCAGCATGGTGCTGCCTAACACAGAGATTAAAGGTGACTCACGGTATCACACGCTATAGTGGGAGGTTGAATTCTTGTGCTCCATGACTGAGAACAAAGCAAGAATGGCGATTTTCTTCACCATTTTTACTCAAAATAGAACATGAGGCTCTACCGCTGCAGTAAGGGAAGAAAAATAAGTGAAAGGCATACATGTTGGAAATAAAGATATTCTTGTTTGTAAATTAATGTTTACATACAAGAGTTGGGAAATTAAGTCAGAGATGGCTCTGTGGGTAAAGGTGCTGGCTGCTAATCCTCATAACTTAAGCTCAATTCCCAGGACCCACAAAGAAGGAGAAAAATGACTTCAAGTTGTCCTTTGACCTCTACATACATGTTAGAGCTTGTACCTCTTTCCTCCATGATTAAATATATAAACGTAATAAAGAAACTAAAGAATTACACAGCCACACGAAGCATAGTTCCCAGAACTTAGTAAAGTCATCAAGCTGAGTAGCTGTCTGCATAACTGACCTATGAAGCTGTGTATTCACACAGACAAAGAACGGGCAGCTGGAGGCTACAATTTACATCACAGTTCCGATGACCTGAGTTCAATCCTAGGGACCCAATGTAGATGTAGAGAGCCAACTTTCAAAAATTGCCCTCTGACCTCTCCTAGAATGCCGTGAGCCTGGGACACATGCACCTATGCTTAACTATGGGTCTTTCTCCTGCCCCACCCTTCAGTCTCTCTCTCTCTCTCTCTCTCTCTCTCTCTCTCTCTCTCTCTCTCTCTCTCTCTCTCTCTCTCTCTCTCTCTCTCTCTCTCTCTCACACACACACACACACACACACACACACACACACACACACACACACACACAAATCAACAGATAAATTAGGCAATAGACCTGTTCAGGAACTGGAAGACTGAGAACATTGCAGTCATCTGCAACTTTCCTTCATAAGCTCATAGGGAATGGAACTTCTGGGAGGTGTGGCTTTGTTGGAGTATGTATGGCCTTATGGGAGGTGTGGCTTTGTTGGAGTATGTATGGCCTTCTGGGAGGTGTGGCTTTGTTGGAGTATGTATGGCCTTCTGGGAGGTGTGGCTTTGTTGGAGTATGTATGGCCTTCTGGGAGGTGTGGCTTTGTTGGAGTATGTATGGCCTTCTGGGAGGTGTGGCTTTGTTGGAGTATGTATGGCCTTATGGGAGGTGTGGCTTTGTTGGAGTATGTATGGCCTTATGGGAGGTGTGGCTTTGTTGGAGTATGTATGGCCTTATGGGAGGTCATGGTAGAAGTGGGTTTTGAGGTTTCATATATTCTCAAGCCATTCCCAGTGCTGCAGACCACTTCCTATTTCCTGTGAAAGGTGTGACAGTCTCAGCTACCTCGCTAGCACCATCTGTCTGAACATCTTCATTGATGATAATGGACTGAATCTCTGAACTGTGAACTACTCAATAAGCTGTTTTCCTTTATAAGAGTCCCGGTGGTCATGGTGTCTCTTCACAGCAATACAACACTAGCTGAGACATATAGTAAGCATCCAGAGTAGTTTATTGTCTAATTGACACAGGTTAGAGTTATTTGGGAAGAGGGACTCTCAATTAAAAAAAATACTTCCATAAGATAAGATGGTGGGCAAGTCTGTAGGGCATTTTCTTAACTAGTAATTGATGGGGGCATTATGGCTCACTTTGGGCAGTGCTGTCCCTGGGATGGTGGCCTTGTGATGTTATTAGAAAGAAGCCCAAGCAAGCTAAGCAGAATAAGTCAGTAAGCAGCACTCCCATGGCCTCTGCATCAGGCTCCTTCCTGCCTTGAGTTTTTGCCTTGCCTTCCCTGGGTGTAAGGATGTAAGCTATATGATGAAATAAACACTTTTCTCCCCAAGCTACTTTCGGTTCTGGTGTTTCATCGACAGCAATGGAAAACCTAAGATAGTAAGGGCTGTGGTTCTCTCCAGATTAACTCATAGAATAGATGAAATTCTTACCAAAGTGTCAACCCAGTTCTGTAGCACAAAAGACTCGTCTTGATATGGATGCAGGAGAGTGCACCCATCTAGAGTAGCTCAAATCTTCTTGACTGAGAAGAAAAATGTAAGAGAGGATGGTACTAAGGCTTATGAATAGAAAAGTATTGATACATCAGTACAGGCATGTAGATTAGAACAACAAAACATCTCAGAAGCAGACCCACAGCACAGCACTGACAATTCCAGGTGTAACTGTAGATGGATGAGACAATTAAAGCATAAAGAGAGAAATTTACATTCTGGTGACTGATTTTTTAAAAGTTGAGATCTAATTTCCATTCTGGAAAATTCTTTTCTTATGTAAAGCTGAACAGCTGTAATGTTCTTAATGTACAACTATCATGTTACCTACTTCTAGAATACTCCATCAATCAAAGAGAAATCCAGTAGTGGTCACCCTCTCTTTACCCCCACCTATAACCCTTGGTACCTGTGAATCAACTCTTACATCCTTTTCATCATTTTGTTTGTTTTATGTGAATGTGTGCATTCCTGGGTATATATACACACTACATGTCTACAGTGTCCAAGGAAGCATTATAACTACAGTTTCCGGCAACAGTAATGTGTGAGTGCTAGGAACCTAACCCTGGTCCTCTGTGAGAGAATCAAATGCTCTTAGCTCCGTAGCCTCCTCTATTTTCTGTTAATTCACCTGTTGTAGCCATTTCATAGCAATAACACCATATAATATGTGGTTTTAAACAATTATTCAATTTCATTTTATTTTACTATTTTATACCTTGCTGTGGTATAGACCATAAATAACTCAGAAGGCAGCCCTAGGGTCCAAAATGGTTCTAGCTCCTACCAATTCCATCTTGATTTCAGGACAGTATGTATATATATATATACACACACACACATATGAGTGTGTGTGTGTGTATGTGTGTGTGTGGTGTATATGTGTATCTGTGTGTGGTGTGTGTGTCTGTGTGTGTGTAGTGTTGTGTGTTTGAGTGTCTATATGTGTGTGTTTGTGTGTCTATGTGTGTGTTGTGTGTGTCTGTGTCTGTGTCTCTGTGTGTGTGTCTGTGTGTATGTAAGAATTTTGATGATATTTGAAGAGAATCCCAAATTGACTGAACACAGATCCTCAAAAGACCAACCATTTTTAAAAGCAACTGAGTTAACAGAGTTAATCAGCGGATTTCAAGCCAGGACTGCGCCACTCACACAGGCTGGGGGGTTTTATTTCCCCTTTTGTGGTGGGAAAAGGAAGCTGTGAAGCAGATGGAGATCGGTTATGGAAAATAAGCAACATTCGGCTTTTTTTTCTTTTTTTTTTTTGAAGGACTGAGTCATAGCATTTAAGGTCCTGCTCTCGTAGCTTTTAACAACTCCCATTTTGAGATGAGAAAAGGGCTCAGATATGTTCTGTGATTTCTAAGGTTACATACAAATTCACCTGCCTCTAGGCTCTGTGTTCTTTCTGAGCAAAAGTCTATTTCTTGCTAAGATCAGGGTCAACGGTAGATGCTTCATAGAACATTAACTAGGGACATCAGGGTCCCATGTGCTAGTCTTTAATCTTCATAGATGTATAAGGCACAAAGAGAACAGAACTACTAATTAAAAATATATGTTCTGCTTATGTCTATTCCAAATTATTTATAAATTTAAAACACACAGTTGGACAGCACTCGAAAACTATGACTATCAACATGCCTAGCAACCACCTAGATACCTGGCTCTGGCTACCAACTTTCCAGTCATCTCTTCATTCCCAGATCAAATCCACAGTTGGAGGAGGCCAACAAACAAAATTTAAGACACAGCATGAATAAGTGGGGTGCCCTGGCCTGAGGGTAAAGTCAACGGAGACCCTGGAGGAGGGGAGTGAGAATGAGGGGGAGGGGACGAAGAGACGCAAAAAGCAGAGAGATAGGTCAATTAATCTGATCAAATCTCCGTTTATTGAAGGAATGAAGTGAGTATATATAGGGTGAAGGGGTTGGTTATCACTCTTGCTGCTAACCTTGAAAGGAAAAAGAAAGTTTCAGCTGCAGAAGGGGGAAGGCAGTTGAGACTATGAGAGGGGTAGTGTGGGAAAGCAAGGACTCTAGGAGAAGAAACATTCCACTCCCAGCAAGAAGTTGTAAATAAGATCTGCTACCGGCCTCATCCTGTTAATTGCTAATGAATCATGAGATGTGACCTTGGGTCAGAGCCAGGCAGAGCTTTGCTCTCCACCGTGGGGCTGTGCAGCTCCAGCCCCATCTCAAATCCACCCTGTCGGCTACTGTACTGCTTTGCCTGTGCAATCTTCCACCCAAAAGCTCCTGTCCAGAGATCAGAGATCCGGGGATGGAGGCTGACTCTGCTAGCGTGCCTTCCAGCTTCTCGCTTTCTTTTCCTGTCATTTCCCTCCCCTCCCCCCTTCTCTTTATTTCCTTGTTTACTTCTAAATGGAAAGAGGAAATCCAAAATCAAACATTTTCACGGCCTCATGAATCCTCCATTTCAAGATAGATTTTTCAGTTCTTGAAAACATCTTTAAAAAGCCTCAAAGTGTTCATGTATATCTGTGTGCATGTGCATGTTTTCTGTATGTGCACACATGTACATGTCACTACTGAGCTTTCCTCATAGTCCTCATGTGTTATTTTGTTTTTCAGTGATAACTGAAGTATCCTTGAGGGATGTAAGTAATGAGAGAGAGAGAGAGAGAGAGAGAGAGAGAGAGAGAGAGAGAGAGAGAGAGAGAGAGAGAGAGAGAGAGAGAGATGAGCCCTAGCCTAAATATGTGTTTATAAGAAGTAGAACATGCGTGCCCACAGAAACACAGGGAGATGCCACAGCACAAACACAGCAACTAGGCAAGATGCCACATGAGGAGGGTGCCAAGGAGGGGTCCAACCCAAGTGGTCTGGCTCACTCCTGGATGTCAGAAGTCCGGCTCTTGTGCCATGAGACATTTGTGGAATTTTCCTCTGGCAGGCCTGTGGAGCTGGCTCCCAGGGCTTTGAGCCGGGAAGGAAGGGTGCTGAGGGGAGCTACTCATATATTGAGGGAAAGAGGAAGAGAAATATCTGTGACACAGGAGAGATTGTGTGTTCTGGAAAAGGAGGAAGTTTTGATGCATCTACTTTTCTGGTTTTCGTTTTCTTAGAATTCAAAATACTTAGAAAAAGGCTCATGAAAAATGGGTGTTACAGGCAAGAAAATTGATTCATAAATCTGTCCAGGGGTCTAAAGTTTCATCAAAATCGAACAGACACTTTGTAAAACAACTATTTACTACAAAATGACGAAGAAGATGTAAATCCATGCCACCAGCATTGGGTTTTTTAAAGAACCCAGTTTAGGGAGTTTCCTTTAAGAATATTTTTTTTCTGATTCTAAAATGTTGACAGTGTTGTCCTCCATTCTGGTGTCACCATGGAAACACTCAGAGATATTTAGGTCGGAAGTGAATGATACCAAAAGAGAATTTAGATAATTATGACTGGGTGGACACAAGAAGAAATGTGTATTGTTCACCATTTGGATTTATATAAAATGGTCTGTTTAGGATGCTGGGCAGGTTTTCTAGTGAGTCCCTGGGAAGAAATGGAAGAGGCTCCTTACCAGGGAGATGCACAGAACAGTCTTGGCAGAGAACAGGGACTGGGGCTCTGCTGGGGCAGAGCCTTGGGGCAGTGGATGGGCACTGAGCCTTCTGTGAACAAGTTCAGTGCTGGCCCATGCCTCTGCTTCTACTATAGCACAGATCTGCCCTTCCTTCTGGCCCAGGGTCCCACTGACTGAAATGAACACTGCCTTCCCCCACTAAGAGCATCTCAGAGCTTTAGCAGGGGCTAGTGCTAATAAGGAAATCCATTTTCAAGTCTCTCTCTTTCATTCTTAAGAGGAGAAACCTGTTTCCATAGTACTTTCCAAAGGCTGATGGGAGAATCTGATCCCAGAGAGAGAAGGTGATCTCTTGGCCCTTTCAGAGGAAGAGGAACTGGGGAGCAGTGTCTCACTTCTCTATTAGGTGACAAGGGCCTTGCCTTCACAGAGGAACAACCACACTGGCTCCCCTCAGCTTGTAATCTCTGTCCTTTTGTCCCCTCTTCCACATGCCCATGGGTGAGGGTGCCTTTCCAAAGGGTGAGCAAACACTCACATTACTGGCTTCCCCTGGAACTACATTAACCCTGCAGGATATCCTCCAGGTGGAGCACAGATGTCTCAGATTTCAAATGTTCAAAGCAACCCAGACCAACGCCCATCTACTCTCCACCTTCTTCTGCATGTCAGAAGCGTGCACCATTGGTCATTCAGGCCCCCCAGCCAGAACCATCACCCCATTCTCAGATCTCCAGGAGAAGCTGTAGCCATGGCATGTCTTGGTTCCAAATCTGTCACTTCCCTCACCCTGCCAAGCAAGGGTCCTTGTCACTCAGAGCTCATCAGTGTCTACAGGTCTATCTGTGCTCTGCCCTGTGATCAGAGTGAGGCTTTCCTGAGCTGTAAGGGAACTACTCCCACCCCACTGTCTATCACTTCTGAGGTCCTGGGTGTCTCCATCCCCACTCACTCACTTTCCCAGCCTCCTGTTAGGTCATTCATGCCCACCTCGGGTCTTCTTCCTTACAATATTCCCCACTTAGAACCCTTCAAATCTGAAGACAGAGAACCAGAATTTGGATTCTCTCATCATTAACTTGCTTTAACTGTTTTTGAACAACAGAGAAATACAACCAACCGCACAGTCTGGACTCTGGAAGTGGAATTTCTTACACCAACCAGAATTCCTTGACATTTATGACATCGCTGCTTGCAAGATAATGATCCTTTTTAATGACCATGGGATAGTCAACTGTGTAACTATAATCAACTTATTCAGTCATTCTTTTATTGATGTTTGAGCTGTTTCCAAGTTTTAAACATTATGAACAAAACTGCTAAGCCCATTCTCCTGAGTGCCTTTCAATGGATGTGGTTTACATGTGAAATGCTCCCCACAGGTTTATGTGTTTTAACACACGGTCCTAGCAGGTGGTACTGTTTGGGGAGTTTATGGATATGAAGGGCTTGGCTTGAGGATTTGAGTCAGTGGAGATGGGCCTTGAAGGTAATAGCTGTTTCTGGTTCAGCCTGAGCTCTCTGCTTCCTGGCTGCCTCAGGGATGTGGCCAATGGCCACAAGCTCCTATTGCTGTGTTATCATACCCCATTCTCCAAGCCATGGGCCCAATAAACTCCCTTAAGTTGCCTTTGCCAGATGTTATGATAACACAGGGAATATAACAATACAGTATAGGCATATACGTATTTCTGCAATAGATACATGTGGAATCGCTGTTGTGGGCATCTGGCTTATTTTATGGGACGATTTCATATAGTTTTACTTTAGTTTTTGAGTTTGATCTGTGTCTTGCCTAGTAGAATTAGTCTCTGCAAAGGTCAGCACCTGCTCAGACATTTCCTTCTTTTATAAAAGGTGCCCCCCCCGTGTGTGTGTGTGTGTGTGTGTGTGTGTGTGTGTGTGTGTGTGTGTGTGCAGGCCAGAGAAGAGTTTGCATCTGGGGTTACAGGTGGTTGTGAGCTGCCAACATGAGTGCTGGCTTGCAAAGGCCTGGTCTTTGCACAAGCAGCAAGTGTTCTTAGCCACTAAGTCATCCCCTGCCCACACTTTTCAGTTACTATTTGTTGAAACAAGAAGTGTGAAAGTCTGCACACTGGGCTCCTACTTCCCTGTCTGACTTGTTAGTTTTGCTTCCATGCCTCTTCAGCCTGGCAGGCTTCAGCTCTCAGGGACAGCTGTGTCTCTGGAGCACTTACATTCCAGGGAATGAGGCCCTGGGAAATCCTCCCACCTTCCTGACTGGCCCTGAACTGTGGCAAGAAGATTGCAGTCAGGGTCTTTCAGAGCTTAGAACCACCCTAGGCCCATCAAATATGTGAGGATTAGAGTTGCAAGCCTCAGCAGAGCAGACCTCTGGGTGAGACCTCCTAGAACACAGTCTTGGGCTGGAATTCTCACACAGATGTGGCCAGCATATGTATGTGTTTTCACAGTGCCCTATAGGAAGCAAATATTCAAGCAAGTACTTTACTATTATGTACTTTCATTTAACTGCTTTTCCTATACTGCTGATATCATAGAGGCTCATTTTTACTTAGTGGGTTAGACCATGTAATACCCATCAAAAGGCTGGCCCGGTGGGAAATCACCCGTGTTGAGCGTGTTTCTATGGCTCCAAATACCATTTGCAATAGGTGGATTATAAAACAAAGCGACAACAATAAACCTTAATAAGAGAACCGTTAGCCAGTTTTTGTAGTAGCAATAAGATGCTGTGTAAGTGGTTCGGCATCCTGACTTCCTTCCAGAAAGCTGGAGCAACTTTATGCTAACACCTGCCCTCTACACCTGTAAATCAATCTCTGATGAGCCGCCTTGACGTGGGATGCACCTGTGACTTTCTGTCAACCAATGGGACAGGGCAAAGATGGCCTGGCATGCAAGATCAGCAATTATGTATGATTACATCATTCATGCTGTCTCTCTGTCTGTGTCTGTCTGTCTGTCTGTCTGTCTGTCTGTCTCTCTCTCTCTCTCTCTCTCTCTCTCTCTCTCTCTCTCTCTCTCTCTCTCCCCTCCCTCCCTCCCTCTCCCTCTCCCCACTGGCTTTAAGGAAATAAGTAGGGAATTTCAAACAAGGAATAACAAAGCACCTCAGAGCCAAGTATAGAGAACACCCTGTAAGGCTTCCCACTGACCCCCTGCATACAATAAGACCCTCAGCGAAAGACACCTTTAGCTTTAGAGTCACACAACTAGAATTCTGGCAAATCTGAGAACTCAAGAGTGAATCCATCTCCAGTTCCACCTCAGATGAGACAATTCCAGTCAACACTCATGACATCCTGTGAGACAGCAGAAAACTCAGTGTGTCTAAGCTCCTGACCCAAAGGAACTGCAAAGGTAGCAAGTAATCACTGTTTTTAGCCACGATATATGTGGCTATTTTGCTCTACCAGGACAGACAAATAATTTAACTTGCATCTACTGTGACTGCACAGTGTATCAAATATAATACTGGGTTCTATATTACTTAGTGTTTATCATTCGATATTAATATAACCTGCCAGAAACATCTCCACACATCCTCTATGCCCTTGTTTTACAGACACCCAAATGATACTGTGACATCAACCTGAGCAAGTAAAGCACCTGCCCCATTGATCTAACTTAATGAGCTCTCTGATAAACTATTTCTCCTTAGCAAGATGAAATGTTCATGACATAACAACCTTATTTGTTTTAGTCATTGTTACTAAACATGCGATCATCATTTTAATAAAGTTACTGACGAGTCTCAAGGTTTCTGAAAGAAGTCTGAGACGTCTTCCATTTTCAAAGCGCAGACCTAGGAACCAGCCAGGCTGGCTGGACAGATATCAGCATAAAATGAAGCTATTTGTCAGGCCTCAGATCAATGTTTGCCAGTAATCTTTGGGCAATCTAGGTTGGACATATAAGAAATATCATCTTTTAATGAAATAGGCCATTCTGGATGTAAATAGCAAATTAATATGGTGAGTATGTGCATTGCATACTGTGGTTAAAGGACTCTATACTTCTGTGGTGGAATAATTGGAACTGTCTTGGTTTTTAGCAACTGTGGATTTTGTGGTTAATGGTGTTGTCTAGTCGTATTATAACAGTTGTTTGGACATATATGTGTCTCCTAGGTGATTCACATACAAGTTACAGGTCATTGGAGTTAAACCACAGGGATCAATGAAACTGACCAGCACTGGGGGTCTCACTCCCTTTTCTAGCCTCCAGCTTTTCTTGTTAGTCACAAAACCACTTCTATCTACTAAGCAAACAGTGGAATCCAGTTACTGATTCTAGAGATAACTTTTATAATAGAAAACGGCAGCTGACATCCCCTTCCGAAAAAGAAAATGTAAAATTTAGCCTTTTGAAATTAACTCTGATTTTTGATGTTATTTTCTATTTAATATTTACTTTTATGTTATGTGTGTGTACTTAAGTGTGAGAGATATATATGCACCATGTGCACGCATGAGTCACTTTCGGAAGAGGACATTGTAGCTCCTGAAACTGGAGTTCAGATAGTGGTAAGTCCTCTGTAAGATCAGTAAGTGCTCTAAACTACTGAACTATCTCCAACCCCAACCCTGATATATTTTTTAAAATGTATTCACATGTATTTGTTTTTTAGGACCAATATTATATATTTTTAAAGATTTATTTGTATATGCATCTATGCGGGGTAATGTTTAGATGAGTGCAGGTGCCTATGAAAGCCAGAGAGGAGGATGTTGTATCTCATGATCACTCGTAAACCATCCAAAAAAGTGCTAGAAATTGAACTCGGGCCCGCCCTCTGCAAAAGTAGTTATGTGCTTATAACTGCTAAGTCATCTCCCAGGCCCCAACACATGTTATTTTGAAGTTGATTAATTTCCCCCAATTCATAACCTTTTATTATAGTCTTCCTTACAACTTATATTGTTGTTAAATTCATTCCTTGTATGCTGTTAGTATTTTATTACGTGAAAGTATTGCGCTTCTTCTAAAAATAAATAAAATGATGAGCATAAGGCTTTGTGTGTTTGAAATGAAGGCAATTAAAAGAGCTAGTCAGTAAATAAGTGATAAGATCTGAGGGCTTTCCAGGCAAAGGCTGCTACCTTGATGTTGGGGCTATTATAACCAAAATATTGTCGAACCTTTAATCAGAGCTATTTGTCAGCCAAATAGATGGTGTACTGTTCTCCAATTAAAATGTGAGATGATATCATGTTAATTCAAAATCCATTCTCATTTCTACATCTTTATTTCCCTTAATAGGGGTCATTAATTTGTTGTTCAAGAGACGGCTAAAAATAATGTCACATAATGACTAATGTGGAGAAATGTTCAGGTGCCCGGTCTGTGGCTGAGGGCATGTGTTGGTGTCAGTCTCTTTGATAAACAGTTCATAGTAAAGAACAGAGAAGCAGATTCAACTGTTATTCCAGGGTCTGTGAGAGGAGAAACATCAGAGAAGATGGTAACATCTGTATACAGAATTGTCCATCACCAGGTCCTTCATTGTAAAGGCAGACACTGACAGTTTAGAGACAGTCACATTATAAAATATGTGGATTCTAAATCTTCTTATAATGAAATAGTTGGAGACTAATATAAGATAATTAAAAAGTGAATAATAACATAAGAGGTTTTAAGGTTAAGAGAAAAGTGGAGACTAAAAGTTCCATTAGCTTAAAAACCGATGGATGAAAGCCAAGGGTCAATTGATAATGCTTGTCCCCACACAGAGGTCACAGGTAATTAAGTATGGTGGATCACCAGTTTCAGCTTCTGTCGAATGTGTCTTACAGTGATAACATCAGTTAATGTAGATAGTCATGGTAGCCCAATCATAGATTTACCACGGGTGCTACCCTCTAGACCTGGGACAAGTTGGTGTCAAGAGCAGCCTTCCCGAAGTGGTATTCTCCTCCGAGGCCATCGACTTGATGAAGGAACAACTCTGAAGCTCTTTTTGACTGTGGAGCTAAGATTCCTCTTAGAGGTTGGGGGAAATGCAGCCTCTTTTACCTGTTGTAAATGAATACTCTACTGGGTCTTGTTTGTGAACTAAAAAGCATCATTAGCAAGCTTGGGAGAGCTGGCTTCCCTGAAGTGTGTGCACACATGCCTAAGAGTGGCGGTCTGCCCTGTCTGTCCCCACTTGTGGTTCTCTCCCTGCAGGACTCATGAGAGGGGCCTCACCCTGGGAAACCAGATGTGACCATGTGAGTCTCTGACTTGCTGTGGTCAACGTCACATAGCGAACAATGTTTCACTTCTGACTTGGCTTTCTTTTGAGCCAAGAAGCTCGTGTGGCATCAAGCCCTCAGAAGAGATGGCATGCCACAGAGCCTCTTGCTCACCAAAGGTAGACATGGCTTCTAAATAAGGAGAAATCATTGCTGTCAGAAGTCAGTGAGAACAGAGGGGTTTCTGTGACCATAGCACATTCTGGCATACTCTGACTAATGTGAGAAACATTTGAAGCAAATGTGTTTTAGAAAATAATTAAAGAAGTTAAAATGCAATAAATCAGAAATTTAACACATTTCATAATGCCTGTAAGATATAAAATCCCTATAGAAATTTAAAAAATATTTTATATTTTGAGTCATGATGGCCAGTAAGAGTATTCACTAAATTTTAGTGTCTCAACAAGAGAAAATAAAATCTTTAAAACTTTCCAAGTCCTTTAACTAAGAGAAAAATTTAAAATAATATGTTTATCAAGTGATGGAAGTATGATGATAAAAAGAAATGTTTCTTTTCTATTCTCACTTTTAAAAGAATCTGTGAGCATACCCCAGGAATAATTACAGGATCGAGGGCCGAGAAATGAAAATATTAAGTAGTCATAAGCATCTGGTTGTGCCCACAGGTGAGGATGTGTTCAGTAAAGAAATAGATGAATTGAACAACATCAGAGGAACAAGGGCCACATCCTCAGGGATCCCATTGGCTGCATCTGACACAATTTCTATGCCAAGACAAATTGCATGCTATTTAATTAATTACAGCTCAAGAAAAAAGGAATACCTGTGACTTCACACAATTTACAAATAAATGATGATGAAAATTAAGTCATTTCGATGCCTTGTAGAGACCCTGTGCCTCTGACCAATCATGTATCAAATCCCCCGACTCCAGAAAGAAAACAGCAAGCAGTGACAGAGGAAAGGCTATTCTGCAGGATGCTACTCTAGGACCCACTAAGAAGCTCAAGATCATGAAAAATAAGGCAGCGTATTTAATTAGCTTAACTGAATTAAGAAAGGCCAAGAACATTGGAAAAGCACATCTTCGGGTGTGTCTATGAGGGAATTTCTAGAGCATATGAACTGAAGTGGGAAGGCCTGTTCTGAATGTAGTCAATACTCTTCCATGAACTGGGATCCTGGATTCACTACAACAGGAAAGTGAGCTGAGCGCCAACATTCATCTCTTATCGGCTTCTTGACTTGGATGTGGTATGATCCGCTGCCTCAAGCCCCTGCCACCGTGACTTCCCTGCCAAGGCTTCCTCCCTTCCAGCATCAACTGTCCCCACCCACTGGCCCAAATGAACCATCTATGTTGAAGTTGCCTCTGTTAGGTATTTTGTTGCATTTGTAAAATAAGTAACACATAAAAAAATGGGCAAGACATTGTCATGTAGCAGCGTGAAGTCCCAGCAATGCCCAGTTTGCAATGTAATATCATAGACTGAACCATGCAACAGGAAGAGAATGGAATTGAAACCAGGGCTGCGGAGATGTTTGCAGGCAAAGGTCCCTGTCCGTGCAAGTATGAGGATCCAAGTTCAGATCCTCAATGTCCATGTGTAATCTGGGTGTGAGTGTGCACCCAGTATTGATGTGAGGTCACAGGGAGATAGATCCTTGAAGCTCACTGGCCAGCCACTCCAGTTGAATCAGTGAGGTCCTGGTTTTATGAGAAGCCCTGCCTTAAAATACAAGATGGAGAGCAATTAAGAAAGACATTCAACATATACCTCTGGACTCTCTACAACTATATCCGAACACATTCATGCATGGCACACGTATGCCACACATACACACATGGGCATGGGTAAACATGAATTCACACACACACACACACACACACACACACACACACACACACACACACACACACACTGGAGTTAGTTGAGGGTAATGAGCCAAACATTGCCTTTTTAGTTGTAAGAATCCATATGAATGACATATGGATTAGACCTAAACTAGTCCTGCTTTTAAAAAATTTATTTTATTTACAATTCTAACATTTTCCCAATTGCACACCTGTAATCTCAGAATCTGGGAAGTAGAGGCAGGAGATCAGGAATTCTGTGTCATTCTCTATGACACAGCAGATTCAAGGCTACCCTGGGTTATGTGAGACCATGTCTCAAAAAGAGCTTAAATTATTAAAGGAGTTTTAAATGAGACCATTCAAGCTTCACATTCAAGCCTACCAGTTGTCACCATTGCATTCCTTTGTGTAACTAGTCTGTCACCAAAATGGCAGTATGTGAGCTCTGCACTCTGCCACCTGCTGGGACAGCCAGTTCAAAGAAGCAAATCAGAGGGGTGTGGGAGTACAGGGTGGCTGAAGATAAAAGCTTACATTCAGGTTTCAGAATCAATTGGGAAGCTACATTATAATGGCCTGATTACAGGTCCCTTTAAATCAGGTCCTCCTGTCTATTGAACTTAATTGTACATAAGCATCAAACAATTAAGACAAAAGTTGTAAGAGCTTCTGTGGCCCGGGCAGGTTTGCTTGTCCTTTGCATTTGCTCAGCTTGCATGTAATCCTATTTAAGAAGCAGACTATTCAGTGAGGAGATGAATCTAGATATAGTGGAACATCTGGCCTGTGTGATACAATAAGGTCCTCAAAAAACACCTAGAAAGGAAGGAAACCCATGTGGCCTTTTAATTGGAAACTGCCACTTTTGTGTTCTCAGGGTGGGAAGTTTCAAAATTGAGCACCTAGACCTTTGAGAGAGCTACCAACTCCTTAAGGCACTCCGCTATCCATACCTGGCAGTTTACTCACTTTCTAGTATCTGAGGCAATGCTAGCTCACGATGGGAGTTTCTTCAACTTTCAGTTCATTTTAACTGTTGATTTTTATAACTAGGCACTCAAGCTCACAGATAAATAGCAAGAAGTTTAGTTTATTTTTATTTTTTTTTAAAATATGTCAGTCTCTGGAATTTTACATTCAAAATTTAGAATGCTGCTATTAAAATATAAAGGGTAAAGCTGAATTATCACGTGAGTCGTAGACAGCAAAGTTGTACATTAATGTCTTCAATGGTTTCTGTTGTTCCAGCAGTAATTTCAACCCACACCCTCTTGGGTCCATTTAAGACGGTTTCTCCATCTTATTATAACCTGTCTGACCATCTCCATTCCAAAAAACCAAAGAAACCCCTTTCTTAGCTTTTTATCATCACCTGTACTTATTTTATGTCGTGTGTCTTTTCCAAAATAGACAGTTATATGCCCATGACTCAGTCCCAGATCAGATGGACTTCTTAACATTCCTGTTCACTTTTAGGACACCTCCAACACCCCCTTGTCCCTGGAAGGATAACCCTCCAGAGAGATGGTGATGAATGTTATGGCTTGTTGCAACCCAACCCTCTGAGCAAAAGTTTGTTGACATCCCCCACATCAAACATCATTCAGCACGGTTTCACTTGCGCCAGAAGACCGTGTTTGGAGAACGTCTGATAAGCCTCACTGAGAAGCCACCACACGCCCCAGGATCTCTCGGAATTATCTCAGCCTACGGAGATCTGATCCTGTACTTGCAGTGAGGCGCGTCCATAAAGTCAAACCCAAGTGTGTGCTTTGATTTGGAACCCCAGCTGATGACAGCTGAACTGTTGATTTAATATGTTCTGTGCAGATAAAGGCAAGGGTTGGCAACCATACAACTGTCTTCACAGGTGAGGAGACAAAGATCTCCAACATGCTTATTTCTCACAGCCCAGGTCCCTGACCTGGGCCTGGAAACACATCAAAGGCCTTCCCTTCCCTTCTCAGGCTCTCCCCTAGCCCTTGCTCCCCTTCTCATTGGGCTCCTCCTGTACCTCTCACCAGTGAAACAATGAAGCTATTATACTCCCTAGAGAAGAGAAGCAGAGTAATTACTTTCCCGGCCAGGTGCCAGGAGTCAGTTTCCTTGTGTGCAATTATTGTGTGGTAAAACGGCTGAGGCCATGTTTTTAAATTTTGTTTTCTTTTCTTTGTTTTCTTTTAAGGCACTGACTGCCAGGTTGGCAGACACTGGGCCCAAGCCTCAGCATCAACCTGGGACAAGCAACTTTCTTTAGAAACTGGCTTCTATTGGTCTTTCAATTCCTCCCAACATGGAGTCTCCTTATATTATAGTTACATCCCCACCTGAGTGTTGATAAACAAGGCCAGCTCAGGGAAAGTGCTCAGCTAGAAGCGATCCCTGTTTCTAGCTAAGCAGCCTAAACCATGTTTGGGTTTTTGTTTGTTTTTAGCAGTGATAAAGACTGTCACTGGTGGAGTGACAGTGATCCGAAGGACCTCTGATGGGCTTGGATGGAGTAAGGACAGTTTAATTAGGAGTGAAATGAGGACAGGGTTGAGGCCTCTGGTCTTCTGAGTCTATCTCAAGTCTCCCCATGGCCAAACCAGACTTAAGAAACAAAGAGTACCCAGTCCTGATTGTAAGGACGGGTGTGCATTATGCAACACTCACTTGCTCTGCACTCTCTCTCCCACTCCAAGAATGCTTTATTCCTACTTGATACTAATAATTATAACTGAGAATTGAAAATTACCTTCCACACGCTAGGCTTAAACATGCATATCATCTCACAGGTCCTCTATCTACTCCAACATGAAAGTATTGTTAATTCTGCATTACAAAAGATCTTAAGGACTATAAAGATGAATGATACAACTCCTGAAGCTAAGAATTGGCAGGAGTGGGAGGTCTGTTTCATTCCAAATGTTAAACTCTCAGCTGCTCTGCTACACCAAGAACCATGATCACTCCCCCTTGTAGGACTATAGGAAGCCAAGCCAGAAGAACACAAAACGCACATCACTCAGAGGCCTGGTGACAGTCCATCTTCATTGTGGAACTCTGTCACCTTGCTCAGCAGAAATAACCTGATTTGTTGAGAACTCTATCAGCCTAGAAGGCTTAAAATGCATGCCAAGTTGGTCACAGGATGCGCAGGTAGACATCATTTCAGGATGAGGCTAGCTCTGGAATTTGCCATACACTATCGGCCAGATTTCTCTCCTTGAGATGAGTAGACATCATTCAACCTGTGGAGGGGCTCAGTGAAGTAGGAGAGGATTTGATCCCTTCTGCTCTTGCCTGTCCACTGGGCTCACCTACCTCATCCATCCCGTGCTGTCCCTTCCCATCCATGCCTGTTTCCCACCATGACACCAAGTTGACAACACAAGCTCCTGTGATTCTCAAATGTGGGGTCAATTAAAATATGGGTTTTTCTTCTGTCTCTAATTTGCGGATGAAAAGTTACTAGGGTTCTCAGCTTCCTTCATGAGCCACTCCTCACAATAAAATTTCTTTCAGATAAATATACATCTAATTGATTCTATTTCTCTAGAGACTCCTGGCTAATTCATCAGGCAAGTATTTAAATGATTAGATGTGGTGGGATTCAGGTGTTAACTGATAAGGTCCAAAGATGCTTACCCAGGGTCCCGGGCTCCTGAAGGGGGAGTGGCCAACTCCATTCATAAGGGGCTGCTGAGATCCTGAGAGGCCCATTTCCTGGTTCCTGACTGCTGGAGAGACCGGTTCGGCATCCATCGTCTACCGTGTAGATAATTCAGTCTATCAGGCGCCTACATAAGCTGTTACCTATATCATAAATGTTAACTTATATTTTAATAAATATTAATCTTAGATTAATATATTTAAAAAAAAACCCTCTGCCTTCAATTAAAGAGTTTGCTGGTCAACAGTATGATCAGATTGCTAGAAAATCTAACTATTTAGTTCACTAGCTAATTTAATTTCTTGGACCCAGCTTAGAAGATTGCACCATCTTCACATATCACAATGGTAAGACCACATGGTCATATCAGGATAACAATTCCAGGTTCAGAATCCAGCTTTGTTTATTATATAAGAACAGCTTCTATAGATATGGATGGCCAAGTTCATTTACTAGAAACTGTCTAGATTAAGGTTTGTGTTCAGCTTTGGTCATAATCACTGCAGGTCTAGAGAAGATTTGTGACTTGTGGAAAATGGACTAGACTAATTACCTAAGGTTTTCAACCTCTATGATTTAAAAGTGATGGGGACAGGGTAGAACAGACACAGATTAGAGGTTAGAATTGGTTCCCTCCAATTTGTAATTCAGCTGCAAATCCTACAGGTCCATGTTTTCTTTTAACGCTACTTGTATAATGTTCTGCTGATAATTCTTGAACATAGGGGATTTAGCTCCTATAGGCGTCTTCCTTTTTTACACACACACAGAGGAGAGAGAGAGAGAGAGAGAGAGAGAGAGAGAGAGAGAGAGAGAGAGAGAGAGAGAGAGAGAGAGAGAGAGAGAGAAGAGAAAGTGCTTGGGAATCCCTAAATCCTATCCACTGGTGATGTGATATTGGAGGGCAGGGGTCTTTGGGAAATAATGATTTAGATGACATCATTATGGTGGAACCCCATGAGTGGGTTTAGTGTCTTTATAAGATGCCCCAGAGAGTTGCTTCCTACTTTCCCAAAGTGCAGACATAATGAAAGAAGACTGTGGATTAGGAAGGTAGCCCTCACCAGACAGCAAACTGCCAATACCTTGATCTCAGATTTCCCAGCCTTTCAAAATAGTAAGATAGGTTTTCTTTTGACAACTTAAGCTGCATGGTCTAAGGCATTTTGTTTAGCACCCAGAAGGCATGTACACACATTTTCACATGTTCACCCCCCCCTCCCCATCTCCATGTCTTTGTCCCTCTGTCTCTTTTATCTACCCATATACACCCACCTCAAGCATCAACACAAATAAAATCTATGTCATATTCTCTTTTACAGGTTATGTGCACATTACTTAGATTTGAAGTTCAAACACATTATATTATAGCTTAATGATTTAAACTAAAGTGTTTGCTTCCATTCACTAAAATCTTCCTGGCTTTGTGTGAATTCACTCCTTTCCTCCCAGTCTCTTGCCCCTCCCATTTTTCCATCCCTGACCTCATCCCAGAAAAGAGGATCCTATCTCTCTCCTTGCTGAAGACAAATGTCTGCTTCCAGATGCCCCACCCCCTCTGCCTGGCAGTCTTTGGAGGTAGGACGTTTATCATAGTCACATTTGCACCGGAAAAATGAAAGGACTTGTACCGTGATAGTCCACAGCAGAGTAACACCAAGTAATTTCCCACCAATCTTAGTCATCAGGGCTAATTAATTAAGAATTAAGGCATGTAGATTAGTGTAGAAAAAATTAAGTGGCTCTTCATTTTACCAAAGGATCTTTGCCAAGCTCACAGTTTAGGATAATCTGGTAGAGAGCCTCTGTATAATGTTCCCATATACAATGTTAGTCCTAAATAAATTAGAAGAGAATTAGTTTGTTGGCAGCTTTTAATCATCAAGAAGAAGATGCTGTGCCAAAGGCAGAAATCATACCCTGTTGAATGCTGTCTAAAGCCAGTTAAGGCAATGTAGGATGTTAGTTAGAATCCAGTGGTGCTGGAAAGGCAGATAAACATGTGTATGCCTTGTGTCTTGGTCACTTACTACATGGGCAACTCATTACATCTACCAAAAAAAAGATAATATCAAGTCTTTGCCCCCAACACCTATGAAGTAAATTTATTTGGAAATAAAGTCTGGGAAGATGTCATCAGTTTCAGAGGGGGTCACTAAACCACCCATTACACAATGGGCAGTCTTATCTAAGAAGAGAGAGTATACAGACACACACAGAGAAGAAAGCCACATGGTCACAAAGACACATAGAGAAGAATATCACATGATTCTAAAGGCGGAGATCATAGAGACACAATACAGGCCAAGAATTCTGGAATTTACTGTCCACTCTTGAAAAGTAGGAAAGTCAAAGAGAGAGTCTCAGAGGGAGCAGGGCCCTGTCCTTACCTGTCTTGAAACATCTAGCTTTGAGAATTATGACATAATACATTCCTAATGTTTTCAGAGACCCAATTTCTTGGACTTTGTGGGGACATGACACCTAGTCTGAGTTGAGGTCATGACAGCCCCAAGCCTCAGGAAAACAATATTGTCAATACCTCCATTGACAGCAAAATACAAACAATACTATCAATGGCCACACTTTTCTAATAAGCTTGTTCTATGGTTTTGAAGAGTAAATGTGTGTGGTGGGTTCTTCACAGTGTCTTCCCCACTGACTGCTCTGCACATGTGATTTTGTTAACATATGTCAGCTACTGTCACACACAAGTAACTGAGATTCCAAGATGTCAGGTAGTTAGAATTTTAATTCTCTCCCTCAACTTAAGATGCCAACCATCTCTACAATGACTACCTAGGCATTTCTGCCTTTAAAGGTGGTCACAATTGTATACCCATTAGTCTAGAGTTGAAAGCATTGAATAAACCACTTTGCATCTATGAAATAACTGGATTGTAAGAAAGGGGCAATTAACCTTGAGCCATTGGATGTCACCTTGATGTCATCCTTACCTATACTACTATCCCTATTACCCAGAAAAATTTCAAATGGAATCCTCAATCAACAAGACCTGGCTGGTCCCTTGGGACTTGCAAGCTCCCCTATTTATGTTTGGTAGCCATGGAGACAAGCTTTGGCCCTGGTGCTCTTGACCACACCCTGCTCTGACAACAGGAGCCTTTCCAGTTTAAGTGGATCGAATAAGCTGTGTCCCCACAGCATGTAAGTTCTCCATTTTCTAAAATAAATATGCATTTTAATAATTAAAAAGGAAACACATTCTTTCAGTAATCTATCATCAGTAACAAGTCAAAATGCTGATAAAAAAATAAAATGGAAAAATAGCTTTATTTGTGAAGCATTTGTGTAGAATGTATGAAGCCATCATAAATCACAGTTCCTATATTCACTTCAGTAATATATTTGGAAATGATGGTTCTAAAGGCCCACTTGTCAATGTTTGTATAGCAACCGAATAGTATAGAAGGCTGCATCACTCATCTTTCCCAACCTGTTTCTCTCCTTTTATTGTGGACAGTGTCTAGATAAATGGTCATAAATTCAAGAAGATCCAGTCTTGGCTTTATAAGGTAAAGACCTCTGACTTCCACTTTGTAACTGAACCAAGTAAAAGCTAACTTACAAAATGCTTACCCATAATGCCCCAGGCTATTACTCTCCTAGGTGGACTGCCACCCAGTGTGAGTTGACCCCACAGACATGCTACTAATGAATACAGAACAGAAACACCAACAGGAATCCACAACCAGAACAGGTTATAAAACCACATGACTACGGTTACTCTTCCCTCATTGGTTCAGATCGAAGCCTGTTGCCATCTTGGTACCTGCCTAATGGTCAGGTCACTTGGCAGAGACTGAAGGTACCCAGACAACCTTCAAAGTCAGTCTGTTCTTACTTGAGTTTTCAGGTGTTTCAAGCCCTGGTGACACTTGGCTGACAGCTTTGGAAGAGGCCCTAAGCCAATGAGTCATCCAGATTCTCAAACTTCGGAGACACGGAGACAATGCATGGCACTGTTTGTAACACTCCATCAGAAAGTATACACGGTACTAGGAAGCAGTGCAGAGCAGCGCATGCCCCTCCAGGCATCCCTTATTGCCTTGTCCAAACCCTTCAAGATGGTCACAGCAACAATTCTAGCTCATTTTGCTCAAACACAGGTGCAGACTACATCTGTTTAGAAGTCCTTTGTGACTCATCAATTTTAATTTTCCATTAATTTTCCTCATGCTCCACACGTTTTTAGCACCCTGTTGTCTCTGCAAGGATGGATTTGTGTTTATCACACTCTCCCTGGAGCAGTGTATGCATTTCACAGCAACTTTCTGAAGATAAAGTCAATGTAATCTTTTACCTTATTTTGCTCAATTAAACTGTTCCGAAGACCGAAGCAGTATAGAAAGTGTGAAATTTAACATTTTAATACTGATGATGTGTGTGCGCTCTTTTAATTAACATTTGGGGAAATACCTGTCCTTGACACTGATCAAGAAAATACTTTTTTTTGTTGTGTTGCTAAGGTACTCAGTTTTTAAAGTGACAGTTAATGAATAAAATAAAGCCACGTGCATGCTATCTCAGTAAGTAAGGTGCTTACGGAGCAAGCATGAAGATGTGAGTGTGGACCTCCCAGTCCCTGTGTGTAAAAGCCAGGTATAGTGCTGTGTACCTAAAACCCTAGTTCTGTGTGTGTGTGTGTGTGTGTGTGTGTGTGTGTGTGTGTGTGTGTGTGTGTGTGTGTTTGTGTGTGTGTGTGGAGCCATGTTGATCCTGGGACCTTGCTTGCCAAACTGCCAAACTTCAGGTTCACTGAAAGATCATATCTCAAGAACAACCAACCAAACCATGAAACAAGTGTGACTGAAAAAGATGTCCCTCTGCCAGCTCTAGCAGCTCTCTCTGACTCTACCCTCCCCGCCGTACACACACGAACACATATGCACACCCATTTTCAAATAAAATCATTATCCTCCCCATTCTCTATAGTCCTGTGTTGTTCTGCAGAGGCCCAGCCAGATGCTACACTCTGGAAGGAAAAACCATTTTCTTTCCATCCACAAGCTCCTCACATGAGTCCTCAGCTTCGTCCCTATGGAGCCCAAGACATTGTCAAACCTCTCCCAAAACAGCCTCTCAGTGATGCTGCAAGGAGGGCGGTCACTGTAGAGGAACATGGTGCCACATCCCTGGGATGCAATGTCTTCTAGGAAAGTCCACGGAAGGCAAGAAGAGCTGTACTCCTGAACTGCCCAGGTAGGGAACTGCCTTGTCAATCAGGATGCACATTTATTTATTTATTATTTATTTACTTTTTATTCACAGCATTGCACTTTTTTTTGAGATAGGGTTTCGCCACCAGCCTCATTAGATTTGAACTTGCCATTCTGACTGCTGGCATATAAGAACCTCCATCTCTAAGATTTCCACACCCAATTCTTTCTCAAGTCAATAACTGGAAGGCAAACAAAAAAAAAAACAATGGATCTGGGAGGTGATTTTTACCCAATTGACAAATATTTTATTCTTATGGAAGCAAGAATTATAATAACAGAAGTCATTTTGGAGAAGGTGGTCAAATCTGAATGACTGCTTTTGGTTTTGATCCCTAACTAAGTGGAAAGACACATTTGCTCAAGTCTTTGCCACACTGAATCACAAAGCACTCACCCTATTATGGTATTCTCCCATGAGACAGAATTGCCAGATATTTCTAAAGGTAAGTGAAAATGCTTTAGACTAGCAAAAAGTTATTTTCACTTCAACACACACGAAATTATTATAATAAAGCTTAAATGTTTTTAGATCCAGAAATTACTTACACAATCATACTGAGAACCCAATCATGCTGATGCTGCTTCTGGTAGTCTGGACTCTGGGGTCATGTACCATAGGGCTCCCACTGGTAATAGCAGGCAGGGTCCTGAGAAGAACTCTTTCTCAAGTTTTCTTAGAGCTCGTAGCATTGTTTTCGTAGCTCCCTTGGCTGAGCACAGTGTAAAATTGAGACATAACAAAATAAATCTGCAAGAAAAATATTTCCTGTAACTATGCCTCCAATGTCATTATATTCAAATATCCCACAAAATATAAACAAGGGTGTTTTTTTTTCTCCTTCGGAAAAAGATAAACAAGAGAGCCACAATGTCACAGGCTCCTGGTTGACATGAGAGAAGAGCGAAAATGGAGACTGGAGACTAAGTTCCATCAAAGAGTAGATAATGCTCCGTAAACAAAGAAAATGGCCTTTGCTTAGGTTACGTGGCATACAGAACCCCCTGATCAACATGAACTTCCTTTGGATCAGTCTCCCGATACTGGCATTGAAACAGGACCCAGAGGGGAACTTAATTAGGATCCACTGACATGGCATCTCTGTAGTTGGCCATCAAGGACTTGGACACCCTGCTGAGGGCTGTTTGATGTTTGCAGTTGGCTTCCCATGAGCGTGTGGATGGATCCTGGTCTCCACCTTTCACTGTTTGCCCAGTTCACTGAGCAGACACTCAGTAAATGCTTGTGGCATGAATGAATACATGGCCTCAGTGAACCATTCAAAAGCACTGTCTGACTGCCAAAAGGATTTCTATCCAAAAGGCTTATAGATTCCATAGAAAGATCTGAGCCTGGTCTTCCTGGCTGTCTAGGGCCCCCCATAACTCCTGAGTCTGCCCCCGAATAAGCTCATGCCTGCAGATTCAAGTCCTCTCATTTCCTGTCTAGCATTTCTTTAGAATAGTTGGTCCATGCCTCAAACATAAGTTCTTTTTGAGTTTCCTGCTTCATTTTTCCATATTTTCTTCCACTCTGATTAGCTTTCCTACATGTACAAACATGAGTATAACATCTAAAATGGCCGTGCACCGATGTGTGTGTGAGTGTCTGTGTACACACACACACACACACACACACACACACACACACACATACACACACACACACACACACACACACACACGTAACTTTTGCATGTTTGTAGGGCTGTTTATAAGAACATTAGTCTAGTAAAGACACTAGGAGAGGAGTCTACCTACATATAAAGTCAATCTCCAGGAAGGTGTTAGGAACCCCAGTTTCAACATAATAAAACATATACCATACACAATATAGCCTAGCACTCAAGTCAGTTACAAACTGCCTCATATATGATTAGAAAGGGTAATTTCATCAGGTGTGTTTCTTAAATCAATATGTAATAAAACTTGAGATGAGGTCAACCCATTTGCCAGCTGACATCCCCAAGAGTGGTAGGGTTGTTATGGGAGCGCAGAGGGCTTCAAATTGATTATGCCTGTTCATATCCAGAGGCTCCCGCTAGCTATCCTGGGTCAGGATACCCCATTCCTCCAGAGAGCCGAGTATAGGCTTGGAAAGATGGAGGAAGGACATGGGATGTGTCTTGACATCTCTTTGGCAAGTCCTTCCTCAGACTTCTTAATTAAACCATCAGTGAACCATTCAAAAGCACTGCCTGTCTGACTGCCAAAATTCACTTATTTTCTGAACCCAAAGAGAAAATGCAATGTGTTGAAAATAAGGTACCTTGCTCCTTACATGCAAAACCTTCGATTTTTTTTCCCAGAAAAGTATTGTGTAAAGAAATGTTTTAAAATCACATGTTATTCATTACCAAACACTAAGAATTACGATGTGGTAATACTAAAATCAAGTGTTAGAGGAGTGGTATATCTACTATCCTCCAAGGGAAACTGCCTCCTCTTCAGGAGTTAAACTAGGCATGCTCACAAAAAGTCATTTCATCTGGGTTTGACAGCTTATAGTCTCTTAGAGAAGGACTTGGGGAGGGTCTTGGACCATGACTTCGACCACCCAGTTACCCCTCCCCCCTAACAAGTTTTGTGCAATTCAGCCTGAATTGCACACAGTCTCTGGGTCTCAGGGAGGGAGCAGACTATATAAATAGGGACTAAGAGAAAAGGGGTCTATCCACAAAGCTCCAGGAGGTCATCATCCCTGCTGGGTGCAGACCTGCCTTCTAGTGTGGCTGCTTCAAGGTCACCTATGCTGCTACTGTGACCTCTTACCAGCAGCAGCTCTGTAAGTAAACCCAATGAACTCATTGGTTCCCCAGGGCAAAGGCTGATGGAATCAAGCTTTAGTATCCCACTGGGACTGAAGAGGGAGGAGCTGCTGCTTAGTCCCTTCAAGAGTGAAGATTCTCCTAACAATAAATGATGAAGGTAGAACTATTTTCAGAGCATCCTGAGGACTACGTGTTGATAGTCATGTATGTGTGTATAGATATACTTAAGGCATATTTTTTCTTAAGATAGTAATGAATATGTTACTAATATCTGAATATTCATCTCTTTTCTCTTCAGGGATCATATATACCTTCTGCATGAGAGCATCCACTAACTTTTAGCCTGTAATATTGGTTTTTATTTCAGCCTGCTTTCAGTTTTCCTGACTGCTTGCTTCTTGAAAGCCCAAAAGGAGACCTCTTTTCAGTGTTGAGTCCCAGTCATGAACGGTCCTGGGATCAAATGTGAAAAACTGGAAAAGATGAAATCTAATTCTGCCAATATCTGCCTATTGATTTTGCATAGAGCCAAAGTTCTGAAGGGTGGTCTCAGGAAAGGACACTTTAAAATAGTTTACACTCAGAATATATCAACATTGGAACTATGGGCTTTCCTATAGAACCCTGCCTAGGAGGTGAGCCATGTCATGTTACTTTGGGTTGGCCGACTACGTCCCAGACCCTGCCCAGATTCAACATAAAGACAAGACCCTTCCTGAGGATCAGGGTGGAAAATTTATAGATAGAGAACTTATGAGAGATGCATGAGAATTAACTTTCTCAACAAAGAGGCATCATATGTGGGACTGGGTTAGGCATGTAGGAAATACTTCATTATTTCTGTTGATCCATTTAATAAATGAATTAAGGAAGACAGCAGTAGGTGTAGGTACTGTTGTGAGAACTTGGTGTGCCGGCTACTTTGGCTACATCTCCACTTTAGTTAGTAGACTTCATAAGCCTCACTAAGCGCAATGTTATATCATTTTACAGGAACAAAATCCAGAAATTGGAATAAATGTCAAGGCAGCAGAAAATATACATGAAAATGTAGGTGACATTTTCTTTTTATAGAGCCTTTGTTGAAATATATCATGTAGCATATTTCTTACAGATTTTAAGTTGAGGGGTATCATTCATTCAAAAACCATACCAACCCAAACCTAATTATAATCAAAATCAAAGGATGGGGGGTAGTAGTCCCCACCTACCCAGATTCCAAATAACTGATTAAATCCAGACGCTTCTAAGTAGACCTCTCTTTCTCATAGATTCTTTTCATTTATTCTCATAAAAATGTGCCTTCATTTCATTTTACTCAGAAAAACATTTTTTATAATGAGTTACTTGATATTCACAAGACTTCTGAGTCTCTCTTCATTCTTTTTTTTTTTTTTTTTGTCAAAAACAGGAAGTTGACTCTTGCCAAGAATAAAAGAATTTGCAGTCAATGTTTTCCGTGTGGTTCGAAGGATGGACTCTTCCAATTTCGGGCCCATTCTGATGCTGGCCGAGACCTTTCCCTCCCCAGACTATGAAATAATAATGGTGCCCTTTAGCCATTTGTGTTCATGCTCTCTGAATCTATTACTAACATTCACTTAACAACAGGGTCTTGTTTTATCTTTAGCGAATATCCTGGGGCATGAAAAAGTACCTCAGAGAAACTGCATTACAGATTTTAAATTTAGAATGATGAGCAAATCAATATTGCAAAGTATAACAGGAACCAATTCTACGAAATGAACACGAATCAGATTTGGTGCTGGCCATGCTCCAGCAAAAGGAAGGCCCAAAGAACAGTTATGAGGAGTAAAAAAGCTATTGACATATAAGTCTGAAAAATGTGAAGCTTCACACTTTCCAGTATCAGAGCAAAACCTAATTTAGACTTGTTAATACATATTGCTCTTCCCTAATTTAATTCCTCATGAATGATA
The DNA here is from genome assembly GCA_033318265.1 of Phyllotis vaccarum. NCBI lineage: Eukaryota > Metazoa > Chordata > Mammalia > Rodentia > Cricetidae > Phyllotis > Phyllotis vaccarum. The sequence goes on along the minus strand of JARWLC010000010.1, from coordinate 40,578,891 downwards.
GCAAGTGCCAAGAGATAGATATAATCTGTAAGCAACCTATAGTTATAGCATCCTAAAAATACATTCAGATGATCATCTTAAACAGACACTTGACAGATATGGAAGGGACTGTCCCCAGATGGATTTTAGTGCCTTCTCCTGAAAGGTTTATATGGGCTTTTTAGACTATCCCACTATGGCAAATACATTTTTATTCTCTTATTTTACTTAGTACAAAGTCAAGTTCAAGAAGATGTGGCCTAGATTGACTATTAGATCTTCCTCTGACTAGGTCTAAAGCCAGATTGCTTCAACTAATTGCATTTCAGAATTATCAGTTACCTAAAGCATGCTTGAATGGTGTTCACTTTAAATTTGACTTTAGAGGGAACTAAATATTTAGGAGTGTGTATGGGAATTATGGCTATAAACCTGATAAAACATAATTACAGTTACTCTCATAGTCACTCCAAGCCTGGGAAGGAGGAAAGATATGTAAGCATGAGACCAAACATCCCCCTACTTCCTCTCCCTCACCCCCACCCCGCCTGCCTCTGTGTGTGTGTGTGTGTGTGTGTGTGTGTGTGTGTGTGTGTGTGTGTGTGTGTGTGTGTGTATGTGTGTGCGCAGTGCCTTGGAGACAATAACAGATCCCCTGGGACCAGTGTTATCTCTGGTTGCTAGGTAGCACTTGGGTGCTGAGAGTAGCTCTTATTATCTGAGCCATCTCTCCAGCCCCATGATCCAGTTCCTTTTATAGCTATGCATCCTTTTACTCAGCTTTCATGTCCACCACATTCCAAAAAAGGTATTAGAAAAGTTTTATTTCAGAGCCCTGATGGTCACAAAGCATGCATGGCTCCTGCCTTCTCGCTACTCCTAGTTTTGAGTTATCCCTGGATGGACAAGGTGGATGAGAGCAGTTGGCCTCCACTGGACTTTCAGCACGGTCCTCATTTTCATGGGTCCCTGTGAAAGTCTTGAAAAGCGCATAACTTTTCTAGATGCTGACACATTAAATGATCTTGGTGTCTTAGGTGCCAAGGTAAAACACCCAATTTTGCAACACAGGAATCCCTCTACCTTCTAGTTCTGGAAGTTGGTGACCCAGCACATGTTCCCTGTGCTAAAGGAGGCTCTGTTCCACCTGCAGGTCCTAGGACGAGAAACCCTTATCTTGATTTCCCAGATTCTAATCAGCATCAGCTTCCTTTGGTTTTCCGTCTCTTCTCCATTTCCAAAGCCAGCAATGGCATATCAAATAGCATCTCTGAGAGCCTTTGTCTAAAGCCTCATGTTTTCCCTGCTTTAGCTGGATAGCCTATGATGATTTCAATCTCAAAGGACATAAACCAATCACATATGAAAAGGCCATCTTGACATGTGAGGGACTTGCACGGGAAAGCACTAGACATGAGGACACATGCTAACATCTTAGGGCTCCTGTGTCAGTGACTTCTCTGATGATGGTATCCAAACATCTGAAAAGAAACAACTTAGGAAAGAAGGCAGTTCAGCCGCAGCTTCATAGTATGGTGATATGGTGGTATGCATTCTGGGGCTGTAGCTATAGAGGCAAAAACTTGGGCTATAGTTTGCTACATAAGCCATAGATCAGAAAGCAGAGAGAGCAAGACGTATGTTAGGCTTGGAGTTGACCTATAACTTATAAGCACACCCTCAGTGACCCTACCTATTCCTCCAACCAGGTTTCATCTCTCAAAGGTTCGAGAGTGCTCCCTCTCAATAGCACCACAACCCAGGGGCAATGTATGGAAACACAGAAGGTCCTGGGGGATATTTCATTTTGAAACCAATAGGGGTATTTATGCTAATACCATGAAAGTTACAAGTGGAGATGGTGGTGTGCAAGTTAAAGGATTCTGGCCTCTGCATCAGTAACGAAGAGCAGCTGTCACAGACCCATGCTCAATGCAGAATGGAAGAGCATCCCTGCATCAGTGTTGCACAGTGGCTATCACAGCCCCGTGTTCAATGCAGACTGGGAGAACATTAACATTTCCGGTTGAGGCTGTGGGATCTGAGGTTGCTCTTTATGACAGCATCATCCACCATCCTAACATGATAGCTTAGAATTTTTCAGGCTACTTGGGCGGGTGGGTGGATTTTTTAATCCCAACACAAATTCCTATAAATCTAGGAGAATATTGTCTCTCTTGACCCCCACTCTCCCTAGTTTGAACAGAGAGCCTAAAATGACAAAATATTGACAAGACAATGAAAAATAAGCAAAATATGAGTAAATCCATAACTACACTAAAAACTCTGGAAGTTTGAACACCTTGGAACTTTTTTGTTTTGAAGTCTCATATTAATAATAAAAGGAAAATCTGCTATTACTTGAAAGTTGTACATTTTAATTTTTAAGATTTATTTTATTTTAAAACGTGTGTGTGTGTGTGTGTGTGTGTGTGTGTGTGTGTGTGTGTGTGTGTGTATCTGTGTGTAGGTATGCACATATTAGTGGGCTGCCTATGCAGACCAGAAGGGGGCATCAGATCCCCTATAACTAGAGTTACAGACATTTGTGAGGTGCCATATATAGAAATAATACATAGGTGTAAATATATGTGTGTGTGTATTTCTTTTAGAACCAATAGGAGTTTATACCATTAGCTCCATATCTTTTCTAACAGTTTACACATTCTGACACACTGAGGGAATGCAAAAACATCTTTGGTGTTGATTGGAATGAAACTTCTAAAAAGAATCATCTTTAATAGCATTTGAAGATTTGAGGCAGCCATCAATATTAATTTCAAACCCACATCACTCGAATATAAATGCTCTCTCAACATTTGCAATGATTTCTCTCTCAATGATTTGCAAATGATTTCAAGTTACACAAATGGCCTAACAGCAGAGTGCGGCCTGCCATTCACCAAGCATAATGGCCTGCTGGGAATAATGAACCCAGACAGAAAACTTCCATTGAACTCTGTCAGCTTAGATCACTCCAAGAGCTCAAATGGCCTGCTCTGCTCATTAATGACCACAAAAATATGCTTTCTTAAAAAATTCAGCTTTCTATTTTAGAGTCAGTTATACTCACAGAGAAGCTACAAGGATATGCAGAGAGTTTCTGTACACCCTCAAATCTCTGTGTTGGGTACATCTGACCTATGAGAGGTACATTTACTGTTAATAAGAATCCAACACAGAAATGAAGTGTGGTGGTGCAAACCTTCAACCCCATCACTCTGGAGACAGATATGACAGATACCGAAGAATCTCTGTGACTTCGAGGTCAGATTGGTCTATGCATTGAGTTTCAGATTAGATAGAGCTATCAAGTGAAACCCTGGCCTAAAAAATATCCAATGTCAGTAATTCCTATGAACTATCTCCTACATTTAACCAGATCTGTTTATGCCCTGCATAGACTCCATTCTGGACCCCATTTTACTTTCCATTGGTACCACCTCTCACCTGGTACCTTCTCAGGTATCCTTGCTGTTCATGACCCTGAAATGCATGAGGACTGCCAGCAGCATGCTTTACTCATGGTTTGTCTGATGTTTCTCCAGTAATTAGAATGGAGTTATCAGTTTACATTTAGTTTGAATTTGAAATATCCCTCAAGATTCATGTTGTGAAGTCTTGGCTCAAGCTCTTCACACTACTGAGAGGTGCTGGAACCTTCAAGCAGTGAGACCTAATTAGAGGAGTTCATCAAAAGGTCACTGGAGACACGCCTTTGAAGGTGATGCTGTTTTCCAAGACCCTACCTTTCTTTTTTTTGCATCTGCCATGAGGGAAACAGCTTTCTTTGCCACTTTCTCCCTACAGTGATGTGTCAGCTCACTGTAGGCCCAAAGGCAGTGTATGAGTCTGAGTAACCATTCTCCTCTCTCTCATTCTCTCTCTCCCTCCTCTCTCCTAAGGTAAGTAAGCAAAGAGCCTTTCTCATTGTAGCACACTTTGGGCTCCTAATATAAATAAGATTTGTCACCAATGCTGTTGGCCTTGAGGAATTTTTCCAGGTTTTTCTTGTGTAAATTTACATTTCTACCTCTTTCTATAATGTGAACTATAGAAGCCAGGTGTCAAGTCGAGCCTCCACTAACAACAGCAGCAGTGTGCCTTGGTCTTGGTATTTATTTGTAACTCTTTGGTAAGGACCCCATGCCAAATTTATTCATTTATTTATATCAGTGTAGACCATAGTTACACCAATATGGGCTCATATATTTATCTTATGAATGGGGTTATGATTAAATTCCATTTTTCTTTTATCCATTTCTGAAAGGAGGAATAGTGTCCCCATGTCCCTTCCTTTGTTTTTTATAGCATTTTCTATAAACCTTAGCTATAAGATGTTTCAAATTGTCTTTTTCTGTCCCAACCCTAGGATCTATCATTTAATTTCAAAGAAGACTCACTAGCTCTGGTTCACATTACAAGTTGATCAAATTTAGCATCTATGTGGATGGCCCTTCTGTCCCTATAACTTTAGAGATGAGACATATTTAAAGCACTCAAATTTTTATGTGTGTGGTTTTTATTCTGACAGATAAAAGACCAGGCCTTCGGTGTGGAGAGTGAAATACAGAGACAAATGTACCATGGGTCGTGAAGGAAAGCACTTTGTCTAAGTGTGTCTCTGAGAGTGCTTCAGGATAAGTCCAGGATTGCAATCCGTGGGCCCAGCAGATCCCTCTCCCCATCTGCTAAGGAGCTAAGCACAGAGATTTTGTTTGTCTGTCTTTGGTGTCTTAAGACAGGGTCTCCTGCCTCCCAGTCTGGCCTTTACTCACTAGGAGGACAATAACTTCTTCCCCCCACCAGCTCTCCTTTGTAGGCCACAGGCTTGTGTCAACAGCACCCGTTTTGTGCAGTGCTGGGGAGGGTACTTGGCTTTATACTTGTGAAGTAAGTGTTCTGCCTAGTCAGTGACATCTAGACTCAGAGGTAGTCCTTTACTGGTTGACATCTCTCTATGTTGGAAGGTGTGAAGGAGGCTCATCTGGAAGGTTCCGCTGGTCTCTCTGGGCTTTGTTAGCAGATGCCAATCAGCCAGCAACTTGACAAACTCCAAAGGTCCAATGATGCTCCATGCTCATGCCTGTTTGCTGCCTGGCTGTCATCTGGGTCCATCTCCACATGTCCTCTGGGCTGAGTTTCTTGCTTTCCCTGAGACTCTGGCATCTTTCTGATGCAGCGACCTTGGTCTCTGGATTGCAATCCTGAGTCACACGGATGCTCTGGGCCAGTACTTGCCCTAATCTTTGTTTTGTTGACAAAAATGGAATGAATCAAAACTTAGTGCCATGCCTAATGGAATGCTTCAAGGATCATCATCTACTATAACTATTATCATTACCCTAAACATTAATTTACCATTAAATCTGAAACGCCCCCTCCACCTCCTGTGGTTAGATGACTGGTTCAAATGGGCAGAATGATGCAGACGTTTATATGTCTGACCCATGTAAACATTACCATGATCCTCCCACACTGTCTCCTTTTGGATAGATCAGCTAAATTACATAAAAATTCCAGACAAGAGCTCAGAGACACTGAAGGATGAGAAAATAGAGACTAGAAAGAAAGGCCTGTGTCCCCTTCCGTTACACTGGCTTTTTGTCATGGTAACCTTGTGCTTAGTTCAAAACATAGCATTGAAGACACATTAAATACAGCCCCTCCCATACACACACATAACATCATAGTGGAGGCTAGCCTGTTTCAGTAGATACTTCCCTGCATAATGTCATAGCAGAGGCTAGCCAAATTTAGCTGTGGAAAGCTACTCATCACGCATCCACACTGTTATTTGAATGAGTGTATTTGTAACATGTTAAACCACTGAGATATCCATGCTAGCTTATTAAAGTGGCTAGTGACACTTATTCTCACTGATACTCATGGTTAGAACAAATCTTAGGAGTCCTTGATCAGTTTATCCTCAAGGAAACAGAAGCTTAACTGAGTTTCTAGAGAATTGGGCAATATGAGTCTAGGAAGGATGGGTAGGCCTAGCACTGGTCTGGAAGTATACGGTACAGCTACAGCACATGAAGCCCCTCCTGCTCTCTGGCCAAGCGTAGAGTCGCATTTCTGGTTTATGTCTTTGATTCACACTTCTCTGTCTCAGGCTGGCCTCTGCTTCTCCCTGAACCAAGCCAAAGCCATCCATCCCCCCTTTGCAGAGAAAATGATTGCTTCAAATGGGAACAAATTGGTTCCGTCAGCCATAATTGAGTGGGAGGACCACCTGGTAGGAGACAGTCCTCCTAGTAGGGAGGCGGGTCAAAAAAGTGTATACAGAGAAGTCAGGATTGAGAGGAATTCTCAATTCTCTGATGATGTATGAATGGGACCGATACCTCACATCTTACCTTTTAATTTCTTCATAATTTCTACAAACAGCTTAGGAGCTTTATATGTATTTAATTAAAAAGTATACTCTTTGCTCGTCTTCCATAACTAAGACTATACTTGAATCTTTTCCCTTTATCTCTTTTTGAGACCGAGTTTCAAACATAGCTCTGGAATTCATAGAGACTGGTTTGCCTGTATCTCTGAAGGGCTGGGATTAAAGATGTGTGCCACCACACCGGACTATTTTTTAATATACCACCTTTAGAGTAGCATTGAATTCACAGTGAAATTGATAAGAAGGCATAGAATTTTCCCATAATCTCCCTACCACTGCAGCACACAGGACTCTACATTGGCAGTGTCCCCCATGGGAAGGAGGGACCTGTTATATAATCAGTTAATCTACCCTTACATCTTATTGTCACCCAAAGCCCATAATTTATGAAACATAATATCATTATGACATCATAGCTGGTCATCCATCTACGCATACTTCAGGTTCATGAGTTAAACCAAGTGTACATTGAAAAAAATGGGAGAAACTTGTCTGGATTGAACATGTAAGTTTCTTCTTGACATTGTTCCATGAAAAAATGTAGCCTAACAACTGTTATAAAGCTGCTTTGGGTATGGCCAGAAATCTAGAGATGGAAAATTTCAGGGGAGTGTGCACACAGCATATGCAAAAGTTAAAATGCTTTTAATGAGAGACGTGATCATACTTTGAATTTGAGTATCTGAAGGGAATGTTCGGGGACCAATAAGATACATTTGTCCTGATTCGCCTTTCACCAAATTGCCCTCAACTTTGGTGCTATTGAGACTTTGTTCAAACACAGGGTGGAACTGTGTTTGAGTGTCTCCATTTCCTGCTGACCTGGAAAGTTTGGAGGCTCAGGCAATTTGTCCAGCATCCATCTCCTAAAGTCCAGGTATAGGAATTATGCAGAGTGTTTGCAAGGCGCTGGTGTTGTCTTAATGCCGAATGTTGTTTTAAGCTTCAGTCAGTGGCCTCCCCTGGGCTTGCTCTGAAATTCCCCTTTGAATTGTTTTATAATCCAGCACTCAGCTGGATTCCTCCAATGACTCCCTGGCTGGACCTTTGGAAGAGGCAGAGTAGCCAGGAGCTGATTATCTCTCAGAAGAGTGGGAGCTGCTGTTTCCTAGTGCATTTAGCATGCCTTCTGCACTGGCAAAAATGAACTGTAGCTTTCATTAAATTCCTTCCATAAAGTTCATGGGGCCAGGCAACTGGATATGATAAAAAAGGATAAGATGGTTGGGGGAAAAATGGCACCATTAAGTTTGATATATTTAAGCTGTGTACAAGGGCTGGAAAGAGAAAAAGCAAACTGATTAGGAAGATTCCAGAGCTGTTGTAGGGAATATGTAGGAAAGGTCAGAGGGAAATTGATCTATAGAATTTATAAAGATATAGCGCCTAAGAAAGACTGGGGAAGGGGTTGTGCCTTCATCCAAACGGAAGCTGTGTGCAAGAGACATTGAATTCAACACCAGGAAATGAAAGCATATCCAGAGAAGGTGGATTTTCTGAGCTTCAAGTTTCTGGCCTTGTCTGAAGACAGAGAAACCAGGGTTCAAGGACCTGTCATGAACTTCAGAGGTTGATGTAAAAGGTGAACCCAAAGCAGGTGACAGAAGCCTGACGATTCACCAACACTCCATGTGTGGGAGATCTCCACCACCAGAGCCACAGCTTGCTGAGTGCTGTTAGCTGCTTATACTTTATTTTGCTTTTCATATGTGTATGTGCATGTTTGCAAACACAAGCCCTGACGTGTGTAGAGGCCAGAAGACAATCATAGTTGTCATCCTTAGGAACATCATTAGAGAACATCTTTAGCTCAGCTGGTAAGCTGTAGGCTAATGACATCCACTGGCTCAAAATGGGGTGGTCAGAGAGCTCCAAGAATCCTCCAGCCTCTGTCTCTGAGCTGTGATCAAAGTGCAGGCTCCCACACCCAGCACTTTATATACATTCTGGGAATTTAATGTTCAAGGTCTTGTCACTGATCACACCCCTAATCCCTATTTCCAGTGTCTTTTTTGATGAGCTTGTGAAGGATAAACAGAATAGTAGGCTTGCCAAGAAAACAATACCAATGCCATTTGGTAGCTCTTGCTGTGGACAGACACTCTAGCAAAGGTTAATCTTCACTGGAGCCTAGTAAGGTTAAAATAACTCCATTGTTGTCCAAAAAATAAATAAATTTAAAAAAAAAAAAAAAAGGAAAATGAGCTTCAGAGAAGTTGTAGGATTCAGCAAATCTGGGATAAGGATCTTCTGGGATGGCAGAACCCACCTGGGATCACAGAGAGCTAACTTCTCTGCAACAATGGGATAATCAAAGGAGATGTCTACCCTCACCATACACACTGTTCTGATAGATTACAAGAACAAATATGTCCTTCTTGTGTCTCTGGGCTTTGGATCATGGGACACTATGGGGTGCCTGCTTGTAGTCAAAAGCAGCTGGGCCAGCAGGGTTATTACTAAGTCCAGCACAATATCTATTCTGCTGCCTCTACTCTGGTAGGGCAGCCAGGGGAACAGTAGAGGCAGGATTTGCATGTATGTATGGAGAAGAATCAAGAGACCATTCTGTCCATCTCATGTACGGACTTCTCTTGGAGGCCTATAAGTTTGAGGGATAATAATAGAAGAGGAAGAATGGAGGCAACCCAACTTGTGAGTCACTAAAGCTCTGTTCCTGTGGTACCAGGCTCTGTGCAAACATACAGAAATTTGAAAGAAGAGGTGATGGATTGGAAGAAGTGAGATACCTGGAGAAAATGCACCCTACTGCAACTTGTGGGACCAATGTTCTCCCAATGCCCTACTATCTACTGCCCAGAATTTTGAAATGCAACAGGGCCATCATTATTGAAAGCCATCTGTTGCTGACTCTTTAGGAGGATATCTTATCAACACAAATGACTCAAAGGAACACGTCAAAAGGGATGAGACCAAGGATGAGACAGAACCTGGGGTGTCTCCCAAACAGTCCTGATTCTGTGATGACATGTGGATGCTGCCCTCTGCCAAGCCTTAGTATGAGACTTCAAGTCCATATTTCATGTCCTCAGGACAGCAAGTAATTCTTTTCCCTCTGATCAGGTTTTCTTCAACCCCTGGTTATATCTGAGGCTCTCAGTATGTGTCTCTACCTCCTAGAGAATTTCTCTTTGCCTTTATTATTCAACAGTAGAGCCATCAAAGATGTCAACATCTCTGTGCACTGTTTTGGAATCTGGACCATGCCCATTCCATCCTCTCGGAAGTGACTAGAATTGTGTGTAGGTAGTGTGTTGTTACAGAAAACCCATTTCACCTTCTCCAGAATTTATTTTCTTTAGTAATCAAATTCTGGTGGGACTAAGAGATAATTAATATAGAAAATGGACTGTTAAATCCAATTGTTTCTTCATACAGCCAAAATCCATATTCAAGTCTAGATAATACTTGTAGACCACCCATGGCCATGACCAAAGAGGAAAGGGCATGCCAGCATATCCAGCACTTTCTAGCTTGCCAGTTGGGAACAAGTCACATGATGTCTGTGTGTCACCTGGATGGAGAAAGTCCACCAACACCACGGGAGCTACTAGGTATGGTATGAATTGCCTTTTGGTGACACTCTTGTACTTGGCTAGTCATTTATAACCCTCATAAACTTTCTGTAGCAGTGACCATGACATTTGGGCAATTAAAACAACAGCTATTTGGGTATCTGTAGTGATATGTGATGGCTCAAACTCACTATGAGATGAGACTTGAGATGGAAACCCTTGTCCTGTGGTCCTGTGCAATAGACATGCAGAAGAGTGACAAAGTTCAAAGAGCAGGTTACACGGGACTTCCAAAGTTTCCTGGGTCACTGTACTGATTATTTTGTCAACTTAACACCAACTATAGGCACTTGGGGGAAGGGATCTCAAATGAGGAATCACCTCCACTGACTGGCCTCTGAGCAAGTCTGTGGGGCACTTGATTGACTGACTGACTGACTGATTGATTGATTGATTGATTAATGATTGAGGGTCTTTCCAGTGTGGGTTGTGTCCTTCCTGGATAGGTGGTCCCAGGAAGCAAGCTGAGCAAGCCAGAAAACATCATTTCTCCATGGTTTCTGCTTCATTTCCTGCCCTAGGTTCTTGTCTTGAGTTCCTGCCCTGACTCACCTTCGTGCTGGACTATTACCTGAGAGTGTGAGGTGAAATAAGCCTTTTCCTGCTCATTTGTTATTGGTTGGGGTTTATCACAGCACCAGAAAAGCAAACAGAAGAGGCATGTGTGTCCGATATCCTCAGTTAGGAGATTCAAGGAGGTCAATCATGCAAGATGGTGACTCCTGTGAAGGAGATCTATAAACAGATATTCTAGGATGGGGACTGAGCTACAGGAGAATGAGGTAGCATCTCTACATTGCCACTGAGGTCCAGAGGTTCCTAAGCCCTGTCACTGTGTCTCATCTATCTTGGGATACAGGCTTGGTAGCAGGCTTGCCGGCCAGGGACATCAGGAATTAGTGTCATATGACCAGGTAATGGATATCATGTCCAAGAATCAGGAGGGGCCAGAGAAAAGAGAATACCCTGGACTCAGGTGCCAGATCTTTATCCATACATGGTGGGTGACAACATAGGTCATGTGTTTGATACAGATGTCACTTCAGGAAGGAAATGTGGGATATGTTAGAAGGAAACCTTGAAGGAATTATCAATTGTCCAAAAGAGGTGACACTGACTGAAAGGAAGACTATTTTTAAAATGAAAGTTTACAGAGGAGCTCTAGAGCTGTGCTGCCCCACAGAACAGCTGCCAGATACATACAGAAATTGGCTTAAATTAACTCAAGCTACATCAAATCAAAGATCCTTCACCCACACCAATCAACTTCCCTATGCTTAATAGTTATATGAGGCTAATAGCTGTCATATTGACAAGAGTTACAGAGCATGTCCATCAGCACAGACAGCCGAGCACCATTTGTCTAAAAGAGGCCAGGTTTTAGCCTCCCCTCCATCTTCCTGAGTACTGCAGAGAGGGCCCAGCAAAGGAATAAGTGTGGTCAAGGTTTTTGTTCAAGGACAGCTCCAAAACACTCCCAAGCATTCTCTTCAGGACTCACTCCTCATTATTTATTAATTCTTGAAGCATATATTTATATTTATTGAGTGGCTTTGAAGTGCCAAGTACTCTGTTAGATGCTGAGGATGAAAAAGAGGATCCAGTCTTCACCTTTATCAAGCTCAATTTCTACCTGGAATGACAACCAATAACCAAGAAACAGGTAGCACCCATTAATAATAGCTGCTGAAAATGTTGATGGGAACCTCAGCTATGGTGAGAAGCCAGCTGAACTCACTGCTGTAGAACTGCCAGCTTGCGTAGACAATGCAATGCTCAAGGTAGAGCTGGTGAGCACATCAACAAGGAGCAAGGTGTCTAACGGGCCAGGAGAAAGGTGTCCTCAGCTGGTTGGATCTGGAATCTTTCCTGTGAGAAGGAGCCTGGTCTATGTGAAGAACAGGAGAAGGATTGTGGAGACTGTTGCCCAGTCAGCAGGTGGAAGAGGCGTGAAGTGGTATGTTTAAAGGAGCCTCTTTCTGGGGTGAGTGACATGATCTCTCTAAGGTCACACTCCAGCCATTCTGCAGTCTGGATAAAGGTAGGGAGAGAGCAGTGAGAGGCCGAAACTCTGTAATAAGTAATGGAATCATCTAGCAAACAGATTACAGACCAGGCTAGGAGCTGCTGACACGGTGACACATAGACAGATGCTCCTGCAGTGACTTTCAAAATGAGGCTGTCAGGCTCTCCTGCGCTGTGGCTACATCTTCCAAACTGCAATGCTCCCTCCTAGAGCGGAAAGACCCAGGAAGCCCAAGACACTTAGAAAATTCTGGAAGCTCACAAAGAAGATTCACAAGCAAGCAGTGAGCAACTGCTGGGCGAGAGGACACTCTCCAATGTGGCCTCTGTGAACTGTGCAGATAGCCCTGGAGAGACAGCGTTTAGGACTTGTCATCCATGTCACC